>JAESUZ010004444.1:0-15230 GCA_017311185.1 Proteles cristata cristata | reverse complement strand
CTCCCCCACCCCCGGCCATCTCTGGGACCTGTCTCAGGTGCCTTCGGACCTGTCAGGGCTGGAAGAAGGACCATGTCACACACGCAGGCTCAACTGCTTGGCCCTGACTCGGGCTCCACGCCTTCATCCCCTCAGTGCCCCTGAAGCCTTCTCAGACTGTCAAGGGCATCCCAGACTGAAGGGACGCATCTGCCCTCCCCACCCTGGCACTCCGTAGCCCCCAGGGCTGACAGTAGTAGACCAGAGCATGGGGGCTGCCCAGGGAGCTTGCACCCTGCCCAGGGCCACCTTGGGGCTTCTCACCTTCCTCCCGAGAATGGGATCCTCCACGTCCCACACTACGAAAGGGAACCCCACTTCTGAAGTTACATGACTGATGTTCGTGATGTTGCAAAATCCCTTGAAAAGGAATCATTCTAGAGGTAATAATTCTTGGTTTTAAATGTTCCTTTATTATTATTACTATTGTGACAACTAACATTCGCTCAGCCAGTCCCGCAGACCACGCCCCACTCCAATCACTATACACCCACTGACTCATTTAAGCCTCGTGATGTCCCAGGAGGCAGGCGGTACCTGGACTTCACTTAATGTCACTGCTCTCTAGGGCTTCTCTGTTCTAACTGCAGAAGGAACACACGCTCACTGGAGCAAACGGAACCGTCCAGAGGTGTGGAAGAGCACGTCCACAGTGTGCCCTGTGCCGCCACTCTCCCCCTTCCATGCCTGTCTACGGCACTCCCCTGACCCAGCCAAGGAGACTGGTTCAGGGACACGGTCTGCACACATAGGCCCACGTGTGCAAGTGCATATGGGGAGGCTCTCTTAGCATCATCCTCCCCATGCTATGGAGGAGGAAAATGCAGTTCAGAGAGGTTGAGTGACTCCCCCAAGGTCACACAGCAGGCAAGTGGAGGAGCCGACACTTAACCTGGCTCCCCAATTTAAAGGCAAAGTCTGTGACCTTACCCACTGGCCAGTACCTCCAGATTCTTATCTGCTTCAAACAGAATGGGTGCTGATGACCACAATGATAGAAGATAGCAGTGCACATTGACCACTGATCACAGTCCCTTCTGGGCTACTGCCCGAGACGGCGCCTCCACCGTGGAAAATACCCGAGGCCCCAGCGTGGGTCTCGCTCAGCCTGTGGCGTGGCCGGGGAGGGCCCAGCCCCCAGGCGCCAGAGGCGCAGCCCCCGGTGGAGGGCTCTTCCATTCAGCCCGGAGCACGGGCCGCCCGCCAGCTCACACGTGGGGAGGAAGGGGTCTGTTTCAGGCAGCGCCCCAGGACCCCTTTCCTAGGGAGCCCGGGCCCTGCCCGAGGTCCAGCCACCCGTCGGGGGTCCCCAGGCGCGCCCTCTACTCGAGTAGCCTCCCCGCCTCCGCCCAACTCTCCGCCCAACCCGAGGGGAGCTGGACCCCAAGAAGTTCGTGCGACCTCCACACGCCCGCCCCCCGACCGTGCGCCCGCTTACCTGTCGCGGTGGCAGCCGACCTCCGGGGTGACGCTCAGCGGCTGCGGGGCCGGGTCGGGAGGCGGGCGGCGAGCGCTCCAGTCCAGGCGTCCCCGGTGCGGCTACAGCGGGACGGCGTCCTCGCGGCTCAGCTGCGCCCCCTGGCGTTCCGGCCCCTCCATGCGCCGCCGCCGGCGCGCCAGCAGCTCCTGCTGCGCCGCGACGATCCGGGTCAGCTGGTGCGGGTACTTACTTGGCCGCCCTGCCGAGGGCTCGGCGGTGCCGGCCAGGGTCCCCGCCTTATGCCCGCGGGCGGCGGAGCGGCCATGGCTGCGCGGCGTGGACGATGGCGTGGACGGCGGCGCGGGGAATTGCGGGGCTCGGTCCGGGAGACGGGACGGCGCAAGGCTGGCGAGGCCCCGCCTGGGCTCCTGCCTCCGCCGGCGCCCGCCCCCCACCCGCGCTTCGGCGCATGCGCTCTCCGCGGCGCCGCCGTCGTCGCCAACTGCCCCGCCCCCCGACCCGTCCCCGCAGTTGCTGAGCGTCACCTCGGAGGTCGGCTGCCACCGCGACAGGTAAGCGGGCGCAGGGTCGGGAGGCGGGCGTGTGGAGGGCGCACGAACTTCTTGGGGTCCAGCTCCCCTCGGTTGGGCGGAGAGTTGGGCGGAGGCGGGGAGGCTACTCGAGTAGAGGGCGCGCCTGGGGACCCCCGACTGGTGGCTGGACCTCGGGCAGGGCCCGGGCTCCCTAGGAAAGGGGTCCTGGGGCGCTGCCTGAAACAGACCCCTTCCTCCCCACGTGTGAGCTGGCGGGCGGCCTGTGCTCCGGGCTGAATGGAAGAGCTCTCCACCGGGGGCTGCGCCTCTGGGGCCTGGGGGCTGCGCCCTCCCCGGCCACGCCGCAGGCTGAGCGAGACCCACGCTGGGGCCTCGGGTATTTTCCACGGTGGAGGCTCCGTCTCGGGCAGTGGCCTACGTGTGGTCTCGGGCGCACGGGGAGGTCTTGGGCCGTGGGGTTGGGATGCAGCGCGGTCACTGCTCATGTCCCGTTTGCCACGTGCGGTTTGAGAATGAAAATTGCGACGTGATGCGCGCGCAAGCCTGGGTTTGGAGACGGGCTTTGTCCCGAAGAGCTGGGCGAGTTTCCTCATCTGGAAAGGGGGCCACCGATCGGGACCGGGGCTGCCCCCGTGGGACAGAGCCAGGGGGTCCCTCAGGGTTGGAGCAGTCCACAGCCACTGCCGCCTGGGAACCTGGGGGAGGAACGGTATAAGGGGCCTTAGAGGCGAGAAGAAGGTGAGGATGGGGTGTCTGAGCCGCACTGCTGCCCCCAGTATCTGCTTTCCCTCTTGTTCTTTACCGTCAAAACTTCCGTTGTGCGTGTGTAGTCGTTTTGTTTTATTTTCTTCTTGTTTCTTTTATTTATTTCTGAGAGGCAGAGACAGCGTGAGCAGGGGAGGGTCAGAGAGAGAGGGAGACACAGAATCCAAAGCAGGCTCCAGGCTCTGAGCTGTCAGCACAGCGCGACGTGGGGCTCAAACCACAAACGGTGAGATCGTGACCTGAGCCCAAGTCAGACACTTAACGGATTGAGCCAAACAGGCGCCCCAGCGTTTTGCTTTTAACATAGCCACGAGGCCGATCAGAATCCAGACTGCATTTCTGAGCCTCCCTGGTACTGAGAGTGGGCCGGGGGCCAAAAAGAGGGAAGCGTAAAGTCTTTAAAAGGAAAGAGTGGGTCTTT
The DNA here is from genome assembly GCA_017311185.1 of Proteles cristata cristata. NCBI lineage: Eukaryota > Metazoa > Chordata > Mammalia > Carnivora > Hyaenidae > Proteles > Proteles cristata. The sequence goes on along the minus strand of JAESUZ010004444.1, from coordinate 12,031 downwards.
TGCACCTTCCTCCTTCCTGTTGGCTGAAACAAGAATGTGATGGCTGGTGCTTAGGCAGCCCTTCTGGATTGTGAGGGCAAGGGTCCCACCACAGGGATGCAGTGAGCCGAGGGAGCCTGAGCCCCTGATAACCAGGGGGACCCACGGGGCACAGCCTGGCCTGCCTGCCTGAGGCTCTCACATGAGAGGACAGAACCATGTGTGTCGGCCCATGTTAGTCCGTTGGGTTTTGGCCTCTCTTCGTCACTCCTTCCCATGAGGTTAGTTTTACAGCTGTGATTTGAAGACGTTTGACCACATCTCTGGGAGCCCGAAGCTTCAGAGTCTGAGTCATGGGGAATGGAGGTGGGTCCCCCGGGGACCCTAGTGTTAGGGTAGTTGCTAAATTTAATCTTATTTAAATTTAATCTTATTCAGGGGATGAAGGCTATTACTTCATACAGTATGAGTCACTGAGGCAGAGGATGGGCTGATGCCCGCGCCCCCTGACGCTAGTGGGTGGTGGCACCCGGTGGGAAGTGATGGGGGCCGGCGGGGTTCTCTGAGGGGAAGACTCGGTGGGTTAGCCGGGTAGCCGCTGCCCAGGCCAAGAGGGGCAAGAAGACAGAGCTTCTGGAAAGGGGGAAGGTGGGCAGATGGACAGGCCTTCTGAGAGGAGGAGGGGCCGTACCGCCGCCTGCTGGGGGAGAAGCAGAGGGACTGACAGATCTTGGTGGGTGTGTGGGGTTTAGAAACAGAGACAGAGGGACAGAGGGAGACCCAGGGAGAGGCGGCGACTGAGTGATGTGTCGGCATCCACAGGTCTGAGACCGTCCTTCTCGTGCAGCCTTCCTTTCTTCCCAGATGTGTTGAATTAGTCATTGATTTATTCATTCATTCCTTCACTTAGCCAGCACTTGCCTGGCCTCCTAAGTTGCAGCGCCCAGGGGGATGCCCCCTGGTGTGAGGGAGAGGGGAGGGGGAGGGCGCTGTGCAGCCACCAGAACATGCCTCTGAGCTCCTCCTGGAGGTCCTTTGGACGGGAAGATCTGAGACTAATTAGAATCCTTGTAAGAGTTGGGGTAAAAGTGGGACTGAGTCACAGGTGCAGGAGTGTGGACCGGGGGGGAGGGGGTGCATTTGCACCGTCACCTCCCAGCCGCACCCCTTCCCTGTGCCCCGGGTCTGCCCCACCACCTCTGCCTCTCTCCTGGTCCTTACACAGCAAACCAGAGGCTGTCCAGGGGCAGGGAGGAGACTTCCTGGATTTAAAACCAATTTCAGTTTTAGAAGAGGAGTTGTGACAGGCCGTAGGGAGGTGTGTTGGGGCACAAAGCCTGAACCCTGAGAGCAGAGGAGGGTGCGGCCTCAGCTGCAGGCATAGGGGATGTCGAGTTTGCAGCCTGGCCTCCTGGGGTCCCCCTGGTGTGCCGGACCAGCGCCTGGTTTAGAGGCAAGGCCCAGTGTTGGCGCTGTTTTTATCCACTCCAGCAAATATTTTGATCTCGGTGATGCTGCACGAAGACGAGTTGTGCTGGCTCCTGCACGCCGGCCTCCGGGGTCGACAGACTGGGGGACACGGACTGAATTCAGGGGAGGGCTAGAAGGACCTCCCCGTCCACACCCAAACACAGGCAGGCAGAGAACTCGGCCAGAGTCGCCAGCTTGTGTGTGCCAAGCCTGGGGTTCTTGTCTCTCTGTCCTGAGTGAGAAGGTGGGGGTGGGGTGCTGGCCGGAACCCCATTAGTTGAGCACTTCCTATGTGCCAGGTACTTTTCTTGTCCAGAGGAGTGTTGTTTGTTTTAAATATTGTTTTGTGTTTTTAAATGTTTACTTCTTTATTTTGAGAGAGTGAGAAGGTGCTGGGGAGGGGCAGAAGGAGAGCGACAGAGAGAGAGAGAGAGAGATGGAGAGGGAGAGAGAGAGAGAGGGAGAGAGAGAGAGGGAGAGAGAGAGAGGTAGAGAGAGAGAGAGAGAGAGAGAAGACAATCCCAAGCAGGCTCCACACCATCAGTGCAGAGACCAATGTAGGGCTTAGTCTCACAAAGTGTGAGATCATGACCCGAACCCCAGTTAAAACAGTGGGATGCTTAACCCACTTAACTAACCAATAGCTGCCCAGGAACCCCTAGTTTTAAAAGCTATGGCCAATACAGGTTACAGAAAACTTCTCTTTTGTAACCGTTTTTCGGTGTCCCATTCAGTGGCATTAAGTACGCACACAGCGTTGTACAGCCATCCTCACCAGCGGTCTCCAGAACTCCTTCCATTTGTAAAACTAAAACTCTACGTCCATTAATCACGAGCTCCCCACTCCTCCTTCCCTGGCACCCGTACCCTACTTTTATGTCTCTACGTGCCAGGAGCCTCACTGGCCACCCTGGATGGCAGTCACAGCAAGGAGATGGTCGTGTTTTCCCAGCTCCAGCCATGTGAAATGAAAACTGGTATCTCCTTCTGCTACTACTGGCTCATGTTGGATATAAGCCTGCTGGTATTAAAGAATATAAAAAAAAATAAATAAATAAAAATAAAAAAAATAAAATTAAAAAAAAGCCTGCTGGTATTGACCAGGCCTCACAATATTCTATATGAGACCCATATTCTGAATACAGATACCTCCTAAGGTAAAGCATATTCCTGCCTTTAGGTAAGAGATTTTAGACGAAAGCTTGTGGGCGATTGTCAAAAGGCTCTTCTTATGGACCTTGCAGTTCCCAGACTGAGGGGGTTAAGAACACAAGAATTACAACTGAGCCTGGCCCTGAGAGAAAGGGCCTATTTTGGGGTTAAGGGCAGAACACAGTTACTACTTGTATCTTTGCTAATTGGTGAAGCATAGCAGTCCCTTCTTCAAGGCGAACATTCCACAAACACCCTCTCTTTCACTGGCAGCTCCGATGAGGATAGAGAAGAGTAGCTAAAACAAAAACCCAGGTGCAAAGACTGACACATTTAGGGCCCCCAGGTTAGTTTCCACAAACAAACCAATTCAGAAACATTGATCTTGTTGAGAGCCAGACAGAATGACTCCTAGATGATCTACGTACAATGTATCCTGTATGTTCTCTTGTTTTTCACTAAGAGCATCCTGGTATTTCCTTGGTCGTAAATTCACTATGACTGGGATAATTCTGCACTTGATATCACAAAAGGCCTCTCCTTGTAAGAAACTCCTTTTCTCTGACCTCATATTGTTGTTGAACCTTTATAAATAAAGACCCCAAAAGCAACAGGACAGAGATGCCTGCCTGGTGATCGGAAAGAATCTCGGGGCTCTCTCACTCTCTCTCTCGCCGACACAGTCCATCCTTCAGGGACCCCTGGACCTGCTGGAGCCGGCTCGGCCTCCGACAGTTTAAAAAAAAAATTAGGTGGGGCGCCTGGGTGGCTTAGTCGCTTAAGCGTCCGACTTTCGCTTAGGTCATGATCTCGCGGTTTGTGGGTTCAGGCCCCGCGTCAGGCTCTGTGCTGACTGCCAGCTCAGAGCCTGGAGCCTGTTTCAGTCTGTGACTTCCTCTCTCTCTGACCCTCCCCTGCTCATGCTGTCTCTCTCTCTCTCTCCTAGAAATAAATAAAAACATTAAAAAAAATGAGGTTTATTTATTATGAGGGACAGAGCACAAGGAGGGGAGGGGCAGAGAGAGAGAGAGAGAGAGAGAGAGAGAGGGAGAGACAGAATCCCAAGCAGACTCTGCACGATGGGCTCAGAGCCTGTTGCTTGAACTCACGAACTGTGAGATCATGACCTGAGCCGAGGTCAGGAGTCAGATCTTAACTGACTGCGCCACCTGGGCAGAGATCTCTTTGGAGATTTTACTAAGGGCAGTAGATGCCAGCCACCAGCATACCTTCCCCCTGTTTCATCACACACGGCGTCCCCTCAGCCTGGCACAACCTTTCTCCTATAGGAACACACTATTCATGGAGCACTGCTCACTGAACACACGTTTACCCCACATCTGCCGGGCACCATTGCTACAGTGGCAAGCACTGGAATTTACCCAGGGGCGCCAAGGACTCATTGCTAGTAAACTGGGAGCCGGAGGGGTCACAAGCATTATTTAGGCCAGGCAAAGGGCAGCAGTCAGGGAGGAACTCCCTGTGCAAAGGCCCTGAGGTGGTCAGTTTGAGGCACTCCGATCCGTCCACCTGAGTTCAGGATGACGACAGTGGCCATCCTGCCAAACCCTGCCCTGCCCACCCCAGCATCCTTCCTGGGCTGACTTTGTAGTTGGGGACCTTGAGTGTGAATGCTGCTGTGTCCCTGCTCATAGCTGTGTGACCTGGGGCCGTGGCTTCTGCTCATGAGGCCTCAGGTCCCTTCTCTGTGAAATGGGAGAGAGGCTGTGCAAGTAACAGGCTTTGCAGAAGCCTAGGTGAGTAGTTAACGTACCCCAGAAGGGACTGTGATCAGTGGTCAATGTGCAGTGCTGTCTTCTATCATTGTGGTCATCAGCACCCATTCTGTTTGAAGCAGATAAGAATCTGGAGGTACTGGCCAGTGGGTAAGGTCACAGACTTTGCCTTTAAATTGGGGAGCCAGGTTAAGTGTCGGCTCCTCCACTTGCCTGCTGTGTGACCTTGGGGGAGTCACTCAACCTCTCTGAACTGCATTTTCCTCCTCCATAGCATGGGGAGGATGATTCTAAGAGAGCCTCCCCATATGCACTTGCACACGTGGGCCTATATGTGCAGACCATGTCCCTGAACCACTCCCCTTGGCTGGGTCAGGGGAGTGCCATAGACAGGCATGGAAGGGGGAGAGTGGCGGCACAGGGCACACTGTGGACGTGCTCTTCCACACCTCTGGACGGTTCCATTTGCTCCAGTGAGCGTGTGTTCCTTCCGCAGTTAGAACAGAGAAGCCCTAGAGAGCAGTGACGTTAAGTGAAGTCCAGGTACCGCCTGCCTCCTGGGACATCACGAGGCTTAAATGAGTCAGTGGTTGTATAGTGATTGGAGTGGGGCCTGGTCTGCGGGACTGGCTGAGCGAATGTTAGTAGTCACAATAGTAATAATAATAAAGTAACATTTAAAACCAAGAATTATTACCTCTAGAATGATTCCTTTTCAAGTGATTTTGCAACATCATGAACATCAGTCATGTAACTTCAGAAGTGGGGTTCCCTTTCGTAGTGTGGGGTGTGGAGTGCGAGGATCCCATTCTCGGGAGGAAGGTGAGAAGCCCCAAGGTGGCCCTGGGCAGGGTGCAATCTCCCTGGGCAGCCCCCATGCTCTGGTCTACTACTGTCAGGCCTGGGGGCTCCGGAGTGCCAGCGTGAGGAGGGCAGATGCATCCCTTCAGTCTGGGATGCCCTTGACAGTCTGGGAAGACTTCAGGGGCACTGAGGGGATGAAGGCGTGGAACCCGAATCAGGGCCAAGCAGTGGAGCCTGCACGTGTGACATGGTCCTTCTTCCAGCCCTGACAGGTTCGAAGGCACCTGAGACAGGTCCCAGAGATGGCCGGGGGTGGGGGAGGGAGGTGCTCTTGTGAGTCTGGGGGGCTTCTTCCTTTCTTTTTCTTTTTTTTTTTCAATTTTTCAATTTTTATTTACTTCTAGGAGAGTGAGAGATAGACAGCATGAGCCGGGGAGGGTCAGAGAGAGAGGGAGACACAGAAACTGAAACAGGCTCTAGGCTCTGAGCTGGAAGTCAGTACAGAGCCCGACATGGGGCCCGAACCCAGGAACCTGGAGCTCATGACCTAAGGAAAGTCAGCATCTCAACCTACTAAGCCACCCAGGCGCCCCTGAGCTTCTTCCTTTCTGGAGGCTGGAACTCCCCCTCCCCCAGCACTGGCCCAGGGAGAAGCAGGAAGATTTAGTTTTATTTTTAAACTAAAGAGGACTTTCAAAGAGTCCAGTAAGCATTTCACACAATGAGTCTCAGTAGATGTCATTTGCATAACAAGTGGGGAAATCACCAATAATGGGGAGGAAATGGCAAATCAAAGGAGCAGAGCCTGTTGTGGAAGCAGAGGCTTTGAGTAGCTATTGCAAGTCACATCCAGACAGTGACAAGGCTCCAAGGGTTTGGGGGAGAAGGGGGTGGGAAACAGCCTGGGGTGTGGCTGGGGACTGCGGCAGATGCACACCTAGTGGGCCTAGAGTTTAGAATTTATATATTTGTGGGTGGGCGGCAAAGAGCCTGGAATGATGTGTCAGATCTAAGGGCCACACAAGTGAGCGCCCTGAGGCTGCAGCCTCTGTGGCTCCAGAGGAAACCGGCCTGTGGTGGTGCTTCCCACCAGGGGGTTGTAGCAGGAAGCCCTTTGTCCCCAGGGCTGCTGTGCCTCAGTAGCCTGTGTGACCTTGACCCTGCCACCTGTCCTCCCTGGATGGACTCATTTGAAGGACGTGTTTATGCATAAGAAAGAGAGGGCAGCAAAGCTGGGATTTCTCCTTGGGGAGACAGAAACAGCACAAGGCTTTGGAAACACTCCAAACAGGCTGCTGCTGGCTGTTTAAATGCTGTTTTAATTCCTGCACCCATGAAGCTACTCTAGCTGCCTGCTGGGGTCTCCTTTAGTCTTGTTTCAAAGCTAACTTCATATGTACAAAGTTGCAAATAGTGTGGTAAAGCCGCCTGTTGGACTAGAGCAGACCTTCCTCTCCGTGGACTGCAAGTCCTTTCCCCCACCCCCATGATCCACACTCTTCTGGCCTGTGAGTGTGATTTCTGCATGCACACTCTTGGGGTTCCTCTCTCTGGGGTCCTCTTCCCTCCATAGTTTATGTTGAACACACAGACATGCAGAAACATCAGTGCTCAAGCTAGTGTGTTGCTTTGCTGGCTTGGGTCCTAGCTCCATTGCGGTCCACTGCCATCCAGATCCACTGAGCGTCAGGTCCGGGTGGACCCGGGGACACACATTGTGTCATCAGGAGTTCTTGTCGCTCTCTGCCTATCATATTGGCCTCACGGTCTAGTCAGTTTGTTGCAGGGAGCAGCCCCGACAGCTCCCCAAGGGAAGAGAGAGTCTCCTTCACAACAGTTCAGTTGCAGGGCCTGGCATGGGTTTGCCGGGCCAGGTCACATGTCCAGCCTCGATCCGGTGACTGAAACAAAGGGCATGAAATCCACTGATTGGCCAGATCTAGGTTACGTGCTCACCTTTCGGTTCTGTAGAGAGTTAACATTCTCCAAATTATATAGACTAGGAAAGCTGACGGGGCAAGGTCTTCAAAGGAAAAAAGATGGATTATTGGGATTATTGGGAGGACCAGCGCCCTGACGTATGTGACGTATGTGACGTATGTGACCGCCGTGTCCCTGCGTGGCTGCATAGGGTTTAATCCCCAGATGGGCACTTCTTGGCTCAGGCACTGAAGTTTGGCTTCATTCAGGTACATTGGGACATGGGCCTTCTTTGGCTGCCTTGGCCCCTCCCCTCCGATGCTCAGGGCAGCCGGGGCTTGTGTGTTCTCCGGGCCGTTTCGTGTCCCTCGTTTTGTGTGGATGGGTCACGTTCACCCGTTTTCCTGCCGAGACACAGGAGGCCTCTCCCAGCTCAGGGTTCAGGGAGCACATCGCTCGTGCCAATTCAGTGCCGGATTATTTATAACCTCGGTTCTGAGATTTTGATGTCTCGTTGCTTCAGAGAATGAATAGGCTGCTCCCGTGATGGGCTGGATGACTCTGGGTGCTGGGTTGTCCATCCTTGATGGCCTCGACTCCATTGTGTGTGGGTGATGTGTGGCCGTATCAGTACCTTGTGGGTCGTACATTTTACGGCCTGCTACTTAGTTTCAGTCAGGTCTTTTGTCAGATTGCTGCGGGGACCCTGACGGCAGGAGGTGGTGTCTGGTCCGTGCTTTAGAGGAACCACACCCCTGAGGGGGTTCACTGTGGTCAGGCCCTCCCAGCTTTGTTCCGGAGCACTTGTTTGTCCCCACCCAGGGGCCTCAGGTCTTCACCTTTCCCTCTATGCCTCCTGAGTCTGGGATTTTCCTATCATAAAGTCATGTGTCTACTGGTGTTTGTACCTAGGAGCAGAGTTGTGGGTCCAAGGATACACTGACCTTCCGGGTAACAACGTCTCTCCTACAACAGAGCACTTACATGCACCCTGTGATGAGCCAGGGACACAGGGAGCATTATCGAGGGACCATTATTTGTGGACATCTGGGCAGTAGACTGAGCCCCGCTGTGAGTGAGGGAAGGCGGTGTGTGTGTGTGTGTGTGTGTATAGGTCACAGACTCACTGTAGTATAGACACCTTTCTTCACCACCCGAATCCATAAGCGGGGCCCCCAGCAGCCCTGCGGCCACGCGATGTTCCCCGCCAGCACCTGGTCTCTGGGGGAGGACCGTGCCCTGATGTATGTGACCACTGTGTCCCTGCGTGGCTGCATAGGGTTTAATTCCCAGGGGGGCACTTCTTAGCTCAGGCACTGAAGTTTGGCTTCATTCAGGCACATCGGGACATGGGCCTTCTTTGGCTGCCTTCGCCGCTCCCCTCTGATGCTTAGGGCAGCCGGGGCTTGTGTGTTCTACGGGCCGTTTCGTGTCCCTCATTTTGTGTGGATGGGTCCCGTTCACCCGTTTTCCTGCCGAGACACAGGAGGCCTCTTCCAGCTCAGGGCTCAGGGAACACTTGTCTCGGGCCAAGTCAGTGCAGGGTTATTTATAAGCTCAGTACTGAGATTTTGTTGTGTCGCTACTTTGAAAAATGAAAAGGGTGCTCCCATGATGGACTGGATCATTCTGGGAGCTTGGTTGTCCATTTCCGATGGCCTTGACTCCATTGTGTGGAATTATGGGGGCAGATCGGGTGATCCCTGTAGCCTTGATCTCTTTGACTTGCTGACCGGTAGATCAATGGGACTAATGATCGATTTGGGGCAGCAAACCCCTGCCACGTTATGCTGAACCTGGCCCTGGGGACCTGGGGACGCCGATGTTGATGGGCTTCCGACCTCACATAGCCTGCATCCACAGATGGGCTTTCCAAAATCCTGGAGTGTCAGGCTTCTTATATGTATGAGAGGTTGCTGGGAGCTTTATGGAGGGAGCTGTGCAGAGTAACAGCTCTCTGCCCACCTGGCCTTTCGTTTCACTCGGCGCCCCATGCAGGGAGGACCTTGTGCCCTGCAGCCATCGCGAGGGCACTTGGGGATGCCACGGGCCAGGAGTCACTGCTGTGGACACGGCTGTGCTCTCCCTGGCATCCGGGGCAGGCCAGGCGAGGCCCCCTCCCTCCCCCAGGCCTGTTGATGTCGAGGCTGGAGGAGTGGGCTGTGTGGACACTCAGTGAGCTGTTTCTGTGGTGGACGGAAAGCCCCGGATACTTGGGTCCCTGGGCAGCACAAGTGATGTGCAGGGGCTGCACCTGCCCGCCTGCTGGGCCAGGGCTGTGGCTCAGGTGAGCCCACACAGCTACACGTCTGGGGACGGTTAAACAGTGGCGTCGTGGTGACCTCGAGGCCGCCTCGTACGTGCGGAAAAGTGCCTGTCGGGTATCCCCCGTGAACCGTAATCTCTCTGGCGACTTGCATTTTGGCGGCCAGCGGGGAAGGCGTGGGGTTTGCAGCCTCGCCCTGCACTGGGAAGGTACGGGTGTGGTGTGGCCGAGACCTTCCTCTGGTCTGGGTAGGACTAGGGGACTGGTGTGTGACGTCTTCTGCGTGTGGCTTGCGTTTTGGTTTATCCCTTATGGGAGGGTATTTGCTCTCCGCTCCGTCCTTCCTGCGGGCCTACCCGCTACATCCCCTGCCCCCCGCCACCTGTGCACGGAAGATTCGTGTGGACGCGGCAGGCCTGCCCATCCAGGTGCAAGGGCGGGGAGGCAGGTGGCTGCCAGCTCCGAGCTGGAACTTTCGCAGCCGTTCCAGCAGCAGGCGGCCGGAGAGAGAGGAAGAACTCCCAGTCAGGGGTGGGAAGGCCTCAGAGGAGGTGGTCCTTAGTGTCGAGTCGGAACGTCTCTGATAGAGGGCCAGGAGGCCCCAGAAGGAGCAGGTGCGGAGGCTTGGGAGGAGGGGGAGGGGCTGCAGGAGGGATGGAAGGGGCAGTGGGAGGAGCCAGGAGGGCAGCCCTGTCCCGGGAGCACAGCTGCCTGTGCAGATTCTTATCAAAGTGCCCTAAAGGGACACCGGGAGCCGGCCGGGAGCTGCGGCCACCCCACCCGGGAGGCTCTGGCCAGGAGGGGCCGTGACACCGGGCTGACCCACGCAGACCTCAGGTGGATGGCAGTCCCAGGGAGGGACTGTTCCAGGCTGTTTGTGTAGACCCCGTGTCCCGCCTCATTGCCTCTGTGTCCCGCACACACCGGCCGTGATCCAGGTGGATCTGTCTAGAACATCGCCGGCTCGCCGGCCTTTTCAGCCCAGAAACTGTTTTGCCTGAGCTGCTGCCGCAAGGTCTCCCCTAAGCTGTGTGACTCACTTGTTAGATGCGCAGGGGACAATACTGCTGCTACTGTCACTACTCACAGCCCCTGTCGGTCAGAATCTTGGTGTGCAGGGCTCTGTTCTCTCATTTAATCTTTACGACAATCTCGGCCAGAGGGTTCAATTATCCCTGCTTGCACAGATGAGAAAACCGAGGCTCAGAGAGATTAAGGAACCTGCCCCTGGGGTCGCCCAGCACAAACGCGGCACAGGCAGCGCTCGGGTTCTGGGTCGCCTGAGCCCAAAGCCAGTGCTCTCAGTACCCTCAGGGCCTCGCGCAGGGCGCAAAATGGGTCCCTGCCGAAGCCCGGAGGCTCTCAGGGGTCCTGTGGGATGTGGTGGGTGCTCTGGGCACAAGAGGAGATGTGGCCATGCGGGAAGGCATTCCAGGAGGAGGGAAGTTCAAGGGCAAAGGCCTGGAGGCGTGGCAGCTCTGTGTGAGTTGAGAGTGGATTCCTAGCAGGACTGGAGTGGTAGCAGAGCCCTGGGCGCCTGTCTGGCCCTCAGGGATGTGCTGAGGGGATCAGTCCTTCCTTTGGGGCCCGTGGAGAGCCAAGGAGAGGGCCCCATCCACTGGCCCTGGGTTGGGAGGGGCCTGTCGGGGGGAGGGACAAAGGCCCCATTCCTGAAAGGGAATCATAGAATGGATACCGAAGGGGCCCCCGGCCCAGCGTCGTGGTCTCTGTAAGATGATGTGGTCCAGGCAGCAGGTGCATCTGTGGGGACCCAGAGCGCAAAGCAGGGGCCGCCAGCAGGGATAGTTCCCCCCTCCCTTCCTAATTCAGTAAGTTTTACGAAATGAGCATCATTGGAAATAATGGATACAGGAACAAAAAGGTGAAGAGCTCACTGCTGTCCAGTAGGTAGTGAGGCTCTCATCGCCACAGGTATGAAAGCACGGGCCGGATCCTCACTTCTCCAGGCCGTGCTTTTCAAGCATGCAGTGATCCAGGGAGGTACACTGCTCTCCTGCTCTTCTGTCTTTTCCTCAGACTGTCAGCACATGAGGGTGGACATCGCTCAGTCATTCAACAAACCTGTGCTGCATAGCTACTGTGTGCCAGGCACTGTGCTGGGGCAGGGGGTGGGGGTGAAGACAGAGGCTACAACAGGGAGCAGAGCACCCAAAGTCCTTATATGTCCGAGGACTCTTGTTGTCTCTTTGTCCCCAGCCTCCAGCCTCAGGCCAACCCCCTGGGCACTGGGAACGGAAAGGTAACGTTAGTTGAGCAAGAATGTTACCAGGGGGATGTACCTGCCGTCTGTGCCGCTGGGGCTGTAGATTCACAGCCTGCCCCTCTCCCGTCAGGCCTCCCAGACCTGTCTCATTAACCAGGCAATTGTCATCTCCGTCTGGAGCAGGCCAGGCCGTCCACGTGAGTGGCCCTTGTTTAAAGGGCCTCCGGGCCAGTCTTCTCCACCTTCTGCCCCAGGAATGTGTCCACTGGGAGGGACACTGTGATGAACAGCCCTGCGTGATTTCGAGGTTCCCTGAATGTCCACTCTGCCTCCTGGAGATCGGCCACCCAGGCTTCTTATTAGGGAAAGTCAGAGCACAGGTCCCTGAGGCCTCTCGCGGGCTCTGGATGCTGTGACGTGGTCGGCCTGCAGTTTTCAGGGGCGAGACTGCGTCTGGCAATTTGGAATCATCTGGAGTAG
>JAESUZ010004443.1:0-403638 GCA_017311185.1 Proteles cristata cristata | reverse complement strand
GCTGTTCCCTGTCCGCACTCTCTCCCACCCCCGGCAGCCACCAGTCAGCTCTCTGTCCTGATGCATTTGCCTCTTCTGGACATTTCATGTAAATGGAACCCTAAATCGTGTGGCCTCCTGCTTGCAGGGCACATGCTTTTAAAACCACTGGTCCACACTACCTCCTGGTGGCTCCTGCCCCAGGGCTCAGGACGCGTGGAAGTGAATGGCTGCCCACGAAAGCTCACTGTGTGCATGGTCAGAACCCCTCTGGCCAAGGACCTGCAGAATGACCGAGTGACTGCAGTGGCCCCGTGGCCTTGCCCTCTGCGGGGTCTGATGAGTCACCCCGGCCTTGCCCCGCCTGGGTGGTGTGAGCTAGAGAGGGGCACTCTCCCCAGTGGGTGGGGGGCGGGCACCCGACAGGACAGTGGGGCTCTGTCTGCCCCGGACAGGCGGCCACTGTGCAGCAAACAGGAAGCGGGCTGGGCTGAGACCTGCTAGGTAAATACGGGCTGGCTGGGGACGCTGCCTGGCATGGCGTGATGCCCCCTGCCGCCGCCGCCAGGGGCCAGGGAGCCTCGAGCAGCCTGGCAGGCAGCAGGCGTCCCCTGGCCAAGGGGCTGAGCTCGCAGCCGGCTGCTCCAAGGTGACCGCCAGAGTCCTAGGCTCTGGGCCCGGCCACTCCGCTCTCCCCGGCAGGCACACATACCTCCCTTGGTCCTCCGTCTATTCCTTCATCCACCCTTTGATAATAATTATTAATAATAATAATGATGATGATGATGCTGACAACAGCCAGTCTTTAAGGAGTGTGCATTCTCCACCCGGTACTGGGCTCGGTGTTTCTCACTGTCTTATTCCAGCCTCACAGTAGTTCCCTGAGGTAGTGAGTGCTGCTGCCGTCACCAGCTACAGGGAAGGAGACCAAGGCACAGGACGGCCAGGTGACTTGCTCAGGGCCTCACAGCTGGCCTCCCGCGTCGAGAGCCTGTGGCCCCTACCACCCACCCGGCACCACTTCCTCCTCCCCCTCCTTCCACCCTTCCCTTCTGGAGCCCCTGGTCCTTTTAAAGTGTCCGCTGAAGGCACAGGCTCTGGGACCACCTGGGATTGAATCCTGCTCCCCCGGCTCAGGAGCTGGGAAACAGTGTCAGAGTGACTCTATGCCTCTGAGCCTTAGTTTCCTCACCTGGAAGGTGGTAGGGGGTGTGTGTGGACAGAGTTGGTGTTTTCTCTCCGGGATCCCTGTTTTCTTAACCCTTTCCCCACCCACACCACCCCTCCAGGACTGACCTGGAATGCCAGGTGCTCACAGGGGACGGCAGGAAGTGGGGGCCCCAGAGATGGGGTGTGGAGCCCCAGGTTGGAGGGGGGGAGGAAGTGCCCTGGGTCTGTCTGGGAGCCCCATACTTCCCCCTCAGTGCTCTGCCTGCTTCCCATCCACCTACCGTCTTTTCCTCCACCACGTTCCTCTCCCCTGCTTCAGGCCACATCAGTCTCCAGTGCCTCCTGCGCTCTCTCGTCCCCCCACTTTGGACCTTGCTCTCTCCATCCCATCTGTCAGGCCCCAGGCCAGACCCCTTCCTCCTCGCAGCCTGTCCTGGTCCCTGTCAAGATTAGCGCTGCTTCCCCATGCCTGCACCCTCCGGGGGCTCCAGAGAGTCCCTGCCTAACAGTTTACGAAAGCAAATATTTATCGACGCCCCATTCTGTGTCAGCGCGGTGCCGGATGCTGGGGAGACAGCAGACACAAAGTAGTCCCTCCCTCAGGAACCAAAAGTCCAGAGAAGAGCGAAGATGAATAAAGGAATAATACAAGAAAATGCACAGGTTTAATCATGGAAACAGCTATAAAGGGAGGTGTACTTTGCTCTTGGAAAGAACAACAGGGAGCTGGTTTAGACTGGAGGTCAAGGAGGCTTTTCACAGGAGGTGCCTGTGAAGAGGGAGACCTGAGCAAGGGGACATAGCACGGGGTGGGGGGGTGTTGGGGAGGGGACAGCCCTGGCTAAGGTCTGGAGAGGGAAAAACCCCTCTGTGTCCCCTCTCCCAGACTCTTGTGAGGCTCCACTCTTGTATGTTTCCCTGGGCGCCCTGCAAACAGGTGGCACTCAACAGATGCCCGTTGGCATGAATTGATCCCAGGAGGGAGGGAACAGAGAGGAAGTAGCTCCCTGGAATTCCTCCCCCTGGGGTGGAGCGGCCCTGCACGCCCAAACTTGCCACCAGATTTAAGGAGCTTTCCTGGGGCGTGGAATCAGGAGGATGGGATAAGGCAAATACGTGCCAGGGTCTCCATGAGGTCAGGCAAAGCCACAGGTGCTGGTGAGGATGGGGGCAGGTAGATGGGGCAGGAGCCCTCACCCCCATTGGGTCTGAGATTCTCAGAGAGAAGGTACCTGCTGTCCACTTTGGCGTGTAGTTCGCCGTTTACTGAGGGCTTACTCTGTGCCAGGTGCTTGACTCAACTTGTATAATTCACAAAACGACCCAGTTAAGATCCCCATGGCAGGTGAGAAAGCAAGGCCCAGGGAGGTGAAGTCACCTAACTCAGGCTCACTCAGCTGATGAGCACTGGCTCTGGGAGCCCACCCCCTGATCTGCTGGATGAAAACGCACTTTTTCTGTGCCCCCCTAGCTCCCTCCAGGGGCCCCTCCTCTGCAGAGAGGGAGTGGGTTTGGCTGTCCTCACAGGGCGGTCTGTTAGAGCCTGTGGCCTCTGTCGGGGCAGAGAGGGAGGCTTGGGGGCCTTGGCTCATCACTGTATCTTCTGACCTTGCTCAGGACCTCTGCACCCCGTAACTCAGCACTCCTGAGCCCCTCTGGTCTACACAGCTCTGAACACCACCGGACATGACTCTGCTTCTTGGTCTGTCTGGCCATTTACTCTGATCCCACCGGGAAGGTCAGCCCCGGGAGGGCGGGGGTTTTTCTCGGGTTCCTTTGCATCTGTGACCCCTCCACCTGGCACACCGTAGGTGCTCACTAAATATGTGGTGAATACATGAGTAAATGAGTGGTTTTTAATCCTCCTCTTTGGGCCCTGAGATTCAGGACCCCCCATCCTTCGCAACCACCCTCTGCGGGGACTACAGTCTGGGTTTTATATTCACAATACGTGCTCAGTGCTTGAAATGTGTGAAATCCACTGCTTTAAGTGACTGCAGTGGTGACACGCCGTGTGTGGGGATGTTCTCACCCGGGCATAAACATCCTTGGTCAGCTCGCCCTGCTGCCAGATCGGGGTCGCCCGCTGCAATGGTAGGGGTGAGGCCCCGGTGGGTTCCGGCAGGCGCACGCATGCGCACACCGCACACTGTCTGCGCACACGCATGCGCACACCGCACGGGGAAAGACGAGTAAGCTTGCCTGACGTTCCCACGCAGAGGAGGCTCACAAGGAGTCTCAGCCTCTCTCCCTGCCCGCACCCCCATCTCTCCCAAGGCTGGCATGGGTTTGGAACGTGTAATAACAGCCTACAGGGCAAATTAGAACAGGGAGTGAGCTCTCTCCCTGACCACAGAGAACAGGGTAGCATTTGCGGAAGGAATTGCCACAGAGCAGGCTGCGCGCGCGCGCGTGTGTATGCACGTGTACATGTGTGTGCATATGTGCTCACTGGTGTGTACACGTGCTTGGGGAGGAAGCAATAGCAGGGTTAGGATTCAGAGGCTTTCTTCATGGCTATTTGCTCCCTGGGTGGCCTCTCAGGGCCTCAGGCTCCTCAGCTGTAAAATGGGAACATCAGCCCAGCTTTGTTCACAGGCTCCCCTTGGCGGTGAATGCCAGGCTGTGTGCTGTGCCGTGGCGCGGGGTGGGGGTGGCGGGGGCGGAAGGACAAGCAGCCGCACTGTATCACCTTGGTGATGATGATGATTGAAGCGTTTATCAAGTGCTTATTAGGTACCTAAGATGCGTAACCTGCCTTATGTCACGGCAGCCCTATGGGACAGATGCTGTCTTTACAGCCCTCATTTTACAGGTAGGGAAACTGAGGCTCAGAGAAATTAGCACAGGCTGGTAGTAATAATCCTTAGCTCCCAGGCATTGTACAGCTCACACATGGTACTGTTAAGTGTACGGCCTTGTGTCTGGCCACCGGCCCCAGCCAACTAAGGGGTTAGGGGAGCCCAAGCTTTGTAGCTGACTGGGCAGATTTGAATCCTGGCTAACCTGCTGTGTGGCCTTAGGCAAGTCACTTAACTCTTCTGACCCTCTGTTTCCTCATCTGTAAAATGGGAATGAGAGCAGTACCTCCCTCCAGGGCAGGGTTTCTCAACCTGAGCACTGTTGATGTTTTGGGGCCTGGGTCCCTCCCTGTGGTGAGGCCTCTGCTGTGCATTGTCATGATTATTATTCATTGTGATTAAACGCTAATAATGGTCACATGTGCCTTCCCTGAGGCTACCAGCAGGGAGGGAGTGGCTGAGAGGAGATCTGAATCTGGGTCCCAGCTGACTTTGGACTTATTGTCACGGAGGCCTCAGAAACCTTGGATGCTACCTGGGTTGGGGTTCCTTAGGAGAGGGGGTGCAGGCATGGTAGAGGGTTGGGAGCTCCCTGAGGCGGGCTGTCCATCTGGCTCTGCTCTGGTGGGGGGAGGGGTGTGGTAATTAGGAGGGTGTTGATGGCAGAGGCGGCAGAGGCCTGTGCCCCAATGCCTCTTCTCCCCTGACCCCTGGGTCCCCAGTGAGGTGGAGGGGGCCGCGCCCCTGGAAGTATAATCTTCCTCCTCGATGCTTCCACCCCACATCATGCCCCCCATTCCTGCAGAACAGAACCATCTGACATCTCCCTAGATCTAGGAGGAGGTGTGGCCACCCCAGTTTTACAGGCGGGGAAACCAAGACCCAGGGAGAAGTGATTTGTCCAAGATCACACAGCTGCTGGTTACCAGGGCCAAGACAGGAACCAGTCATATCTGATTTCAGAACCTGGGCTTCTAATCCTTCCTTCCTCCTTTGATTAGAATCGATAACCCCCCGACTCATCCTCAGAGAGTTGGCACTGGAAATGCCTGACCTCATTTCTTCCTGCAAAGCTATGAAAAGCTGCTACCTTTGCACACATTTTAAAGAGGAAGAAACTGAGGCCCCAGGAGCTAAAGTGACTTTCCCAGGGTCACACAGCATGTCCAAAGCAAGTGAGCTTAGAACCCAGGCCTGAATAATTCTAGACTCCATGCTCTGCCTCCCCACTGGTGCCCAGGGAAGGGCCCGTCCCCGGCAGGAGCTGTGACCCTCGGTATGTCCCGCTGTACCCACCCAGAGGGCCTCTTGCAGTGCCCCCACCTCTCTGGCCCAGGCTCCCCTCCTGGCAGCCAGAAAACAAACAAGGAGGGAACTGGTGCTTATTTGGTCCTCTGCTAATGTGTTGGGCAGGCAGAGGAAGACAGAGAAAAGAGAGCTTTTCAGACATCTCCCTGCAGCCCGGGTGGGACGGCGAAAGTTCCAGGAAACTCGGCCTCGGTGCCCAGCCCCGCCCACCAAGCAGCCTGCCGCAGAGGGCAGGGGCCTGGCAGGGTTTGCGCCTCCGCATCCTCGCTCCTGGTTAACCGTTGGGTCCAGAGCTGGAGAGACCTGGGTTCAAGTCCAGCTCTTCTCCCTATAAGCTGAATGACTGCCCCTCTTAAAGCTCCAGTCCCTTGGGGCGCCCAGGTGGCTCAGTTGCTCAAGCGTCTGACTTCAGCTCAGGTCATGCTCTCACAGTTTGTGAGTTCGGGCCCCATGTGGGGCTCTGTGCTGACAGCTCGGAATCTGGAGCCTGCTTCAGATTCTGTGTCTTCCTCTCTCTCTGCCCCTCCCCCCTCCTGCTCTGTCTCTCTCTCTCTTTCTCAAAAACTAAACATTAAAAAATATTTTTAAAAAGTTAAAAAATCAAAACAAAAACCTCCAGTCTCTCTAACTGAGAAATGGGAACAAATCTTACCTTCATCCATGTGGCACCTTTCTAAGTGTTGGAGACACAGGAGTGAACGAGGACAGAGGCATTCCCTGCCTCCTGGTGCTCACGGCCCAGGAATGAGTGAATCCTATGAACAGATGGTCAGGGAGGGCTTCCTAGAGGAAGAGACAATTGAGCTGGGAACACAGATAGGTAGGGGTTAGCCAGGCCACCAGGGGAGGGAAGGACCCGGCACTTGGCACTGGGAAGCAGTTTGTGTGCTGTGGGAAGTTAGCTAGTCTTGGAAACTCAGTTTCCTGTTCTTCAGGCCCTAAGACAGATGGAGTAAGGCTAGCTCACACGGTGGGTTTGCACCTATTTGCCGAGCACCTTGGGGCCCGAAGCACGCATTTAATGGTTATGTTTTAGTCAGTGCTTACTGTGTGCCAGGCACTGACCATAGGAATGCATGCTCTCTGCTTGGACATCCCCATTTTACAGATGAGAAAACCGAGGCCTTGGAACGTCAGCTTGCCCAAAGCCACACGGCTGATTTGAACCCTGCTCTGCGGGGCTCTGAAGCTGGTTGGGTTGGTCAGGAGTAAGCCCCAGGCTCCAGGTTTAGGGTCCCAGGATGACTCTGAGGCCCCTCCTCCTCTCTCTACCTAACGCCCGGGGTAGTTGGACCTAAGGCCCGTTTATGTTTCCAGGTCCCTAAAAGAGGTTCCTGTTGCAACTTTTGCCTGGGGCTGCCAGCCAACCACATCTGGGAGGGGTCAGCCCGCACCCCTGTCATTACAACGGTGGCTTTGAAGCAGCTGGCAGCAGTGCTGTTTGCCCACGTGGGAGGGGGCTTCCTGCAGCCCCACCACTGGCCAGGCTCCGCCTGACTCCCCCCTGTTCCCTCACAGGCCGAGTGGAGCAGACGGGTCCCGGGTCAGCATGGCGGATCCCAGTGAAAGCCCCCACGCAGGGCCCGGGGAGGCGGCCGAGACCCCTGGGGACGAGAGCGGGACCCCCGGGGGTGAGGCCTTCCCCCTCTCTTCACTGGCCAACCTGTTTGAGGGGGAGGATGGCTCCCCCTCCCCCTCCCCGGCTGATGCCGGTCGCCCCACTGGGCCCGCTGATGGGCGACCAAATCTGCGCATGAAGTTCCAGGGCGCCTTCCGCAAGGGGGTGCCCAATCCCATTGACCTGCTGGAGTCTACCCTGTACGAATCCTCGGTGGTGCCTGGACCCAAGAAGGCACCCATGGACTCGCTCTTTGACTATGGCACCTATCGTCACCACCCCAGTGACAACAAGCGGTGGAGGAAGAAGGTCATCGAGTGAGTATTGCCGGCTGCCTGGTCCGTGTGGGATCTGTCCATCCATCCGTCCATCCATCCACCTACCTGTTCACCCACCTGTCTGCTTTTCCATACACTTGTCCGTTCACCCGTCTATCCATCCATCCACCA
Organism: Proteles cristata cristata; assembly: GCA_017311185.1. Lineage (NCBI taxonomy): Eukaryota > Metazoa > Chordata > Mammalia > Carnivora > Hyaenidae > Proteles > Proteles cristata. Next base: position 396,313 of record JAESUZ010004443.1, on the reverse strand, counting down.
TTCATCCATCTGTCATCTCCTCGTTCATTCATCCAGCTACCTGTCTGTCCACCCGCTCGTCCACTTATCCACCCGTCTATCATCCCCTTATTCAAATACCTCCCTCCCCATCTGTCATCTGTATCCAGCCGGCCCCCCATGAAAACCCCTAGGAGCCCCTCCCAGGCCTCTGTATGTATCTGCAGGACAGTCTCGAGGTCTGGAGATGGCCTGTTGCTGCGCGATCCTTGTGTGTCCTCCTTGCTGATCACAGATTCATTTATGCCCTTGGATGAAGCCCTTGCTTGCTCGAGCATCCGCCATGTGTCCGCCAGTAGGGTTGGCTCTGTGGCCCCAGGGGTGAGGACCAGATACCGCTCCTACAGAATCTAGACACTGAGCAGCCTTCACTGGCACCTTCCTTGTGGAGTGTGAGGCAGGTGATAAGCAAGCAAATAGGTACGTGAACATACAGTTCCAGTTCGGGGAGGTGCTGAGGCAGAGAGGGGAGCTGATACACGAAAGGTAGTCCAGGAGGGCTTCTTGGAGGAGTCAACATTTAAGCCCAAAGCTAAGGGATGAGAAGGGGCAGCCACACTGGGTGAGGAAGGTGTTCCAGTGGAGGGAAGTGTGCATGCCAGGGCACGAGGCTGAAGAGGCTGGATGTGCCCAAAGACTGAGATTGCACAGACATCCACACGCTGCTGGACGATCTGTACCATCTCTGCTCAGAGGACAGCAAGGTGCCCCAGTGTCCAGAGGACAGCAAGGTGCCCCAGTGTCCCCCTCTTTCGGGTCCTGCTGGAAGCTGGTGGGCTCCGTGTCTCCCTTTCCCTTCCTAACCCCCTCCTGCAGGCCCTCACCCCACCCCTACCCCAGAGTCAGGGCGAGTAGCTTTGGAGGGGGCTTGCAGGAACTGGGGGTGTGGCTGAGGTCCCTGGAGACCCTAGCACCACCTGACGCGGTGTGGCTGAGGATGCTCTTTTCATTTCGCTTTTTGGCTCCAAGTGTACAACTCAGGAGCAGGTGAAGATGGGGGCTGCCCTGGGGATCTCAGGATTATAGCGGTCTGTGCCCTTGTCCTCAAGGGGGCAGCCCTGCCCCTGCCCCGGCACCCTGCTGCTGAAGGCCCTGGTCTGGGGCTCCGGGCAGAGGAAGGAAGGAGAACAGTGTCCCTATCACCTGGCCTGCCACCGGCTCCCTCTGCCCCTCAGCCCCTCCTGCTGCCCCACAGCCCGACCTCAGACTCCCTCCTGCCTGCCCGCCTGTCACTGGCCCCCTCGGCTCACCTCCTCTCTCCTCGGCTCCCTATGCTGTCTCTGCTTCTGTCTTTCTCTGCTCTACCCTCTGTTCATTTAATAGATTCTTACTGTGCCCCATATGCAGCAGGCACGGGGCGGGTGGAGATGTAACAGAGGCCATTCTTGCTCTTCAAAGAGCCCCCTGTGCTCACTCTGCTCCCAGTTCTTTGTCTCTTAAAACCTAGCACACAGGAGGTGCCCAGGTAGTGTTTGTCGAAAGACCAAAGGAATAGCCATTTTTTCCCTTACTCTGCCTCTCTGCTTCCCCACGACGAGGCCCCTGTGGGGTGCGTCCTGTCTCTACCTGCCTCTGTAGCTCAGTGTTTCTACCACACACATACAGGCTCTGGACACACAGTGGGCGCTAAATAACAACAGTAATGTCAGCTAATGTGTATTGAGTGTTCACTGTGTGGTGGGCCTTGAACTGAGCATCTGTGTGCTCATTTTTCTCAAATGTTTATTGAATGAATAAATCAATGAGTGAATGGTTGAATAAATGAATGAGTTGCTTTATCTTTTAGTCTGGTGTTTCTCCTTTATTTTCTCACTATCTATGTCTCTTTTGGTCTCTCACTTAATAAGTACTCAATAACTGACAAATGGAAGACTGGATGGATGGATGGATGGATGGATGGATGGATGGATGGGTGGGTGGGCACATGGTGGATGGTGGGTGGGTGGATGGATGGGTGGGTGGATGGGTCGATGGATGGATGGATGGATGGAAGGATGAGTGTGTGGGTAGATAGATGGGTGGGTGGGTGGGTGGATGGATGGATGGATGGGTGGGTGTGTGGGCACGTAATGGATGTTTGGATGGGTGGATGGATGGATGGGTAGGTGTGGTGGATGTGTGGGTGGGCAGGTGGGTAGATGGATGGTGGGTAGGTGGATGGATGGATGATGGGTGGATGAGTGGGTGGGTAGATAGGGGGTGGGTGAGTGGATGGATGGATGGGTGGATGGGTGGATGGATGGATGATGGATGGATGAGTGGGTGGGTAGATAGAGGGTGGGTGGATGGACAGATGGGTGGGCAGGTGGTGATGTGTGGGTGGGGAGGTGGGTGGATGGATGGGTGGGTGAGTGGGTGGATGGATGGATGGATGGATGGATGGATGGATGGATGGATGGATGGATGGAAGGAAGGAAGGATGAGTGGGTGGGTAGATAGAAGGGTGGGTGGATGGATGGATGAGTGGGTGGGTAGATGGTTGGATGATTAGGAAGGTGGATGTATGTAGGTGGCTGATTGGGTGGGTAGGTGGATGAATGGATAGGTGAGTGGGTGGGTGAACAGATGGGTAGATGACTAGATGGGTGGATAGATGGATGGGTGGGTGGATGGATAGGTAGGCTTATGTTTCTTTTTTTTTTTTTTAATTTTTAATGTTTTTATTTATTTCTAGGGGAGAGAGACAGAGTGAGCAGGGAGGGTCAGAGAGAGAGGGAGTCACAGACTGAAACAGGCTCCAGGCTCTGTGCTGGCAGTCAGCACAGAGCCCGACGTGGGGCTTGAACCCACGAACCGCGAGATCATGACCTAAGCGAAAGTCGGACGCTTAACCGACTAAGCCACCCAGGCGCCCCTTGGCAGGCTTATGTTTCTTTAGTCTGTTTCCACCTAACACACAGTAGGTATCAGGTAGAGTTTATTGGGATAAAACATCCTTTAGTTTCTCCAGCCATCCCTCCTCTCTCAGTCTGGTTTGTCCCTAGGGCTCCAGCTGTCCCCTTCCAACCCCCCCGCCACAACCCTGGCCACTCAGGCCAGAGACAGTGGGGGGGAGGGTTGAGCCCTCCCATCACCCTGCCTTCCCTCACCTCCAGGAAGCAGCCACAGAGCCCCAAAGCTCCTGCACCCCAGCCACCCCCCATCCTTAAAGTCTTCAACCGGCCTATCCTCTTTGACATCGTGTCCCGGGGCTCTACTACAGACCTGGACGGGCTGCTCCCCTTCTTGCTGACCCACAAGAAGCGCCTGACTGACGAGGAGTTCAGGGGTGAGCCACCTGGGGGGGTAATGGGCAGGCCACCCAGGGGTTGGGGGAGGCCTGGCATCGGGGGCCCCCTTTCCTCTCAGCATCTTCCCCTGGGCCCGTGGGCTGCCCCAGTCACAAAGAGCACTGGATACAGAGTCTGACCCTGGGTGTCCTTCGCCGTATTTCAAGGCTTTTGCTGCCTTCGTTCATTCATTCAGCCTCTAATTATGGAAAGGTCAGTGTTGTAAGTGAGCAGAGTCCACTCACCTGGGTTCAAATCCCACCTCCACCACTTAAGAGATCTATGGCCTCTCTGAGCCTCCATTTCCTCATCTGAAAACGAGGGAATAACAACAGCCTAGAGCATTGCTGTTTCCGCTCCACCTCCGCCCAGCTTTTGGGCCCCCCTCCCTAGGCTGAAGCCACAGCCACCACCGCCCTGGACTTCTCCCAGCCCAGAGGGCTCACCCGTCTGCCTTGCCCAGGCCCCACACCTGCGCCTCGGGGCCTCAGCTCCCTCCACCCGCCCCAGGCCCCCCGCAAATGGCCGGCCGAAACTGCCTGTGAGCCGCTGGGCCCGCGTCAGTCAACTGCTTTGCTCCAGGTACCAGGTTTCAGAGCCAAATGACCCCAAAATGAACATAAAATGTTAAGAACTGTGGCACCCACCACAAGGGATGTCCAGTCCCAAGAAGGCCCACGGCTCGGGGCGGACGAAGCTTGGGGAAGGTCAGGGGGCCCATTTGTTGGGACTTAAGTACTTCCCATCAATTAAGTGCCCAAACAGGGTGCCCTAGTCAGCGGTGCATTTTTCACGTATACCTTTATCGGCCAGATTCTTTGAACACAGTAGCGTCATGACTGTCAGAGCACAGCGACTGCATCTATAACAAATACTCCTTCGTGGTGTCCAGCCGGACACGTGGCCCGTTGGGGGCCCGAGCTTAGGGTTGCCGCACCTCGGGCCCTCCTCTGCCCTCAGAAGGTCTCAGTGACTACGTGAATAATCCCATTTGGAGGTAACCCCACATTTAAGCCCCCACCAAATGGCCCCTCCAGGCCCCTCCCCTGGTTCACCAGGCACAGTCGGGGGGACCTCTGGGGTAGAGCGAACCCCTGTGTCTTCAGCGAGGCAGTGAAGCTCCAGGCTGGGCTCCCAAGGCTCTGGCTTCTCCTGAGTTCGGGGCCAAGTCAGGGGCTTCTTGCCCAGGCCAGGGAGCCCCAGGGGAGTGTATTTGTGTGCATGAGCTGGGGGGCGGGGTCCCCCGAAACTGCAGAGATTAGTGCATGTGTAGAGGGCATTAACCTGGAGGCCTGTGATGCGATTAGGCTGCCTGTGGGGCTGTCGCTTGCTCTGCCCCCGTCTAAGGCCCTGGAGCTAATTTTGAATTCACAATTCCATGTGTCTTTTTCATAAACAGTACCCCCAAAGGGTGTAAGTTGGAGGCCCCGCAAAGCCTGGATTCGACCCTGCATGTTTTTATGGCCAGAGGCTCATGAGATGGTCTGATTCTTAGGGCAGTCTGTGACCACCACCCCTCAAAGTTTGACAACCCTCAAATTTGGCATTATAGATACTTGGGCCCCCTTGCCCTGGTGGCTCCCTAGGGCAGGGCCGCTTCGCCACCTGGCGGTAGAGTCCTGGAACTGCGTGTCCCGTCTCGTTTCTGGGAAGATCTTGGTATGGGATTTCACCCCAAGACCCAGGCTGGCAGCCCCCTCCTCCCTCATCCCGCTATAGCCTGGGTCTGGGGGTGTGGAAACCCAAACCCAAGGTCTGATTCTATGCCCCACACAAGCCCCTTTGGGCGATCTGTGGTCTGGAATTACCTGTGGTGATCAGCTCATCACATGCTGTGCTGGGCGTGGGGTGGACAGTGGTGAATGAAGTAGACACAACCCTGTCCAAGTTGCTCACAGTCTCCTGGGTGAGATCAACACCGATCAGGCAGTCACAGGAGTAAAAACAGTTTTAAACTGTAATGTGTGCCAACAAGTGCTGTGTTGGAGGATCCGACCTAGTTAGGAAAATCTGGGAGAGCTTCCCAGAAGAGGTGATAGGCTGAGTCTGAATGAGTGGCAGTTAACCAGATAAAAAGAGAAGGAAAGACCACGGAGGGGATGAGGAGACAGCATGTGCAAAGGCCCTGTGGCTCACTGTGATCAGCATAGTACTTTGAGGGGACCATTCCAGATGCTATGTGCACTGAAGGAAAACCTGAGAGGCTGGTGGAAACCAGGGGGGTGACAGTGGACATGGGGAGTGGTGGGGAGATTGAATAGGACATGCTGGGGGTGGGTGTAGAGGGCAAGGACAAGGGTGACACAAAGGTTTTTGGCTGGATGGGGACACCATCCTCCATGGAGGGAACACATGCAGGCTGGGGGTGGGTTTGGGGAGGGAAAGTTGCTGTGGTCAGCATTCAGGGCACCCCCCTCCCGCACTTACACAGATGGAGAACTGGAGTCCGCTTTTGATTCATGAAACAGCTCCCTGGTGACTCTGGGCTGGGCAGCAGGGGTACAGCTGGGGGCACCAGGACCCGCTTCAGGTCTCTGTGGGTCTTTCATGGTCTCCCCGCTGAGTGCTGACATCTAGGGAGAAATCCCCGAGGCACCTTCCCCAGAGCTGGAGTAGCAGCTACAACAGTCCCGTGTACTGAGACTTTGATCTGCCTGGCGCCGGGCTCCTCAGCAAACGCCCATTAGTCTTCTGTTTCCTCTGTGGCCTCAGTTTAGCAGGAAAGGAAACTGAGCAGAGGAAAGCCGGGATTTGAACCCCCAGGCGCTTTCGCTCCAGGGCAGGCGGCTGCGTTCACACCTGTGTCTCTCATTCCTGATCCCAATTCTGCTGCGACCATTCCTGAGTCCCCTGGCGCAATCTTGCCCTGTGCCGGGTTCACAGGGGAGTTCTTTTAAGATAATAAGTCAACTCGTGTAACCATGGAAGTTAACACAAGGCAAAGAAAATTGCCAAGGGACGTTAGCGAGTGTCTGTGGGCAGTGTTAAGACCCGTTTGTACCACATGGAGACTGGCTTCACCAGAGAGGTCTGACAATGAGATGAAACCTTGCTCCAGGCAGGCCTTTGGTGTCATTAGTGCTGCACCAAAACCCCCTCCCGCCCCTCCTAGGTAATTTCATATTTGCTATGGTGTGCAGTCTGCACTTTGGGGACCCCTGCACCCCCTGTGCTCTCTTCTAGGGGCACTGGTGTAAATGCTTCACTGGAACAGGGTCCTGTGTTCCAATAGATGGTGAATGCTGCCTGCCACGTCTGGCTTTTAGAGCTTCACAGTCTGCATTAGCATAGTAAAGGCTCTGACAAGTCCTGTAATATATAAATATGGTTGGCTTTGTTTAACACAGCCTTCCTAACCACTTACCTGATGTTTAAAATTCCCTCCAAAGTATGCTTTGGAAAAATCCCAGTCTCTGTAGGCTGCAGCTTCTCCTATTTGGAAGAACTGCCCCTCTGAGTTTATTGGGCCCCCTCAGGACCATGGGCGCAGATGGGGCACAGGCTCAGATGGGAGGTGGGACAGGGCCAGGACCTCCACTCCCTGCAGCCCAGGAAATTCAGACTGCAGACCAATCGCCCTTCATCCTGTATGTCTCTACCCCCAGAGCCGTCCACAGGAAAGACCTGCCTGCCCAAGGCCCTATTGAATCTGAGCAACGGCCACAATGACACCATTCCCGTGCTCCTGGACATTGCTGAGCGGACCGGCAACATGCGAGAGTTCATCAACTCGCCCTTCCGGGACATCTACTACCGAGGTGGGACCCCAGTGGAGGCAAGGGTGATGCACGGTGATGGTGGGGCACCGAATTTGCTTGCTGACCCCCATCCCATCCCAAGAGCTCTGTCTGTGCCCCAGGCACCAGTACTGGGTCCAGGAGCCAATCATTGAATGAACAAAGGAACAATAACTACCCCTTCCAATCTCGACATCCCAGATTCTGAATCCAAGGCTCTGAGAGGCAGTGAGTCTACTGGTCCTGGGATCCTGAGATGCTATGGTTCCGGGCACCCAGGACCCTACGGTAACAGTTGTACAGGCCCCCGGTGCTAAGAGGCAAAGGTGCCAAGGTTGGACTTGACCTTTTGGATTTCTGGATGTGAAGATTCAAAGTCTGTTCATTTTATACCCGAGTCCAAAACACTGTGCGACCACAGTGCCTTTGATTCCTCCTGGATTAAAGCTGCCTGTGAGTCTGACAAGTCCGCACATTTGGGATCCTCCGTGTGGGGTCTCCTTTGAGTCTGAGATTCTGCACGCACGGTGCAGCGTGTCACAGCGTCACTCGTGTGTCAGAGATGGCATGTCCGGCAGCATCGGAAGGTCCCTTTGCTGCCCTTGGTGGAGACGATCAAGGCCTGGGCCCACAGCCCCTCACCCGATTTCCGCACTGGCACCCCACCGCCCTCCAGCCTGGTCCAGTCTCTGCCTCCGGTGACAGCCCCTCCCCCACTCCCCAGGTCAGACTGCCCTGCACATCGCCATCGAACGCCGCTGCAAACACTACGTGGAGCTCCTGGTGGCCCAAGGAGCTGATGTCCATGCCCAGGCCCGGGGGCGCTTCTTCCAGCCCAAGGATGAGGGAGGCTACTTCTACTTTGGTGAGGAGCGGCCCCCTTGGTGGGGGCTGCGACATGGTGGTGTCCATCGCTGACCCCTCCCCAGACGCTTAGAGCCCCTGCTGGCCAAGGGCTCTGGCCCTGGGTCGGTGTTGGTTGCCTGTGAGGGATAGGGATCACCTTACCTCCCTGAGCCTCAGCTTCCCCATCTGTACAATGGGGACCATGAGAGCCCCCAGGGCTGGGATAGGTTGTCAGCCGGTCCTTCAGATCCACCTGCGGTCACATTGCAGGGCCCAAACCCCATCACCACCATGTCCCAGTTGAACCAATGAAAGATTCTGTTTCACCTCTGCTTATATATATTTTTAAGTTTATTTATTTTGAGAGAGAGAGAGTGAGCACGAGCAGGCTAGGGGTGGGGAAGGGGGAGAGAATCCCAAGCAGGCCTGGCACCATCAGCACAGAGCCTGATGGGGGCTCAAACCCACAAACTGATATCACAAACCTGAGCCGAAATCAAGAGTCGGACGCTTAATTGACTGAGCCACCCAGGTGCCCCTGAATTTCACCCCTGCTTAAAGGCACATGTTACGTGAAGTTCAGGGACGAAGTCCTTCAAGGAGTCCCTCACAGCCTCCAGATCGCAGCCCCACACCCGCGTCCCGCACGCCACCCGCAGAAAAGCGCGACCACCGCCAGGAGAGTAGACGCGGACCGTCGGCACTGCGTGCAGCGTCCCCGGGAGTGTGTTCCCCGCCCCGCGGGCCCCCTCACTGGCCTCCCCCTGCACCCTCCCCGCCCGCAGGCGAGCTGCCCCTGTCGCTGGCCGCCTGCACCAACCAGCCCCACATCGTCAACTACCTGACGGAGAACCCGCACAAGAAGGCGGACATGCGGCGGCAGGACTCCCGCGGCAACACGGTTCTGCACGCGCTGGTGGCCATCGCCGACAACACCCGCGACAACACCAAGTTCGTCACCAAGATGTACGACCTGCTGCTGCTCAAGTGCGCCCGCCTCTTCCCCGACAGCAACCTGGAGGCCGTGCTCAACAACGACGGGCTGTCGCCCCTCATGATGGCCGCCAAGACGGGCAAGATTGGGGTGAGTGTGGGGCCGGGGGCGGGGCATAGGCAGCCCCTCCCCCGCTCCTCCACATCCCCCCGCCCCACCCCCGGAGGGGCTGCTGACATTTATTATCATTGATACGCACACCCACTTCCTATCATGCCAACTCCGTTGTGTGGAAGTCCTGGCTCAAGAACTTGCTGTGGCTCCCTATTGTCCAGCCAAGCTATTCAACTTCACCTCAGCCTCAGTCCTCATCCCATGCCACTGGGTGCTCATGCCCCACTCCCGGTAGCCGCGATAAGCCACTGACAGAAATCTAAGTTCCCAGGGCTCCACCCCTGAAATGTCACCCTAAAGTCCACTGTCAGGGTCCTTGCTCAGCCCCCAGCCCGCTGAGGGGGGCCCTGCACACATTCTTTCCCTCTCTGGCCTCACAGCGCAGGGCCCAGAGAGGGTTTCCCAGCCTGGGAACAGCTGGCATTTGAGGCTAGACGGTGCTGGGGTGTGCAGACTGGCTTGTGCAGTGAAGGATGTTTAGCCGCATTCCTGACCTTGAACTGCCAGGTGCCAGTGCCACTCCCCACGGCTGGGACAACCCCCAAGTCTCCACACATGGCCAACTTGTCCCCTGGGGGGCACTATTGCCCTGACTGAGAACCAAAACCAGGGTGCTCTGGAGTCAAGAGCACCTGGGTCCAAAGCCTGGCTCGGCCACTTCCCAGCGTGCGACTGCAGGCACCTCCCTCTCCTCTCTGTGCCTCAGTGTTTCCGTCTGTAAAATGGGGATGAAAATAGTGCCTTTCTGTGCCACATGACAACTAGATAAGGGGATCCATTTAAAACTGCTTAATAAAAAGCCTGGGACGGGTGGTGAGTGCTCAGTAAACAGCAGGGACTATTATTATCCAATCCAAGGTAGAGCAGAAGTTACTAAAATTGCAGTTTATAAAAGAGTCTTGAGGTAGTGGAAAAGGCCCGAGCTTAAGGTTGCTTTTTTTTTAAGTTTATTTATTTATTTTGAGAGGGAGAACATGAGCGGGGGAGGGGCAGAGAAAGAAAGAGAGAGAGAGGGAGAGAGAGAGAATCCCAAGCAGGCTCCTCGCTGTCATCACAGAGCCCAATGCAGGGCTCAAACTCACAGTCGACCATGAGATCATGACCTGAGCTGAGATCAAGAGTCAGACGCTTAACCGGCTGAGCCCCCCAGGTGTCCCTACAATTCAGATGTTTATGGCTGGTTCAGTTTAGTCTGGCTTCCATCGGCTGATTGCGAGGCCTCAGGGAACACCCTTCTCTCTCAAGTCTCTATTTGTTCATCTGAAAGCCAAGATGGTGTGAGCACAGGGTCCTGCGCACAGGGCAGGATCTGTAAATGTCCCCTCCCACTTCATCCTCCTCTCTGGGGAGGCACCCTGTGATGGGCTGTGCAGGGCCACCGGGGTCCCTCTGATGGGAGAAGCTGAGCACTGGTGTCCCTCCCTGGGGCCCCCTGACACTGCCCCCCCCACCCCCGACCCCGTGCAGATCTTTCAGCACATCATTCGCCGAGAGGTGACAGATGAAGATACAAGGCACCTGTCCCGCAAGTTCAAGGACTGGGCCTATGGGCCAGTGTATTCCTCGCTGTATGACCTCTCCTCCCTGGACACGTGTGGGGAAGAGGCCTCTGTGCTGGAGATCCTGGTGTATAACAGCAAGATTGAGGTGAGCAAGGGCAGGGGGCAGGGCCCAGGGAAGGGGTGGTGTGGCTGAGGGCACAGAAGGGACCCTGGGGCTGGGAGGGGCTCTGTAACTCACATGCTGTGTGACTCAGGACAAGTGACCCAACCTCTCTGAGTCCCAGCTTCCTCTTTTGTAAAACGGGGATAAGGATAGTTCACAGCCCATAGGGTTGTTGGGAGGCAAATGAGCTCATCTGAGAACAGTCTGGCACAGAACACATGTTATATGTCAGCTATTATCATCAGTGGTCATTAGATGAAGTTATGAAAGCTCTTTTTTCACTTAGCAGTATTTTGTGAACATTGTTTTGCACCATTAAATATTCTTCTGCAAGATCATTGCTGCGAGTAAATGTACCATATTCTAATTAATATTCTATTCTTGGTCATTTCGGTTTGTTTCTGCCCTTAACTATCAAGAATAACACTGTAATAGCATCTCTGTGGCTATATCGTTGCCTGGATCCATGGTCATGAAGAAGGTCAAGTCACTGAAGGGACAGGATGCTGATCAAATGTGGGGGATGGTGTAGAAGGTCCCTCCCAGCTCCCTGAACTTGGGGACTCTGGGTGCAGAAGGTCCCTCCCCAGCTCTGTGAGCTTGGACAGATGCCTTCCCTTGCTGGAGCTCACTACCCTCATCTTTGACATTAGTGACTAACTTGACTTAGTGACTAGCTTGCTTTAGATTAGAGGTGGTGGGAGGTTTAGCATCTCTGACGCAAGTGTTGATTGATTGGCAATGTCTGCCTGGGGAACAACCATATAAAGAACTATTGTGCAGGGCTCAATTGTTGATGTCTTCCCAGGGTTCAATACTGGGAGAAGTCAAGTGTCTGTCATCCTGGGGCTAAATTTTCCATTCCTGCTTCCTGACTCAGAACTTCTGAGGTTGAAGCCCAGGGATTTATATTTCTGAGGATCTGCACAGGTGATTTTGCTGCCAGCAAAATCCATAGTTTGGAGTTTGGGGACCACGAGGATAGCTTTCCAGCTCTAGATTCTCTAAGCCTAGAATAGGCTGGAAAGGTAAGTTGGGGCAGAATTGGGCGGAGCCTTGAATATGAGCCCAGGAGTTTGGTGTTGATTCTGAATCCCCATCCAGTTCCCCATGCATCCTTGAGTGTCGGTCAGGAGAGAGGCAGGAGGAGGCAGAGGGTGGGGGAAGGTGTGCTGGAGTCAACCTTCCTGGATCCCACTTGTTGGGAAGCATGGCTCCTGACCACCCTGCTGTCTCCCACAGAACCGCCACGAGATGCTAGCCGTGGAGCCTATCAATGAACTGCTGAGGGACAAGTGGCGCAAGTTTGGGGCTGTCTCCTTCTACATCAACGTGGTCTCCTATCTGTGTGCCATGGTCATCTTTACCCTCACTGCCTACTACCAGCCCCTGGAGGGCACTGTGAGTGGCCGGGAGCCAGGCAGGAGCTGGGGCACAGCTGGGGCCTCCTCCCGGGGTCCCCTGTGGGAGGGACAGGAGAAAGCTGAGGAACGGGATGGGGAGGTGAGCACCTCCTCCACGCCGGGGGGAAGAGAGTGAGAGAGGAGGATCCACAGGATCCGGGGGTGTGTGTGTGGGAGCGTTGGGGCACATCTGGATCTAGGGCCAGATGCTGGAGGGGCTGGGTGAGGACCTGCGCGCCCCCTGCCCCTGCAGCCGCCGTACCCCTACCGCACCACTGTGGACTACCTGAGGCTGGCGGGCGAGATCATCACGCTCTTCACCGGGGTTCTGTTCTTCTTCACCAATGTGAGTGCTTGGCCCCCTGGCCCCATCCACCCAGCCCTCCCTCCTCCCTTCCTCCTTTCTCCTTTGAAGTCCTCCCTTCCATTTCCTTTTCCTGTCTCTTCTTCCAAGCCTGTACCCTCCTTCTCTGCTTTTTCCTCCTTCCCCAACAGAAAAGAGCCCATCGTCTGGTCTCTGCCTCCCTCTCTCCTCTCCCCTCCCCTCTGCACTCCTGCTGTCTCCACCTGGCTCTCCTTCCCTCCCCCAGATCAAAGACTTGTTCATGAAGAAATGCCCAGGAGTGAATTCTCTCTTCATTGATGGCTCCTTCCAGCTACTCTAGTGAGTAGAGGTCCCCAGGCTGGCAGCTTCTGGGTGAGGAAGGCGGGGTGGGGGCAGGGACATCATCTAGATTGCTGGGGGGGTTGTGTGTGTGTGATTCTGTTAGGAGTGGACTCACCCAGCCCGTACAGCTGTAGCCCAACATCAGGACGAGGCCAATGTCAAGCAATAGAGTCTTCTGCTTAAAGCAAGACACTGGTTGTGAGAGTTCTCACCATCTACACCTTATGTAGAAATCATGCAATGTCTTACACTGGTGATTGATTGCTAATGTCTGCCAGGAGTGCCATGTGAAGCATCTTGAGGCATGTTTGTGTTTGGTGGGTAAGAGTGCGGTGCTTGATTAGTGATGTCTGACTGGGGCACAGGATGAGTTGCTGAGTGTGTGCTACATCTCTTCCCTTTTTCTTGGACATCACCTCCTCGAGCAATTCCAAAGAGCATCACTTTGGGATCTTGGACATCCCAGGGCCATTGCACACATCAGTTGTCAACTAACTGAGTATTCTGATGAACAGAATGCTCAGGAACCCAGTGAATCCACTTTGTTTCTCTTCTGGGGTCTAGAAGGCATCGGGATGTCCTGGTACCCTGGAGGGGCATCTCCACCTCCAGAACCTCACCGACCCCTCTCCCCTCTGCTGCCTATAGCTTCATCTACTCCGTGCTAGTGATTGTGTCGGCGGCCCTCTACCTGGCGGGAATTGAAGCCTACCTCGCTGTCATGGTCTTTGCCTTGGTCCTGGGCTGGATGAACGCCCTTTACTTTACCCGTGGACTGAAGCTGACAGGAACCTATAGCATCATGATCCAGAAGGTATGGATCCAGGGAACCCTCTAGACTTCATGCATCTTATGCATGTAGATGGTGCCTACAGCCCTGAGGACATGGGGTGCTGTGGGGGCAGCAGGCAGGGTCTGGACATTGCTGGAGAGGGGGAAGGCACAGGGCGGAGGTGGGAAGATCTGGGATGGAAAGGTCGGGAAAGCGAAAAAACAAGTGTCTCATCTTTGTCTCCATATCCCCACCCGGGTCTTTAGATCCTCTTCAAAGACCTTTTCCGCTTCCTGCTGGTCTACTTACTTTTCATGATTGGCTATGCTTCAGGTGAGTTCTGGGTCACCAGGTGGGCCTGGTGGGGGTGACACAAGGACCGGAAGGGTGACCCTGGTGCGCAGAGGACGGTAACCAGTGTGTGCTGAGTTCTCCCTGTGTTCTCAGGCACTGGGCTGAGTCCTGTCCCATCTCCGCCTCATGAGTACCCCTGACAGGGCCGGGACGCCAGTGCCTTTACTACCCCTTTTACAGGTTAAGAAAACTGAGGTTTAGGAAGGTTATATAACTCACCCCAAGTTCAAAAGCTAGGAAATGGTAAAATTGGTAGATTAGCTATTATTGGAAAAGAAGCTACCCAGAATTTAGGGGCTTAAAACAATCAGCCATCTACTGTTGGTCACAAGTCTTCAGGTTAGCTGGAGGGTGGGCTGACCTGGGCCGGGTTCGGCCCATCTCCATGGGTTCCTGGGTCTGTGGTCAGCCGCAGCGTGGCTGCTGGCTGGCTCAGCTGGTGAGGATGGCCGTGAGGGCAGTGACCTTGCTCTCTTCGTGGTCACCCATCCTCCAGCCGGCCTGGGCTCGTTCACGTGGTGGTCTGAGGGCTCCAAGAATGTAGGTAGAAGTGCCCACTGTCACTGCCTGGCACACCATCATTTCTGCTTCTTTCTATTGGTCAATGCAAGTGAGGGCCCAGCCTTGATTCAAAGGGCGGGAAGATAGACTCTATCTCTTGATGGAAAGACCTGCAAGACCACATCAAAGGGACATGGGGACAGGGAGGGATGAATTGTACTACCTAACCTACCAGTTCGGGTCAATTCTGGCTATCTCCAATATGCCTTCTCCCTGATTGCATGATACCAGGGAACCTCAGTGCCATCGGCCGTAGGAGAAGGGCCAGGGTTGGGGAAACTGACTGAGCCACTGGGCTGGTCCCCGAGAGGTGGGTGAGCTGTCATCCAATGCCCAGCATCCGAAAGGGAGCAGCTGACTCAAACTTCACCAGGGCGCATTCACACCTGAGGAGGTTGGTCTGGGGACAATCTCTGAAACAGGAATCTGATGGTGGTGAGATCTGAACTCCGATGATGCCGAGCCTCTGTGTGGATTATGTTGGGGAAGAACTGTCACCTCAGCTGGGGAGGTAGGGACAGGATACAGCTGCCTCCTCCCAGGGATAGGACTGTGAAGAACCAGACAGAGTGTGAACAGTTCTGCAGTGTTTTGTGATTTGGGTCAAGAGTCCAGCCTTCCTGCAGTCCTAATTATAGAAGCTGAGGCAGAAGCTTAGAGGGCAAAGTAGCACCTTAGTGGTCATCTTGGTCCCAAGACTTCTCCTGATAGGGGACACTGGGTCCCTCATCTGAAGCTGACCTAACACAGACATGACACATATGCCACTATTCTGTTTTGTGCCCATGGCAGACATTGCTAATGGCTCACAGAGTGAGTTTTCTGATAGGTCTAGATAAGGCCTCAGAATCCTTCTCAGCATGTGACAGCAGCCACTGTGTGACTGAACGGCCACAGCATGTGGATTGAAACCCGCCCACCGCAATCCTGGATGGAGGCACTATGGGATTGTAAGCTCCGCTGACTGAAGGTGCTTGGCCTCCTGGCGCTCCCTGTCCTGGATGGTGTAGGGGCAATCGTTGCTGCTAACCAGTATTGAGAAGGACTCAGAAGCCTTATCTGGGCTCAGTGGGCAGGGATGCACACCACCGTCAGTTTGAGATGTCTGGGGAGGGCAAGGGCCTTGAGCCTGTATATGGTTTTGGCTCCCACCTGTCCTCTCTGAGCTGACGGGGGCTGGGAAATAGGAGCACGAGAGGGTCCGCCCCCTGGGAGCTGGCCTTCCAGGCTCCCAAGACCTCTGGGAGCAATAGGCTAGATTGGGGTTTCCCAGCCTCGGCCCCGTTGACACCTGGGGCTGGATAATTCTCTAGGGACCGTCCCGTGCATGGTGGAATGGTGAGCAGGATCCCCAGCCTCTACCCACTTGGTGTCTGCCTCTCTTGTGTGACAACCAAACATTGCCAGATGTCCACGAGGGGAAAAGTGGCTCCTGGCTGAGAACCACTGGACTAGATCCTGGGAAACTCTTCCTTGTTAGCAAGTTTGTGGAAAGAGCAGAGGCTTTGGACCCTCAGCTTGGCTTATGGGCCGGGTAACCCTGGGCCAGTGCACTCCCCTCACCGAGCCCCGGCTCTCCCCTCTGTCAAATGGGAATGCCACTCTGCACCTCTAAGCCTCCTCTCAGCCTGTGCCGTCACTCAGGGAAGGTCACCCCATCCCTCCCACAGCCCTGGTGTCCCTCCTGAACCCATGCGCCAACATGAAGGTGTGTGGCGAGGACCACACCAACTGCACGGTGCCCACGTACCCCTCCTGCCGCGACAGCGAGACCTTCAGCACATTCCTGCTGGACCTCTTCAAGCTGACCATCGGCATGGGCGACCTGGAGATGCTGGGCAGCACCAAGTACCCCGTGGTCTTCATCATCCTGCTCGTCACCTACATCATCCTCACCTTCGTGCTGCTACTCAACATGCTCATCGCCCTCATGGGGGAGACGGTGGGCCAGGTGTCCAAGGAGAGCAAGCACATCTGGAAGCTGCAGGTGACCACACCCCAGCCTCCCCCCGCCAGCCCCTGCCCCCTCTCGGGTCGGAGAGAACAGCCCCCCAGAACCTCCTTCAGCCTACTGCCCAGGGCCAACTATTCATCTCATTCAGCCTCCACTTCCCTGTCTGTAAAATGGACATTGTAGGCCACTGCCTGCTTTCCAGAGCCACCTAATGCTTTTCCAGAGGCTTCTTGCCTGACTGCCGGCAGTGGCCTCAGATTCACCTTGTGGTCCGGCTTACAGGACACAGTCGGCTCCACCTGGGACCACTGAGTGAGCTCTGTGGGCATAGGAAACACTCAGAGAGCGTCAGCATTTCCACAGGGGCCCTGGGCTAAGCCTAGGATGAGGCTGGCGTGGAACTGGGCCACCCCAGGGAGGCATCAGTGTCTTTATCAGAGGGGCTTTTATCAGCCCCAGGCTGCTCTGATGCTTTATGCACACCACTTACTTCCCCAGGCCTCAGTTTCCCCACTGGGTGTAACTTATAAATTGCAGACTGGCAGCCTGTGGACTGGGTTTGACCAGCAAAGATTTATTTTTTTTTCCTGCGTTGCCATATTAAAAAAAAAAGAATGCAAAATTTTCAAATTAAGAGAGAGCATGTAAAAATCCAGACTTCAGGCCTTTCTTGAAACTTGGAAGCCTGGCAGGGCAGGCCCCCATTCCTTTCGGGCAACGCGCTTGCGTGGACGAGAGGCAGCTTCTCTTGTATGCAGGGCGATGTTCCCTGGTTTGCCCCAGTCCCCACCCCGCCCTAGTGTTCCCAACAGCGAGTGGTGACATTGTGAATGTGTCCCTGCTCCGATCCTGCTTCACTCATTTGTGCTCCTGCAGGGCGGTGGGGGGGTGGGGGGGGGAGGCCTGTGGGTATTTGAATGTAAAACCCCACCCACCCTGGCACCTTGCGTCATTTCCACCTCGAAGGCTGTTGGCGGTGGGGAAGGAGTGAGCAAGTCCTCACCAATGGCCTGCCCGCCCCTCCCTCGCTGCAGTGGGCCACCACCATCCTGGACATCGAGCGCTCCTTCCCTGTGTTCTTGAGGAAGGCCTTCCGCTCTGGCGAGATGGTCACTGTGGGCAAGAGCTCCGATGGCACCCCGGACCGCAGGTGGTGCTTCAGGTGAGGCGGGGCGGAAGGATCCTGTGCGGATCGAGCCTCCTTAGCTTTCCACCCATTGCAGCTTCCCACGCCACTGAGTCCCCGATGGGTCCTAGTGGAGTTCAGGGCTACTGGGTGATGTTGGGCAAGTCGGTTTACTTCCCAGCCTCTGTTTCTTCATCCCTGAAATGGGGAGGATGATAGCACCACCCCCCACCCGGGCCAGCTGCTCAAATTAGATGCCTTAGCTCATGGGGCAAGCTCATCTAGCATCCTGTGCACATGGGGTTGTCCACACGGCTCTTGTGTCCCTCGCTGGGGGGACAGCAGGGACCTGCAGTCAGCGTTCACCTCAGAGCATCACCTTCAATTGACAAAACAACAGGTGCGCTTCGGTGCTTTGGCAGAAAGGGGAAACTGAGGAATGAGCCTCCCGGACTTGGGCCATTACCTGGATGCACAGGGAGTGCCACCTTCTCAGGGGAACCCCTGGGTGACTCTTTTCTTTTAAGGTGGCTCTTTGTACAGCCATTGGTGGCATAGAGTACAACTGTCACGTCCTGAGTCAGGCAAAGCCGGTTTCCTCCCCTGTGAAGTGGGGATGACAGCAGCACCCACGTCACAGGCCAGCCGGCTAGTCCTGCTCAGAGCTCAAACCCGGACTCTGATTTGTCAGCTTTGTGACCTTGCGCGAACAGTGTTAGGAAACCTCAGGTTCCTCCTGCACAAAGCAAGCGGGGTGAATGGATCTTCCTTGCTGGGTCCCGGTGCAGAGAACTTGCTCCAAATATGGAGGTCGAATGAAAACAACAAAGCATCATTTTAAAAGGGGAGAATTGTACTGAGCCAGTTTGGGCCCAGGAGGCTGCCTTGTGCCTTTGCCGGGGAGAGTGCGTCAGGAAGGATGGAGTCCTTCCTGCAGATGAAGGGTCAGCACATGGGGTGCATCCAGAGGGAATTTGGGATGCTCCAACAGATGGACCTCGAAGACATGATGCTACATGAAAACAACCAGACCCAGAAGGGCCCACATGCACGTGAAATGTGCAGAATAGGGAAATCCACAGAGACAGAGAGCAGAACACAGGTTCTGGGGCCCATGGGATGGGTAGCGGGTTACTGCTTCCTGTACGGACTTTCTGTTTGGGGTGACGGGAAATATTGGAACTAGACAGTAGTGACAGTGACGCAACCCTGGGAATATAGTTAATTCAATGAAGTGTATACTTAAAAATGGATCAAATGGCAAATTTTGTGTTATGTGTATTTTACCAGAACTTCTAGGAAAAGGAGGAGGGTGGGGTGCGGGGGGGCTGGAGCAGGGAGGCTGCCTGGGGAAGGGGTGCCGTCCGGGTGGGGGCTCCCCTGACCCTTGTCTGCTGTGGCCCCGCCAGGGTGGACGAGGTGAACTGGTCTCACTGGAACCAGAACCTGGGCATCATCAGTGAGGACCCGGGCAAGAGCGAAAACTACCAGTACTACGGTTTCTCGCACACCGTGGGCCGCCTCCGGAGGGGTGAGTGCAAGTGGGTGGCGGGACTCGGGGTGCAGAGCATGGAGCCCTGGTCATCCTCGTCCCTGATGTGCTGCTATCCTCTTTCTGGGACTCACCTTTCGCATCTACAGAATGGGTTGGCCGCTGGGTTGTTGCCTTTGCTGCTTGTGGATGCCTGGGGCACCCCCCTTCGTCTACACCGAGTGCATGAGACACAGCAGACAGGACATGGGCACTCAGGCATTCTGACTTGGGCTTGAAGTCTGGCTCTTCCACTTAACGCCTGTGTGTTCCCGGGCAGCGCCTTGACCTCTCTGAGCCCCAGCTTCTGTGTCTATAAAAATGGGGGTAATCATACGTCCCCCTTTAGAGCACTGCGGAGTGCCAGGTACACAGCAGGTGCCCAGTGTACATGTGCACGTCCTCTGCCCACCCTCATCCTTCCCTCTGCCGTGCTCACGACAGATCGGTGGTCCTCGGTGGTGCCGCGCGTGGTGGAGCTGAACAAGAACTCGAACCCGGACGAGGTGGTGGTGCCTCTGGACAACATGGGGAACCCCAGCTGTGATGGCCACCAGCAGAGTTACCCCCCCAAGTGGAGGACAAACGATGCTCCCCTCTAGGGGCTGTGGGTGGGGCAGGCTCTCTGGCTGGCTGCCCAGCCCCGTCCATCCACCCACCTGTTTCTACTCCACCTGCATTTCAGTGACACCTCCCAGGGCATCCCCCCCACGTGCTCCCTTGACCCCCAGAGGCGAGGGCCAGGCGGAGATGAAGGGGGGGCCCCAGGACCCTCTGGTGCCCAGGCTCCTGCCCCCAGCTCCGCCTCCCCACCTGGGCCATGAGGCTCCCGGCTGCCTGTCTCACTCCCATGGAGTCACATAAGCCAATGCCAGGGCCTCTCTGTCCGGGGGGGGGCCGACACTTGCCTCTCCATTATTTATTTGCTCTGCACTCAGGAAAGTGGTGTGATCACCTGGACAGAGGCCTCGAGACCTCATTCCAGGCCGCTGCCAGCCCACCCCCAGCCCCCAGCCTACGCCCTGGGCTGCACACAGCACCTGTGTGGCTTCGGGGCGGCTCTGCGGCGGGGCGGGGAGGGGGGGGACCAGGGCCCTAGGCGGTGGGGCTGTGTCTGCAGCGTGTTCTGTAAAGGGTCTGGGATTTGTCGGTGCTCAATAAATGTTCATTCACTGATGGTGAAGATGGTGGGGGTGATGATGGGGGGGTGGTAAGGGGCACGGGGATGACAGCAACGAGAAGCTGGGGGGCTGAGAGATGCTGGTGGGGCAGGGATGAGAATGAGGAACAGTAGCAGTGACCAAGGTGGTGTTGAGGGTGATGGCTGGAAGCTGGGCTCCGGGCGGCGGCGGTGGCGTGAGCCTAAGGGACCGAAAAGCTGGTGAGAAAGAGTGATGGTGGGGAGAGTAATATTGGTGGGCGGTATAAGGGAGGAAACCTCTCCCTGGAAGACCTCCCCTCGTGTGTTATGGCCCAGAATAGCGTCACGTGTCTCATGCTTCAGCAGGTACGAAGCTGCAGTGTCAGGACGCGGAGGGACCCCTGGAGAGAGGTGCGTTCCCCAGCCAGGAGCCCGTATTGCCCGGGCGAGCCCACTAGCGTCCACTGCAGGACTTTCCCGGAGCCCAGCTCCACCTCCGTGCCTTTCCGTCACTTGCTAATCTCTGTAACAGAGAAAAGCCCGAGGTTCAGGGCCTCTGAGAGGCGGAGCTGGCACCGGGGGTGGCATGGGCTTCCCCTGGGCCGCAGGGACTGAGAATGGGGGACATTTACCGTGGAAAGTGGCCAGGTGGGTACCTGTGCCGGACCGTGTCGACGACCCCAGTTCGGCACTCTTCCCTCCGTCCACACCCTTGCAAGGTAACCTCCGGGTGCTCCCCCTCTGTGGGCGGAGCACGATTTTGCAGCCCTGGTTTGGCTGTGAGATTTGTTTGAATCAATGCATGTCGGTGGGCGTGGCTGGGCTAGCGCCCCAGAAGGAGGATCTGTGGAGCCTGGGGGAGACCAGAGGGACCCCAGGGATGCATGAGAAAGAATGTTTTTTTTATGCCGATGAGTTTTGTAACTTTTTTTTTAAGTGCAAGCATCCATTTTATGGCAATAGCTGATGGATATGGAAGGTCCACTGCACCCCAGGTTTCAGATGAAGAAACCCAGGCTCAGAGAGGTGAAGACTCTTGTCCAGGGCACCTGGCTGGGGATTTGACCCCAGCTATTCTGCCCTCAGAGCCCATCCTAGAGAGAAAACACCGATCCCTGAGCGTGAGAGGTGACAAGAAGACCCTGGCGGTCACCTGCTCTTTCTGCTGAGCCCCCGAGACTGTCAACTCCCATTTAGAACCCTCTCTCTCTCTGAACATACCCCTAACTTTATTCCAACCCGGATTTCTTATTATGTGCGTGTATGTGTACTTAATAATGATAAAGCGCTTGTATGTCATATTTGACAGGAGGGCTTTTTTCATCTCAAGTTTAAAGCACTACTGGGAAATAATTAGCGCTACTAGAGTCAAAAACAATGGGACCCCATCAGAAAAGACAGTCTCGGAAACTCTCAGATCTTAATTGAACAATTACCTCTTATGCCTATGAATACTTCATTATTACATGCCCTGTTATTATTAGCTGTTATTATTGTTTTAGATGAATGCTGGGGCTTTTTTAAAAATCAAAAGCCATTTTCAGCCACACTGTTCATCTCCCCGGAACGCACACGTCTGACATTTCCGAATGTAATAATGTCGTTGCCGGCAGTCTCCATGCCTCGCCCAGACGACGGTGTATTCGGATCATTTCAGTTGTTCGGACAGAGCCATTAAATACCCCAGGCCCCTGTTCATACTGTTATTAAGTTTTGACTCCCTAGGGAAAGCATTCACATGAGAATCAAGCACCCCCTACCTTTTGTTTTTTAGGGGTTCAAAGCTGTCATGGACGATGGGGAGATCTTGGTTTGCTCAAGCTTATGAGGTGAAGTGAAAGTGGGGGTAGTGGCGGGGGCAGAGGACAGGATGGAAAGGGTTCTGGCAGCCCAGACCCCAGCCCGGGGAGGGCGGGCAGGTGGGGCATCTTCTGGTCTCGGAGGGAATTCAGAAAGGAGGAAGCATGGGAACATGGAGTGTTAGGCACTGTGCTCAGAGTTCCGCATTTGCGTCTCGGGAACCATGTTTGGGAACCAAAGTACAGGTGTTTGGTGCCTTTCCAGAAGTCACGTGCCCTCTTCCTTCTCCACAGCACCTGTTTTGTTCAGAGTTCTTCACTCTTCTCCAGTCATGGGCTCCCCTGAGCCAAGCACTGTGACTCTACTTCCCTTACTAGGGCATTGGTAGAGGAATGGCCATGGGAACCAGTTCTGACCCATAAGACAAGTCTGCTAAAGGAAGAGGGGGCTTTTGGGAAAATAGGGAAATCTAGGAAGACAGTGTCTTCTCCTTTGCTGGGCACTCTCAGGTCTATGATGTGATGCCTGGAACTGCAGCAGCCATTTTGTGACCATGAAAGGACTTCATGGAATAGAAGGATGAGAAAGGATCTTCGGTGATACCATCGAGCTGCTGAATTAACCAACTCTGGGGCTGCCCTAGCTTCAGGCTTCTCATGCTCGTTTGAGACGCTCATTTTTCTTTCTCATTTAAACCAACGAGCCAGGGTTTCCTGCTACTTTGCCCAGATCAGAGTATATTTTTATCACGATTTTACAGGTGAAGAACGTGAAACCCAGTGAAGCGAACACCCTTGCATAAGAGCACACAGCTCAGATGTGCTGGAGTCAGGGTTTGCCCCCTATCTTAGGAGATGAGCCCCTCCGGGAGGTTGGTGGGATTTTTTGTTTTTTTTACTTAAGTGTTTGGCCTTTCCAAAGCATGTGCAGGTTCCATTTCTCTGTGGTAATGGGCTGTTGGTGGCTTCGAACATGAGGGGATGGTGGACGGTGGAGGGCGGTTGGAGCTGGGCCTTGAATCCAGGTGTCCGGATCCCAGCTGAGAGTCTTCCCAGCATCTCAAGATGCTCAGTGACATCAGAGAGTCCCGCCTGCTCTTAGCCCCCGTTGTTTTGGGATGCACCCACTGGATCCCACCCAGCAGCCTTTGGCCCCGAGCAGGGTGGGAACTGCGGATCCTGGAGACTGGCCACTAGGGGCCGCTGTGGTCACATCCAGGGACCTCCTCAGAGGAGGCCAGAGGGAACTTGGAACCAGCCAGCTTGGCCAGGAAGAACCCCTTCGCTGAGCTCCCCATTAGGTGTCCCACACTTCCCAACAAGGAGAGAAGGTGGTCCAGATCTGCCTCTGGTAAGTCTAAGTCCTGGTCACTGTGTGCCCGCAGGCAAGTTGCCTTCCCTCTCTGAACCTCACTTTTGTCATTTTCAAAATAAGGGTGCTCACTCCCACCTGTCACTTCCCCCTCTCGTCCTGGGGGTCCTTTCCCCTCTCTGGGCCTAGCTCAACACGGTGGACAAAGACTGACGGGATGTGGTGGCCATGGAATTGAGGCCCAGTGACTGCAGGCCAGGGTTGGATTCCAGTCATTGCTCTGCTACAGATTAATTCGTCTTTGTGTTGTAACCCGGGAAACTGAGGGCCACACATCACCAGAGAGAAGGACTTAGTTTCCCTAATTGCAGTACAAGAGGTAGGACTCAGTATTTCCCCAAGTATTTGTCCCTTGGGATATCAGTGGATAGAAACAAAAACTTAGGTAATCAAAAAAGTGAGGGAGGGCCCCTGGGTGGCCCAGTCGGTTAAGCGTCGGACTCTTGGTTTTGGCTCAGGTAGTGACCTCACAGTCCGTGAGTTCGATCCCGCATTGGGCTCCCCACTGACAGCGTCGAGCCTGCTTGGAATTCTCTGTCTCTGTCTCTCTCTGCTCCTCCCTTGCTCGCAAGCATGCCTCTTTCTCTTTCTCTCAAAATTAAATAAATAAGGGCACCTGTGTGGCTTAGTTGTTTGAGCAACTGACTTTGGCTCAGGTCATGATCTTGCAGTTCTTGAGTTCGAGCACCACATTGGGCTCACTGCTGTCAGTGCAGAGCCCACTTGGGATCCTCCATCCCACCCTCCCTGCCCCTTCCCCACTCACTCAGTCTCTCTCAAAACTAAATTTAAAAAATATTTACAAAATAAAGAACATAGTGGCGCCTGGGTGGCTAGTCTGTTAAGCATCTGATGACTTCATGATCTCACAGTTCATGAGTTGGAGCCCCGTGTGGGGCTCTGTGTTGACCGCTGACAGCCTGGAGCCTCTCTCTCTCTCTCTGCCCCTCCCCTGCTTGTGCTCAGTCTCTCTCAAAAGAAATAAACGTTAATAAGCATCTGACTTCAGCTCAGGTCTTGATCTCAGTTTGTGAGTTCGAGCCCTGGGTTGGGCTCTATGCTGACAGCTCCGTGCCTGGAGGCTGCTTCAGATTCTGTTTCCCTCTCTCTCTGCTCTTCCCCTGCAAACGCTCTCTCAAAAATGAATAAATGTTAAAAAAAAATTAAAAGTAAATAAATAAACCTTTACAAAAAAGAACTAAAACATGTTAGGGAAATGCTGAGTTAAAAGAATGCCTTGTCTGCAGGATTTTTCAGAGCCTTTAATATGCTAATATGATTTGGGCCTCTCCAAGGTGCGGGGGAGGAGGATGCATCTGTTTTTCCGGAATTCTTTTTACCTGGAAAATCCACTTTCCAAGGTAAAAGCAGCCGGCATAAGTGATGACAGAAATAACACCCCTAACTTTTGGGGCATCTTCTCCAAAGCAGGCTCTACTCCCTAGGGGACTTGATCACCTGCTTCCTGTGTCCAGCCGCACATGGTGGTAATGTGGTAATATATCAGTCTCTTTATAGGGGAGAAATAGGCGGCTCCGAGAGGGGTGGTCACTTGCCAAAGGCCACGTGCTCGTGAGGGGCAGTGTCAGCCGCGGAACCAGGTCTGCCTGGTTCTCAAACCGCTAGACCCCATTGCCCTCTCACAGGACCCTTTTGTCCCGTAATTCTGATCCCACATCAGCTGGTGACTTCCCGTCCTTCAGATGCCATGACCTCCTTTGACAGATCTGGAAGTGAGGCTCAGGGAGGCCACACAAGTACCCCACAGGGGCACCTGTGGAGTCAAAGAGTTACTGAAGCCAGTGTTCCGGCCTCCTCCCTTCCTGCCACCGCTGGCCTAGCGAGCTGGCCATGGTGGTGATTTAAACAGACATCCAGGGTAGCTCTGTGCTGTCTTGACTCCTATGCCAGCCTCCAGGGCACTTTCCCACTTCCGCAGAGGGGAAACTGAGACAGGGCCAACCCCTGAACTTGGCCCGCAGCAGCCAGAGACCTGGAACATACCGTGGGGCTTCCAGCTGCGCGGGGGTGGGGGTGGGGGGTGTTCCCCGTGCACCCTGCCCCACTGTGTGGCTCCCTTAAAGGGCCCTCACAGCTCCTAGTTGGGCCTGGAAGGTAGAGCCCAGCCAGGGGCGTGGGGGAGTGAAGGGTGTCTATTTAAAGTGTCCCCTGTACCGGACCCTGCGCTGAAATATGCGCCCAAGCGTTCAGGCCCCTCTGGGGCAGCTCTGATGTCTCTGTAAAGTGGAGGGATCTTGTAGCCCTGGTTAGCGAAGTAAGTGGCCAGAAGTCTTGAGGTTCTGGGCCAGCCTCGTGTGGCTGTGTGTGGGACAGGTCAGCTCCTTGGGCTGTGAGCCCAAGGCAGCTAAATGGAGGAGGAGAAGCCGGGTGTGGCCAGGAGAGACTTGGAGACCGAGAAAGGCAGACCGTCCCCCTCTTCCCGCCCCTTCCTCCAGCATGCCGCCCTGCAGCCGGGCGCGGGACCCCAGGCTGGACCCGGGTGCTGGAGCCAGTGGCTGTACCGGGGGCACGGTGGCAGTGTACCGTTCTCCACAAAGTGCGGCAGTTCACAGGTCAGACTCTGAATCAGACAGGCCTGGGTTCTGTCCAGCTACCTCTCCACCCTCCGTCCTCAGCTGACTCTGGGCAGCCTCACCCGGGACACAGGGGGGTGCACCGTTGTGGGGGCCAATGACCGTGACGACTAATACCGGTTACCGCTGAACCTGGTGACGGGTGTGCCTAGGGTGACTGTGGGCGATTGCAGCGCTGATAGTAACGTGGTCATCGCCTGTGCTGCAAGGCGACGATATTAAGGGCACACTGCTGTTGGCGGCATGTCGGAATGGCGACTCCGGAAGGCTCCTTGTGCTCAGCCAGTTAGGCTCTGGGGAAGGACCTGGGCCAAGGCACCTGGGGAGCCGGTGCTGGGGTAGGGCCAGAAGCCCAGCCGGACCCCAGGGCCTGGCCCAGCCTGTGCTGGGGGGCACCGCCCCACACCCCACGCGCACCTCCCAAAGAGGAGGCGGGCCCTTCATCCGAGTCTCCAAATCTCTGCAAATGCGAGGGACGCGGCTTGGATGCTGGCCCCAGCCTTGCCTCCGTGTGCTCCCCTGATGCCCAGTGTGTCTGGGCCTGGGGACCTGGGCACCCCAGAGACCACGCTGGCATGGAGGTGGCCCTGGGCACAGCCGAGCCACAGGCCACCACCCAGCCCTGAACCTGGCCCTAGACGCTGTGGCTCTGCCCCTCTCCCAGACTCCAAAACGGTGCTTTTGTCCTTGAATTCCCTGTCTGGTTCAGGGTCACCCAGAGGAGCAAAGCCCCGACTCCAGCCTGCTTCTAGCTCCTTCCAGAGGCTGGGCCTGCTGGTCTGCCTATCTCCAGGGGCGGTGGGCAGGCTGCAGCTGTGTGAGGGCGGAGGCTGCCTGAGCCAGGGTGGGGGCCTGATGCCATGACCCAGCTCCCTCTCATCCACTGTTTGTCCACCCATCCATCTGTGAGGCCATCGTCAGGTTCTTCCTTCTCATCCGTAAGATGGGGACGATCGTTACAGACCTGATCCAACTGTTGTGAGGCTCCATTTTGGGAGGTCATAAAAGCGCTTTGTCAACTGCTGTTTGCATCCCACTTAGGATCACTCCCAGAGGCCTGCCTGGCAGCACTTTCTCAGCTTGTCGCCCAGCAGGATGCCAAGGCCGCTCCCAGGGCTTGAGGGTGATGTGCAGAAGGACCTGGGTCCCGCCTGGCACCCACGTAGGGCTCCGAGCAAGGGGAAGGGAGGCCTGCATCAAACACACTGGGCGGGGGGCGGGTTGCCTGGGCAGCTCAGCAAGCATCCCACTAGGGCTCAGCTCATGATCTCACGGCTCATGGGTTCGGGCCCTGCGACAGACTCTGTGCTATCAGCACACAGCCTGCTTCAGAAGCTCTGTCCCACTCTCTCTCTCTCTGCCTCTCCCCAGCTCGCTCTCCCTCTCAAAAACATTCAAAAAATAATTTAGAAACTGAAAACAACAAAATCAAACTGGGGGATCCCCAGGTACCCCAGGCCTCCCTGCCAGGGGATAGGGCAGAGACAGGATGTGAAGACGAGTCCATCCTGTGGGGGCCAAACCCCAACTTTTCAGAATTGCTGTGTGACCTTAGGCAGGTCACCCAACGTCTCTGAGCCTCGGTTCCTTCCTCTCAGACACCTACTACCTTGTAAGGAAGTGGAGGCTCCGGTGAGGTACAGTGTACATGAAAACGCCCAGCGCAAAGTTAAGTGCCTGATAAATGCCAAGGGTCCTGGGGTGCGGGTGGCCTCCTGCCGATCTCCGGGCAACCGGGGCCTGCAGTGGGTGTGTGTTGGGGCCAGCCAGGGAGAAGGTCACTGCCACAGCCACTTTGGCCTGCCCGCAGCCACCCTGCCCCAAGGAAGGTTGAGCGTGTCAGACACAGAGAAGCCGGGGAGGCATTTCCTGATGCGGGGAGACACCACCCCCAGACACCCCTGCACCATCCAGGGAATGGGCCCAGGGGCCCCGGCTCGGGTCCGTCTCAGCCACTCTGTACAGCAGTTGCTGGCCGTGCCCAGTGGCCTCCTGCCTGTGCGGACACGTAAACAGGGTAAATGACAGTGTCCGCCGTGAAAGAGCTGGAAAAGTAAACGAAACCCCGAACGCAGAGTGGCTGGTGGGTGCCAGAAGGTTCCTGGCCCGCTGCCCTGGGGCCCCAGGGCCCCAATCCCGGACGGCTGCAGGGAAGGCAGCCCGTTTTCCTCCCGAGGGCGGGAAGGGAGACAGAACAAAACAAGAGCTACAAAACAATTCCACAGCTGAGACACCATCTGTGTTTTCCTTTTTTTTTCTTTCTCTTCGTTTTTAAAACAATATAGTGCAGACTGCACTTCTCACAGTAGAATATAATGGTCAATTTTAGTATAAAAAAAAAACATTCTCAGAGATTTGTAAATGCACTTAGTGCTCGAACAGGCCTTGGAGAGATACAGTACCGCTTCCGGAGTGCCGGACGGGCCAGGACTGGGGGACTTCGAGCCTTGGGGACTTAACAGGGGTCCTTGCCTGCCCCCATGCCCGCCCCCCCACCCCTTGATGGTATGGGGCTCCTGGGAGCTTGCAGGAAAGGCGTTGGACTGGATCTCCCAATGAAGACCAGTAGGTTGCCTCCTCGTTGGCTCTGAGGAGAACCCCTGAGGAAGGAAGGGTAGGGTCCCTCTGACCAGTGCCTAAGATAGCAGGCCCACTGTTAGCCCCTGGGGTGCCTTTGTGCGAATAGGAAAATGGCGCCCCTTCCTCAAGATTCAGAAAACTGCCATAATAAATATACATGTCTAGGATGCAAATGGTGTCTCCTTGGATGAGGTGCCCTTGTGCAGTGCACAGCCTGGAGGGCTGTGCCCAGCAGCTCTGTAAGATGTGGAGAGAAGGGGGATGGTGGTAGTACGGGGCTTGGAGAGTGGGGATGGGGGTATAATTCTGTGTTGGGAAGAAATGGGAGGGGGAAGGAGAATCTAGAGGAGGAGGAGCAGGGGAGTGGTGGTCCTTGGAGCCTCTCAGAGTGGTCTTCACCTGGACTGGCCAGTGGGGGATGCTGCAGGCCCTGGGACTTCCTATACCCCGCCTGTCTGCTCCTTTTCCAGGAGACTGGGGAGCCCGTGGTGGGAGGAGCTCTCCGACCCCTGGGGGCTGTTCTGACCCCGCCCTGACTCTGGACCATCACATTTCCTCCAGTGTCCTGCCCTGGCCTGAGCCCCTCTCTCGGGAAAACCAGAAAGAACCATTCCTGTTTTAAAGTGGTTTCTCTCTCCCTGCCTCCACCAGCCTGGATGGAGGAAGTGGCGGGCATCTGCAGCTGTCCCGGGCCCTCCCCATGTCCTAGGGCAGCCGATGACAGCAGGGAGGGGCCTTGGGGAGCCAGGTCGCCCCGAGGCTCCCCATCAGGTGGCTGCGCGGCGGCAGCCAGCCCGGCTTCCCTGTGGGCACCCGCGGGCACTCAGGCACAGGGCAAGGCTGGGCGCCCCTGCGCACTACCCACCCTCTTCTGCGGCCTGCCTTCCTGCTCAGCGCCCTGTCCAACTGTCCGCGCGTCTGCCGGGCAGGCCTTATCTGTAGACGGGCAGGCGGATGTGGGCATGCTGGTGGTCGAGCAGCCGGGGCACAGCCACGGTCTCGTAGCCCTTGCCCAGCATCTGCTCCTTGATGCAGGGCGGCCGGATGTCATTGATGAGATACTCCAGCGACTGCAGGCTGCTGCTCAGTGCCGCCGTGTTGCACACACTTTTGCTGGGCAGGCCGGAGAGGGCCTCCACGGGGGGCCCCGCCAGCTCCCGGGGCGCCCCTGGCCCCAGCTCAGTGACCGCCACGGCCGCCGCCGGGTTGTAGCAGTCGCTGGTGGGGGTCGCCAGCACACTGTTCCAGGGGGCAGCGAAGTACTGGCCCACAGTGAAGCCGGTGGGCAGTCCCATGCCGCAGTTGAGGGGTGACCCGCTAGCCCGCTCGTACAGCCGCCCCCCGCAAGCCTCTGGGGACTTGCTGGCCACGGTGCTGCCACTGTAGGCCCTCAGCGGCTGGGGAGGCGGCGGGGGTGGCTTCTGCGGCCACAGCAGGTAATCCAGGCCCCCGTCCGCGTACCCTGCAGGCTTCGTGGCCCCAGCCAACGTTAAGGCCGCCGTGCCGCCCTGGCCCAGCTCGGCCCCTTTGCGGCAGTCAGGCAGGCCTGCAGCAGCTGAGTAGGCCATGCCGGGGAAGCTGGGCACAGGGCCGTGCTTGGCCGGGCTGGGGTGGGGACCGGCTACGGCCTGGCAGGCGGCAGGCGCGGCGCCCGGGGCCTGGCACTGCTGGTTGAGCTGGTAGAGGATGCTGTGGATGGAGGGCAGGTTGGAAGGCGGCAGGGGTAGGCCGCGGCCAGGCAGGGGGATGACGGAGGCGGCGGTGGCGGCGGCAGCGGGCAGGCCGGGTGGTGGGGCAGGTGCCTCGGGCGGCTTGGGATAGGCCAGGGGCCCCAGAGCGCTGGGCGCCGGGTAGGGCGCGATGCCCACCTGCACGGCGGCTGGTGACAGCTTGGTCCGCTTGCCCTCGGCGCTCTTGAGCACGCTTTTGGCGGGCCCAGCTGGTGCCGCACTGCTGGAGGAGGAGACGGCGGCCTTGACGATGGCCAGCAGGCCCTGGTAGCCGGCGGAGTGCTGTGGGTAGGGGCTGTAGCGCTGGCCGCTGGTGTCATAACCGTTGACCGTGCGGCCCAGGTGCTTGTGCTGGGGCACCCGGATGTTGGTGGGGAAGATCTTGATGGACAGCGGGCTGTTGGCCACCTTCTCCGCGTAGGCGTCCAGCTCTGCCGGGCTCGGGTAGCGGGACGAATGCATGGAGCTTGCGGCTGTCTCGCCTGTGGGGACAAGCGGAGAGGAAAGCACGGGTGAGAGCTGGTCCCATGCTCCAGGGAGGCCGTGAGGCCACAGCCTGCCTCTCCCTCGTCCGGTTCCCCATTCACCCCCCGTTTGCTCCTCCGTGTGTCCCTTCTCAACTCCAAAGCTTCGAACTGGGTGAAAAGTACAGAAAGGAAATTGTGTGCACTGTAAGCTGAGCCTTCATGGACGGAACGCGCTGCGGCTGAGATGGGTCACCGCTAGTCCCCAGAGTGTCTTGTGCGACTCTGCCCAAGTGCACAGCTGTCCTGATCTCTGTACACGCGGGAGGGAATCCTGCCACGCGTGCACACCCACATCGGCCTCTGCTGCTTAAGGTGTTTTGTGAGATTCGCTCAGGTGGCCATGGTTTGCACCTCCTCACCGCCGTGTGGTCCTCGTGCGGGACTGTGCCACCGGCTACTCCTCCTTCCTACGGCTGGTGGCATTTGGGCAGTTTCCGGTTTGGGGCCGATGCCCATACCACCGCACTTGCCGGTGCGTGTGTCCAGTGAGTTCCCTTGGGACTGGGCACAGGGCGGAGACTCGGGCGGGTGGACATGCAGCTCTAGGAGAAGAGGCCCCACAGTTTGCCCATGGGCCTGTGCCAGGCCGCGCTTCCCCACAGAGATCAGGAGTCCCGGGGGCGCCACACCTCACTGACGCTTGGCCCTTCCTCCTAGCTCTTCATTATCCTCTCTGCACATCCCTTTGCTCACATGTCAGATGGGATGATGGTGGCCTGCTGACCTCTATGGGACAGTTAAGCATGTTGCTGTGTGAACCAACAACAGACAGACAGGAGCGGCTCTGTGGGCTTTCATTGGCTGCTCACATTGCCTGCTTGATCGGTAGGCAGGTGAGGAGATATTTTAGCCACAATGGCTGTCTGGCCCGTCCCCAAACCTGCCTGTCACCTGCAAGGCGAGCGTGGTACCCACTGCCTCTTCTGCACGCTGTCATGGTAGGGCTGCACTGTGTGGGACAGGATGACTGTCCTACTGGTGCCCACCCTGCTCACCAGCAACCTCCCCCCTTCCATCCAGAGCCCCTCCTGGGCCGGAGGTGTTGCTCCGTGCTGGCTAGGACCCTCCTGAGGTAGGGAAAGGAGCGGGGGCCTGCAGGAGACAGGTGGGAAGGCTCCAGGGTTTGGAGCTGGCTGGGGGGAGCCTTGCCTAGTTGTGGGGCTTTGTGGCTTGCCTGACTGAGCCTCAGTTTCCCCACCTGTGGAACGGGGATCATGGCTGGCTGTTGCACAGGGTGGCCTGGAGAGGTGGCTGCCAAGGGGCTGAGCACATAGTTGGAGTTGGGAGGCGGTGACCTGTCTGGGCCCTGGGGCAAGGGGCCCCTACAAGGTCTCCACAACACGCTGCCTTTCTCCTGCCCCATGCCACCCCTGGAGCTGACCGGTGACTCCCAGGGGGGACTTGAGAATGGGGCTTCACCAGGCTGAGCCTCAGTTTCCTCATCTGTAAAATGGGAGGTGATACTGCCAGGAACACTGCCTCCCTGGGTGGCCGCGAACTCACGGGTCATGTGTGGTGGAGGTGCTGGCAGAACCAGGCGCCCTCTGGGTGGAAGCGCTGACGACGCCCTCCCCATCTGCCTGTGCCTCCCTGGGGGGCGGGCAGGGGCTCCAGCTGCCCTTCCTTCGGACCAGCCCAGGGAGTCCTAGCACTGTGGCTGGGGTGGACTGCAGACCCCACCTCACCCCACATCCCATCCATCCAGAGCCTCACTCCCCCAGCCCCTTGTTGGGCCCCCAGCCTATCAGCAAGACATGTGCTGCGATGGGAAGGCTCGGGCATTTGGGGTTGCAGGTGGGAGCCTCACCCAGCCGGGCTCTGAAAAGTGAGCTTTCTGGAAGAAAGAGCATCCCAGTGAAGGCCATGTCGAAAGGGGTGAGAGCAACATATTTCAGGCAGAAGAAACAGCACAGGCGGAGGTCCAGAGGTGAGGAAGCATGTCCCGAGTGGGAACTGTAAATAATAGGGAATGAGAGAAGCCTGGAGCAGGCATGTGGAGGAGAGAGAGTTGGCCTGGGGTAGGGGGGCAATTCCAGAGAGGCCTCCTGGCCGCAGGGCAGTGGTCCTTCCCCAGTGGGCACACTGGCCACGTTTGGTGATGTATGTGGTCATTACAACTTGGCGCCCCCCACCCCTAAACATCCCGCAGCGCTCTCCCACAGAGAGCCCCGCCCCAGGCCATCGGCAGCCAGGGAAGGCTGCAGGGGAGGAGGGGCAGGGGTGCGCATGCGTGTTGCAAAGGTCATTTCCCTCTGCCCCAAGGTGCAGGAATGTGGCCTGACCTGCGCAGGGCAGTGGAGGCAGGGAGGGAAGAGGCAGGCGGCACTCAGCAGCCCACGGAGACTAGGGCAGTGCCCCTCCAGCCCTCGGGCCTAATACGGGGCCAGGCAGGTGGAGCTGACCCCTGGCCGGCCACAGGCCCCCATTCTGACCCTGCCTGGGGCAGCCCCCTCCTAAGTGGCCTAAAATAAACTCGGTGTGGAGAATGGAAATGTCACTTTGGCCAACGGGGGAATCTTTCTCTGAGATTGGATTTAAACTACATTATACAAGCAATTTCATGGGCACTTAGCGCCGCTCGGAGAGTCCCACAAAAAAGGGACCAGCTCTTCATTTACCAGCCATAAATCAGCAGTTGCTATAATGAGCACAAAAATGTCACTTTTATGCAATTTTACAGATGAACAAAACTGGTGAAATTAACTGTGGTAACCTACTATAGTCAGCAAAAGCGGCTGCCGAGGAAAAAAAATTATATCTGTATGTATTTTTGTTCCTCTTAAACCCTCTTCCCAAGCAGGTTTCTGCCATTGTGGTGTGAAAACTCATTTGTCCTCACCATTATACTTTCATTTGGAGTTTATCTTGAGTATCCAATGAGCCACCAACTGTGAAAATGATTAAATCTACAAAATCTATCTAATGGATGGAATAAATTAGGTGTTTAAAACCTTTAAGAAGAAGAAGAGAGCGGGTGGGGGGGGCGGGGGTGAAAAAAGTGCTGCCTGTTACTGGCTCCCATTCACGGAAAGGAGGAGCCGGTCTGGCCCCCTGCTGGCCAGCAGGGCGCCAGGAGGGCAGGCCAGTCCCTGCAGCACTTGTGGGAGTGGACGGAGGCTGCCTTTCAGTAAGCGTGGAGTACGGGCTCGACTCTGTGCCTGTGGCTTTCCTTGACACCTCGTGCAGGGCACCTGACCACTCTGAGAAGTGGGTGATGGTCTCTACTCGACAGACGAGGCAGCGGATGAGTCAGAGCATTTGGCAGGCAGCCACCAAGATGTGCCACACCCCTCTGCATCACTGTCACTTCTTGGTACTCACGCTCGTGTGCCATTTCCCCCTGCCTCCCCAAGTGGGGCTGACCCAGGTGACCTCTGAGGTCCTGTGGACCCAGCCAAGACCAGGTCATGGAGGCGCTGTGGCCTCCTCCTCACTCACTGGGATCACTTGCTGCAGGGGAAGCAGCCCATGGAGAAGCCCACGGGGCAGCTGACTGGGGCCCTCCTGCCCACAGCCATGTGAGGCAGCCCTGGTCGAGCCTTCGAATGAGTGCCACCCCAGCCAGCATCCTGACTGCAGCTTCATGGAAGGCGCCCAGCAGAACTGCCCCGCTCAGCATCTCCTGAGTCCCTGATCACAACCATGAGAGAGAACACATGTCTATCCAGGTCTCAGGCCGCTAATGATGCAGCCAGTTACCCAGCAATAGACAGGAGAGACCCCTGTTTTACAGATGAGGATGTGAGCTCAGAGCCTCCTGAGAATATGCAATGGGTGAGGGGGCAGAGCTGAGATCTGGACCGGTGTGCCTTCCTTCCGGGTCTTCTTTCTAACCACCCCATGAGGCAGGCCACTCGAAGGGCTCTCCCTCTTCCATAGAACTGGGAGGGGGATAAGCCAAAGGAGGGACCCTAGAGTCAGCCTGGAGGCCCCGAGAGGCAGGAGGTGAGCCGTTGGAGGTCACAGGCCCGGCAGCTCTCCGCGCCCCCCGCCGCCTTGGCTGGCTGCTAGGGCCTGCTAGCTCGCGGTCCTGGGCGGCTCTTGCCTGGGCATGTACTCAGGGCTCTTGGGTGTCTTGAATGGGAGGGTTTGGGTAGGGGCAGGGACGTGCGGCTGCAGGTCACCAGAGTCCCTGGTCCCAAGCCTGGTCTGGTGGCGCTGTGGCCACCAAGCTGCTACTTTAGGTCTTGTTCCTGAAGGGCTTTCTCCACACCCACTCCGGGTGCCTCAAACCCAGCCCCCACAGTTCAGTGCCTTGCACAGCCCCGCGTGGCCAGTATAATGACACAAAAAAGGCATCACAGATGGGACCAGCTGAGCCGTCTGTCTGTGGCGGGCTTCTAAGCAGTGGTAAGGATGGGGGGCAGGGGGAGCAGCGCTCACAGGGTTAATGGGTGGTAGGGGAGGGGGCCTGGTGGGGGGGCCCCAGGGGGTCTCTCTTGGGTGCTACTCCCTCCCTGCGCTCTGTGATTCCCCCCGTCTGGGCTAGGCGGCCCCCTGGAGGCTCCATCAGTACCTGGGCTCGGTCACCACATGCCCTGGGCTTGTCCTCCCCCACCAGACTTGGGCTCCCTGAGCTGACTTGCTCACTGCTGCATCCCCAGTGTCTCCAGGACACATAGTAGGTGCTCAGGAATGTTCATTGAATGAATGAACAAGCTGTGGCCAGACGGACCCATCCAGCCTGGGGGCCCCTGTTCCCTGCCAGTCATGACACTTGGGAGGAACTAAGCCTCTCGGAAACCTCCCCTCAGCCCCACACCCACCGGATGCTTCCAGGGCCCTCGTCTATGCAGGCACTAGGCAGGGCTTTGGAGAAGCAGCGGTAACCAGAGCAAACCAGAGTCCCTGCTCTCAGGGAGCCTGAGAGTCTGGTGGGAGACAGTCCTACATACCACGTAAGGCAGCAACCTGCCCTGGGAATGGGGATGAAGCAGGTGTGGTAGCTTAGAACACCCCTGCGAATTCTCTGGCACTCCTCCCACAAATAGCAGAGGCCACGGTTCCTTTGCTCCAACAGGAAGTAATCGGGCAACTCGATTCTACTGAGTAGAGTGCAGCAGGCGCGGTGCCGTGTGGTCCTGCTGGGTTGTCACAGGCAGCGTGGCTTCGCCTGGAGACCAGTGTCTCGGGGTGTCCGGCCCCAGACCCCAGCCACTGTGCTTTGGCAAGTCCAGGTCATGTGGAAAGGCCACGTGTGGGTGTTTTACCAACCACCGGCATCAACCACCTGGTATATGAGGAAGCAAGGCTCCAAAAGATTCCATCCCCCAGCCTGTGCCCTGTCCATACTCCTGAGCATACCAGGTGGCTGGTGGAGGCCACTGGGTTTTGGGGTGATTGGTTATGCAAGCATATTAACAGAAACAGCAGGGCACAGGGGCGGGGCGGACCTGGTTTAGTGTGGATCTGGGATCAGCGAGGGTGGGGCCTCTGATGATATGGCCTTTGGGGGAAGGTGGGAAGGTGACTGAGTGAGCCGTGCAGCTGGCTGACGAAGAGCAGTGTCTGCAGTGGGACAGCGAGCGCCGAGGCCAACGGGAGTGGACGAGGGGCGTCCGGGGAAGCAGAGGCAGCAGGGGAGGTTCGTAGAAGACGGACGGGGCGGCGCACTTGAGGACCTGGGCTCTTGCTCCACAATGGGGGTTGGGGACAAGAGGAAGGACGTGACTTCCCTT
This sequence comes from Proteles cristata cristata, assembly GCA_017311185.1. Lineage (NCBI taxonomy): Eukaryota > Metazoa > Chordata > Mammalia > Carnivora > Hyaenidae > Proteles > Proteles cristata. Next base: position 359,881 of record JAESUZ010004443.1, on the reverse strand, counting down.
GAATTCTGACAGACCCCTTGGGCTACTGGGTGGAAAACAGGGCAGAGGAAGTCCTGGGAGCAGCCTGACTGTCCCCACGAGACGGCACACCCAGCAGGTCCTCAGCAGTGATGGATGTGCTTTGCTCGGCATTAAAACTTGGGTTCTAGATGGCTCTGACCAGGAGGGCAAACAGGTATGTGGAAAGAGGAGGTGACAGAAGGGCTCTCAAGAGTCCTCCATCTCTCTCCTTCCCTGAGGGGTGGGGGGTCAAATCAAGACTGAAGAAAAAAGCCCCAGGTGCCAGCATGGTCCTGCCTGATGAGGGGGCATTTTGTTTCTTCTCCGTGCTTTTCTGTAGTTGCCAGTGGCTGGCCATGACCTTGTGTCGCTTTAGGGTGGGGGACAGGCGCACAGCTCTCCTTTCTCCCAGGGCCCTCCTGCCCTTGCCGTCTGCGTCACGCAGCCTGCTTCAAAGCCGCCGCCTCTTGCCTGGGCCTTGAGCAGTCTGAGGTCCTCCCTTGTCCCCCCGTCCTGGGCGCTGCCACTGTCCATCTGCCCCTGCTCCCGGGCAGAGCATGGAGGGAGGCTGGCAGCCTTTGGAGGCTTTGGCAGGGGGGTAAACGTGGGCTGAGTCCCAGGCATCTGGGTTCAGATCCCGGCTCTGCCACACACTGACTGTGGCTTTGAGGGGGCTGTGACCCCTCTGGCAGCCTCAGTTTTCTCTTGTATAAAATGGGGACGCTGCTGCTGTTGGCCTTGGAGAGTTTTTGTGAGGACCATGAAGGGGCCTGTCCTCAGTGGGCGCTATGGTTGCTGGTGGTGATGTCCTCACTAAAGCCCCCTCCACTGCCTCTCTGTAAATCCCTCCAGTGGGCCCCGGTTTTGTGAAGTCTGAACTGCTCAGGATGGCATTCGAGGCCCCAGCCATCTGACCCTGACCTCTCTCTGCAGCCCTCCTTCCCCACAGGCCCCTGGACACACACACACACGGTGGCCCCGCGGCCTCCTCTCACATGCCAACCACTGCTCTCTGTTGAGTGTGGGCCCGGGCCAGGCACTGTGCCAAACCCTTCCACCCCTGCGCTTCTGAAGTCCTCACGGCAGCCTGGGAGGCAGCTCTGGGTTTCAGAAGAGGGAGGACATTCAAGGTACAGGGTGTCAAGCAGGGATTTTTGCTGAGGACTGAAGGACAGATGGGCTGGGAATGAGCCCGAAGGCCCAGGCGGGGCAGGGACCAGGTGCAGGGGGAGGCTGAGCTCTGCCCAGGGGCGTTCACCCTTGAAGCTCCATCACTGAGCCAGGCAAGCCATACACCTGGCGGGTGGGAAATGGCCCAAGGACCACCAGTTTGAGAGCTCTGGCCACACAGAAAGATCTATGAGCCAGGATCTGAGCCCTGGCCGTTGGTCCCCTGGGCCCCACAGTGGCTCGGGATGATTCTCGCACACTGATCGGCTTTCCATCGGTAACCAACCCCGCCCTGGTCCTTTAGAGCCCGGCTGGACCGCGGTCTCCTGTGCTCCCCTCCCACAGACACCCAACTCATCCAGTCTGTGTCCATCTGTCTCCCACACCCTGAGACACCTCGGGGTCCTCCATCCTCCATGCTTCCTGATTGAGGGTGGTCAGCCTGGGGTCGGGTGGAATTGCCCCTACAAGTGCCTGGAGCACAGAAGGTGCTGAATTCTGTGCTGGGAGAATGAAGTATGAAGGGCTGCTCACAACCGCCCTGGGTGGCTGGCTCGGCACTCCACATCTCTGCCCGGATGTGCCCCCGCCCTCACAGCGTGCTCCCCATGTCTTAACGGCCTGTTGACCTGTCTCCTGGGCTAGGGACTGAGGCCAGGCCCTGCACTCCCTCACCACCCTGACGCCTGAAAGACATGTGCCATGGCAGGTGCTGGGAAAGTGCTGCAGAGTCCAGAGAATTCCCTGTTCTGAGGCCTCCCAGAGGCTTAGGGGCAGCAGGCAGACAGAACCTGACTCCCGCAGCATGGAAACAAAGGCACCCACCCTGTGAGCTGGGCTGCCCTGCCCCGCGGCCCCCATTAAGGGAAATTTAAAAGGCTGGCTGGAAGTGCGGACGAGCCCATCACTGCCATTACGTTAATGTTATGGGCCTTTTACAGGTGCGTTAAAGAGACATGGTTATTAACGAGTATATTAAGCCAATTAAAAGCAGCCCTTTGAGTGGGATTTAATGTTGCTACAGGGAGACAGGAGAGCGGGACTCCGCGGCACTGCGAGGACGGGAGAGGCAGGGGTGCGGGGTGGGGGCTCTGCCGGAGAGCCCACAGGGGGCACAGGTGCACAGCTCTGGTGGGAGTCAGGCCGTGGTGGACAGACGTGGAGCGTCACCACTTGCTGTGGGTGACCTTGGGCGGGCCACTTGACGTGACGCTGCTTCTCATCATTAAGGGGATGAAGGAGTGGACAGATCACAAGAGGCTGAAGTCCACGTGGGACTCTGCCCTGTAAGGCGTGCGGTACCGGCCCACCAAGGGGCAGGTTGGGGAGGGCGTGGTGGGGGGAGAGCCGCCCCAGGCACCTCCCAAGGCGACAGGCTGGTCCCTCCAGGGGCCATCCCGCCGAACTCAGGCTTCTGCTGGTCCATGGGACACAGTCGTGTGGAAGCTGCTCCCCTGGTGGGCCCTGGAGTTTGTGACCGTGCAATGGAGCTCACTGTAGCCGTCCTGTAGGGGGAGAGGGAGGGCGAAAGGTACGCCAGGCACACAGTAGGCGTTCAGCAATGCCATCTCTTTCTCCTGTGGTTGCAGATTTTGCTGTTGCCTCGTGCCTTCAGGCTCAGGAAGCCACAGCGGGCATTACATTGTTGAAATGGGGGAGGGGTGTGCTGGGCTGCTCAGGGAGCAAGGGGTCCCTGAACACAGGGCCTGGCCCAAGCCCACAGGGAGGAGCAGCCCGCATCTGCATTCCCCTTTGCTGCCGACACTCTGCCCTTGGAGGTGGCAGCCTCCTGAATGCTCAATTAACGTGACACTAATTAGCTGGTGGCACCGGCAGAATCCCTAATGAGGCCACCCAGGAAGGGGGGGGGACGTGGGGAAGGCGACCGGGCCAGGGCAGATGCAGCTGTTCTCTGGCCTCCGCTGGGGGGGATGTGGGGAGGGACAGCGGTGGCCGCCAGCAACCCTGACCTCCCCCAGCCCCAGCGCACTGACCAGAGTATGAGTCCCAGTGCCCCCATTACCAGCTGGGTGACCTCAGGGAGGTGACCGCAGCTCCCTGGCTTCCATTTGTCCTATGGGAACAGGGTGAAGGAGGATTAAATGAGAAATCTTGGTACCTAGTGGGTGGTCAGAAAAGGCCGGCCCCCTGCCTTCCAGCTCTTTCCGGGCCAGACTAGGCTGTGCAGGGTGGTGGTTGTCACTGGGCAATACACAGAGGAGCCCCTCATCCTCTAACTGTGTGTGCGCACACGCAGGCAGGCACACACACACTCACATCTTCAGGGGCACACACTGGAGCCACCTGTGCCCAGATATTCAGGGACATCCTGTCCACAAAGACTGGCAGGTGCTCACAGCACACGTGGGTGTCCACACACACCTCCCCCGCCCTGTGGTGGCCGCGGTGGCCCTGCAGGCAGGGCTGGGCTTTAATCCCGCCCCAGCTGGACCTTTCTGCCTCTCCTCTCCCCTTCCCTTGCCTGCTCCCTGGCTGGCTTCTGACAGCCTACTTCTCACTGTCTCCCAGTACCCAGAGCCTGGCCTTGCCGGCTCCCCGGCCCACCCGCGGCACTGCTGCCTGCCCAGTGCCCTTTAGAACTGCTGCCTCGTCCCTCCTCTTCCTGGCCATATGCACACCCCTGTCTGTCTCCATCCAGGACCTCGTTGGTCTGACTCATCTCCCCTTCCCTCCGCACACACCCCGCCCCCCGCCCCCCCTACCCCTCTCCATTGCTGTCTCTCTGCAGCCGAGTCCCTGGCTCTCTCTACTCTGGATACTGGTCCTTTATAAGCACTGCAGACACCCTCTCTCTATTTTTGTCTAGTCTTGACTTTTTTATGGTATATTTTGCCAAGCTGCAGTTTTTAATTTTAATGCTGTCCAGGGCGTTTCCTTTATTTGCGCTTTCTTCCCCCTCTCCATTTGCAAATCTTTCCTGGGTGATACTCTCCATCATTTTCTTCAAAGAGGGATAAGGTTTTGCACTCCCTGGGACCAGGTTTTAAGCCTGTCTGGAACTCCTTTTGTTGTGTGGTGTGAGGTAGGGCTCCAGCGTCTTTTATTCCCGCACCGGCAAGGCCTGCTTTGTCCCAGACTCAGCTCACATGCACACTGACTCATTTCTAGATGTTCTGCTCCCTGCCTTGGTTCTCTCTGGCCCTGTGCTGACCACACCACCTCAGCCATGAAGCCACAGAGGTACTAGCCCGGTCCCCTGTCCTTATACTATTTTGGTAAGAACAAAAGGCCAAGCATGGGCAAGGCACCTCTGACAAAATCAGCCTTTCAAATTATACACTCCCTCCCTGCCCCATCACACACATGGTCAGGAGGACTGGTTGACTTTTCCCGTACCGAAACTCTGTCCGTGTGCGTAATCTACGTCCACATTTATTTAGGTATTTAAAAAATATCACTGGATTGGGGCGCCTGGGTGGCTCAGTAATTTAAGCGTCTGATTTCGGCTCAGGTCATGATCTTGAGGCCCGTGAGTTCAAGCCCCACATCAGGCTCTCTCAGTGCAGAGCCTGTTTCGGATCCTCTGTCTCTACCCCTCCCCCCCATAATAAACATTAAAAAAATATGTATCACTGGGGACACCTGGTGGCTGGGTCGGTTGAGCATCTATCTTCAGCTCAGGTCATGATCTGGTGGTTCATGAGTTGGATCCTCACAACAGGCTCACTGCTGTCAGTGTAAAGCCGGCTTCAGATCCTCTGTCTCCCTCTTTTTCTGTCCCTCCCCTGCTTGTGCTCTCTCAAAAATAAAAACATTTTAGGGGTGCCTGGGTGGCTTGGTCAGTTGAGCGTCCGACTTTCACTTAGGTCATGATCTCGCAGTTCGTGGGTTCGAGCCCCGCATCGGGCTCTGTGCTGACTGCCAGCTCGGAGCCTGGAGCCTATTTTAGAGTCTGTGAATCCCTCTCTCTCTGACCCTCCCCTGCTCATGCTGTCTCTCTGTCTCTCCTAGAAATAAATAAAGAAACATTTAAAAAAATAAAAATAAAAAAATAAAAACATTAAAAAAAAAATCACTGAATGTATTTAAATTTTTCTCCACAAAGGTCATTTACCTCTTGTATCAATTTATTTTAGTTCCTCAATAAATTGTAACAGTACCATAACTTGGATAAAGCAGACAATTCCCAGAAAGACACAAACTACCTGTCTGACGTAAGAAGAAAGAGAGACTCTGAACGGACCTGAAACAAATAACGAGGCTGAGCTGGTAATGAGAACACCACCCACAAATCGAAGCCACAGTGAGCGAGCACGTTGCGCCCAGCAGGATGGCTGGAGTCAGAAAGCCACGTGGTGGTTTGGGTGAAGATGTGGAGAAACGGGAAGCTGGTGCGGTGCTGGGGGTCATGTCGGAGAGCACAACCACCCGGAAACGGTTCAGGTCATGATCTCACCATTTGTGAGTTCGAGCCCCGCGTTGGGCTCTGTGCTGACAGCTAGCTCAGTGCCTGGAGCCTGCTTCAGATCCTGTGTCTCCCTCTCTCTCTACCCCTCTCCCACTCACACTTGGTCTCTGTCAAAAGTAAACATTAAAAAAAATTTTATTATTATTAAAGTTAAACACAGAATTGCCACGTGCCCAAGCAATACCACTCTTAGGTTTACATGCGAGAAAAATGAAAACCTACGTCCCCATGAAAACTTGTACATGAACCTTCCAAGGGGCATTTCACAACACTGCCCCTGAAGTGGAAACAACCCAAAGCCTTGTCAGCTGATAAAAACATGACCCAGCCACATGATGGAATATTATTCAGTAGTGACAGGGAACCGAGTACTGACACCTGCTACTTCGTGGATCAACGCTGAACACACAGAAGTGAAAACAGCTGGACATGAAAGGCCACACAGTGTAAGATTCCATTTATGCAGAACATCAGAGAGGGGCAAAGGCCGAGACAGAAAGTAGGTCGGGGAGTTTGCCGGGGAGTTTTGTGGTTACCTCCAGCTGTAAGGGGGCTGCGAGAAACGGGGACCGGCTGGGGATGGGTGCGGGGTTTCTGTCTGGGGTGATGAGGAAACATTTGGAAATGTAACAGTGGTGAGGGCTGCACAACCCTGTGAATGTGGAAAGTATTCGCTAGTGCGCTCTGAATGAGTGAGTTGTACAGTGTATGTTACCATCAGCATAAAGCTGTTGCCAAAAAAAATTTGTAATAGTATCTTTTTTTAAAAATGTACTTTCCAGCTCCTAGTATTGGGTGTAGGGTAGGAGCCAGCAAACCACGGTGTACAGGCCAAGCCTGGCCGGCTGCCTGTTTTTGTAAATAAAGTTTTATTGGAACACGGCCATGCCGACTCATTTCCGTGAGTCCGTGGCTGTTTTCGTGCCACCCTGTGATGGGACTGAAGGAGTTACCATAGACACTATAAGGTCTGCAGGGAGGAAAATACCAGAAAAGTTCCAGAAAACATTTGGCAGCTCCTGTTGTCAGGGAACACGACTGCGTCCGCACGGTGCTCTTCTAGCTGCTTGGGGGCTTACTGTGCAGTCAGGTTTCCTTCTTCCTAATCCTGGTAACTAACTTCCTTTCCTCAGTCTCACTGAGCTGGCCGCGACCTTTGGGCCGTGTGGAAGGCGGCCATGTGGACCTTCGCCCTCCTCTGCTTTTAGCAGCCCTCAGGGTGCTCTGCTATGGCTTGTGGCTGTGCCGTCGCACAGGAAGCTGCCTACCTTCCTACTTTGTAAGAGCTGGGTTTACCTGGTGAATTATGGAAGGAGGCTCACTTGTGGCCCCTCGTGTCTGAGCCCCCCCTCGCGCCTAGGCATGGTTCCCGTGGCGGGCGTGGCACCGGACCTTCCTTCTGTCCCCGGGCTGCACTCCGTGACAGCTACCTAATTGAATCTGCTACCAGAGGTTTGTTTTTAATTTTATTGGAATTTTAAATTGCTTTGTTTCTTCCGTCTTTTATTCATGCCAGGGGAAGCAGGTGCCCCGGCAGGAATGCTCAGGGGGCTGTGGTTCCAGCCTTTGGGGGTCAGGGTTGGGGGGGTTAAGGGGTGAGAACTGGGGAGAAGAGCCTCTCCCTGCTCCTCCTGGGTTAGCAAGCCCTTCTTCCTGTGAACGTGAGAGGGCCCAGGAACCTCCTGTCTCTCTGTGGGCGTGGGGAGGGGGGGTCCCACCCTTTAGGGGGAGGGGCAGGTAAAGTGTTCCTGCCCCCAGGCCCTGGGGGTCCTCTCCCGTTCTTATCGTCACATCACAGTGGAGTTAACAGGCCCACAGGGCCAGCTCCTCACTCGCCCAAGAGCACACACGCCCCATTCACGGTGCAGCCAGGATTTGATCCCCAGACTGTCTTGGCCTCAAGTCTGTGCCCTGGGGGCTCATGGGAAGGAGGGCAGGATGGGTACACTACTCTCACCTACAGAGGAGCCAGAGTGGTGGCTCCCATCAGTCTCCTGGGCCGCTGCCTCTGCCGCTCCCTTCGCAGATGGCAGGTCCCCGAGCGCCACCCCCAGGCTCCCACGGTGCATTGCTGGGGCTCTCGGCAGAGCCTGTACTTAGAGCGGCGGTGACTCAGAGTTGATGTATCAACACCATGATGGGAAAAGTCAAATATTTATTAGCAGGGAAGGCCTTGAGCAGCTAAGAAAAAACAGGGTTTCTGTCCCAGGTGTGGGCAGGTCCTGTTGGGGACCCAGGGACTCCGGGCAGCTGGGAGAAGCCCGAGATCTTAGGCCTGAGGTAGAGGAGGGGAAATGGACCCCTGCCCACCATGTGCGCGTGCGCATGCACACACACGCACACACACGCACACGCGCACACCCACACCCACACACACACCCCTCTTTTCCTTTCTCTCCAGGTCACACACACACACACACACACACACACACACACACACACCTCTTTTCCTTTCTCTCCAGGTCACTTTCTCCAGGCACCTGGCATAGGCTCCTGGACATAGGGCCACCCACACTCCCGATTCCTCTAGCTATCTGGCCTCAGGTCCCAGAAAGGTATGTGGTTTGCTGGCTGTGTTCTGGGCATATGTGGTTGCTGCGCCTTGTGCAGCCCTGTGTTGTTAGGCCGCTCTGATCCCATTTTACAGGAACGGAGGGCGGGATGCTCAGATGGGGCCATGTCTTCCCCCGACCAGGCTTCTGACATTTTATGGTCACAGGTGGTCAGAGCTGGATGGCTTCTCGGGTCCACCTGACCTGACCCCTTGCTTTACAGAAGGGAGAACACCGGCCCTGAGAGGCTGACCAACCTGTCTAAGGTCACACTGCACATGGCCCAGTTGAGACAGTTCTCCTGTGTTAAGAACTACAGCACATGGGGCGCCTGGGTGGCTTAGTCGGTTGGGCGTCCGACTTTCGCTTAGGTCATGATCTCGTGGTTCGTGGGTTCAAGCCCCGTGTCAGGCTCTGTGCTGACTGCCAGCTCAGAGCCTGGAGCCTATTTTGGAGTCTGTATCTCCCTCTCTCTCTGACCCTCCCCTGCTCATGCTGTCTCTCTCTCTCTCTCTCCTAGAAATTAAAAAAAAAAAAGTTTCTACTTTAAAAAAAAAAAAAAAGAAATGCAGCACAGCCTGCAGTCTGGTCACAGAGCTCAGGGAGGGCCCTTTCTGTCACCCTTCCTCCCGAGGGGCCGCAGGCACTAGGGGTCTGCCCAGGGCCTGACTGCCCCAAAGTCATGCCCAGGAATAAAGGGCAGGAGACTCCTCTGCCAGTTGTCCAGGCCTTGACCAGCAGCAGGGCACCCAATTCAATTTACTTATCTCCCTTCCTGCCTCCCTCTTTCCTGTGCTTTTCAATTACAGGCAGAGTCCGTGTCTTTTCTAATAAGTACAAAGATGTCAAAAGGTCTGATGTCCTTGGTGGCCCTCCCCACTGTCCAGTACAAGCCTTGCAGCAGAAGGATGTAGTCCTTCTGATAGTCCAGTCCTGATGATAGTCCAGGCCATCATGCCTAGCTAGCTGCACGGGAGCAGTCAGGGGTGAAAACACACGTCCTTCGGGTCAGTAAGTTCACCCTGGAGAAATATATATATATTTTCACAGATACACATACACTTACAAAGATTTCATTCCAGCACCGTTCAGGACAGCAAGAGACTAGAAACAACCTAAATGTCCATCAGCAGAGGGATGGTTAGACATGTTATTCTTCGTCCATGTAACAATACCACGTGGCTGGTAGAAGGGATGAAGGTATTCCTTCTATGAGATGGTGATGAACTGCCAGGATGCACTGGTAAGGAAAAAAGGCAAGGGACTGAGAAGGGGGGATGTATGAGGGCTACTGATTGCTTCTCCTGCATGTGTGTCTTTTTCAGGAGGGTATTTGAGAAGCTGCTAACAGTGGTTTCCTCTGGGAAAGAGAGTTTTCATTTTAAATTCTTGCTCTTTGTGAATTGGATGCCATGGACAGTCTATTTGAAGTACTTAATTTAACAAAAGAGAGCATGTTCTCCCTGGAGGTCATATAAAGGAGTGAAGGGGACTGTGCATGAAAAACATTCCTTGAAACCAAAGCTCCCCTCCCCCAATTATCTGTCATATTTGGTTTTTGATAAGGCAAGTATTTCTCTAGACTCTTCTCTCTGAAAGAACACCAGGAGACCCTTAGTTTTGAGGATGTTTATATAGTAACAAATAGCCCCAAAACAACATGAAGCAAAGTGCAAGTTCCATTTTTGGCAAAACTAGGTGATAGTTAAACCCTTAAGCAACAGGTGGATAGGCTGCCCAAAGCAACAGAGATCTAGTGGGGCTGAGGGGGGAAGCAGAAAGAGCCAGCAGTGTACACTTCCCAACTATGACAGCTACACCCTGTACAAATCTTAACAAAATCTAAACCCCTTCTTTACTGCAGGGGAGCCAGGGATGCCTCAGCTGGTTATAGACCTTTCCTAGACCTGCTTGGTTCTGAAAAGCAAAGAAGGTAGGGCTAAACAAGAAATCCCACAAAGAAGCCATACTTGCAGGAACCTGTTTGTCTCTGAGGCAACGGGATGGAAATAGCCTTCCAGTGGCAAGTAATCAAAATTGAACCAGCATAGTACTTAATTGAAAGGAAAATGAGAAGGAAAGGCAAAACCTAAGTAATGGCTTGCAAAAATAAAACAAAAACAAAAACAAAAACAAACCCATTTCTCATCAGAAAAATATAGCCACAGATAAGATGAAGATTATAGCCAAATATTTCTTCATGAAGGAAAAAACTTAGAAAACAATTGCTTCCATAAAGCAAAACCACAAAGCAGATATACAAGAGTAGAAGAAAAAAACTTATTGTAAAAGCAAAAGGGGAAAATGGAATGCATAAGAAAAACAAAAGGCACACACAAAAAGTAAGTAAAATGAAAGGCAAAAGAGAGTCAATCTGTGCTTAACTAGAGTCCCCAAAGAAGGAAACTGAAATAATACAAGCCTTGGATCTGTCAAAAGGGCATGATGCTGTGTTCTGGGAAAAAGAGACTCTGAATGGTCAACCCCAAGACATATGCTAGTAAAGTAATAACATGAAAGATATGGAAAGATCAAAGTAAAATACAAAGAAGGAAAAATCAGGCTTCAACTTCTTCATGGTGACATTCAGCATTAGAGAACAGAATATGGTCTCCAAAAATCCTCAAGGAAACAATGTGACGCAGAGATTATTTTTCATTCATTCAAGCAGAAAGTCAAGAGAGAGACCTTTCTGAACTTGTGGGAACTCTTGGAGTGCTGTTCACATGAAGCCTTAGGCCATATACAGGTGGGCCAACTTTGGATGATGGGAAGTTAAGGGACAGGAACTGGTGATGAGCACTGACCCTTTTTCTCTCAGAGACAGACTGAAATAACTAGGACTGTGGTGATGTAACCACCCCGACAAGCGCTGAGAATAGAGTAATGGTACTGCTGATAACAGAAAGGAGGGAAGGGGAAAGGGGGATGGCGACAGAAGTGCACAGATATTCCCATAGTATACTCTTTTTTTAATGTTTATTTTTGAGAGAGAAAGAGACAGAATGCGAGCGGGGCAGGAGCAGAGAGAGGGAGGGAGACAGAATCAGAAGCAGGCTCCAGGCTCTGAGCTGTCAGCACAGGGCCTGATGCAGGGCTTGAACTCAAACTGTGAGCCACCCAGGCACCCCTACGCATCCAACTCTTGATTGTAGCTTAGGTCATGATCTCGCAGTTCATGAGTTCGAGCCCCACGTCGGGCTCTGCACTGGCAGTGGGGAGCCTGCTTGGGATTCTTCCTCTCTGCTCCTCCCCCGCTCACACTCTCTCTCCCTCTCTCAAAAATAAACAAATATTAAAACAAAACAAAACTTTTAAAAAGGTATACCTTTTGGGGCACCTGGGTGTCTCAGTCAGTTAAGCATCTGACTTCGGCTCAGGTCATGATCTCACAGTTTGTGAGTTTAAGCCTTGTATCAGGCTCTGTGCTGACAGCTTCGAGCCTGGAACCTGCTTCAGATCCTGTGTCTCCCTCTCTCTGTCTCTCCCCCATTTGTGCGTGAAGGTGCTCTTTCAAAATAAACATTAAAAGAAAAAGTTGGATGCTTAACTGAGCTATCCAGGTGTGTCCATCCCCCACTTTTTTTAGTAATCTCTACACCCAATGTGGGGCTTGAACTCACAGCCCTGGAATCAAGAATTGCATGCTCTACTAACTGAGCCAGCCAGACGCCCCAAAAGATATCATTTAAAACTGATGTCATGTAATGGAAGCTTAATACAAAGAAGGGAACTCAGAGAAAATGTAGAGAGAAAAAGGAAATACATTGATTTCATCAGTTTGCTCATTTTAAGGACAGTAATAGATACTGTTCCAAAGAAACAGAGGGTTAAGGTAATATATGTAAAGTTACAGCACTAGATCAACCTTCTTTATGATTAGTAAGTATGCAGCATGGCACAGATCACACAGAGGTAGACTTTTCAATGCAATTAAGATAAAGCACAAAATAGACCAGACACCTGTCATATCAATAAACGTAAATGGGCTAAAACTCTCAAAACTGTTTAAAAAGCCATTCAGATTGGATCACAGAGCTTAATTCAACTCTACAGTCTATGAGTCACATCTAAACCAAGCAACTCAGAAAGGTTGAAATAAAAGGGTTGGTAAAGCTTCAAGAAAAATGTGAATTAAAAAAGCAGAGGTTACCATCTTAATAGATAAAATTGAACTTGGACCAAAAAGTATTAAGTATGGCAAAGAAGGATGCAATTCACTATGAAAATTCATGGTATTGAGATCTCTGTGTTAAATAACACAGCATCACCATGCAAAAGGCCAAAGCGTTAGGCACTACAAGAAGAAACACATAGGAACATGTTAGCGGTGGGTGTCAAATTCGTTTCTCCGTCCATGACAGGTAAGCGAGGATATGGAAGACATATGTAACATAGTTAACGGGAAGACATAATTGGTGCACACCAAACTCTGAATCCTGAAAAGAGCCACATATTTTTTTCTTTTTAATGTTTACTTTGAGAGAGAGCGTGAATGAGCGCAAGGGGAGGGGCAGAGAGACTCCCAGAGCCTGACATGGGGCTTGAACTCACAAACTGTGAGATCAGGACCTAAGCCACAACCAAGAGTCAGACATTTAACTGACTAAGCCACCCAGGTGCCCCTCACATCTTCTTTTCAAGTCCCATTTAGAAAGTCAGAAAACTTGGGGCACCTGGGTAGCTCAGTTGGTTAAGTGACTGACTTCGGCTCAGGTCATGGTCTCACCATTTTTGAGTTTGAGCCCCGCGTTGGGCTCTGTGTTGATAGCTTGGAACCTGGAGCCTGCTTCAGATTCTGTCTCCCTTGCTCTCTGCCCCTCCCCTGCTTGCACCGTCTCTTCCTCTCTCTCTGAAAAATAAACACTAAAAAAAAAAAAACCTCACAGAAAAAGACTACAGATTACATCATAAAGAAAAATGTATTCAAGTCCATGGGGCGCCTGGGTGGCTTAGTCGGTTAAGCGTCCGACTTTCGCTTAGGTCATGATCTCGCTGTTCGTGGGTTCGAGCCCCGCGTCGGGCTCTGTGCTGACTGCCAGCTCGGAGCCTGGAGCCTGTTTCAGTCTGTGACTCCCTCTCTCTCTGACCCTCCCCTGTTCACGCTGTCTCTCTCTCTCTCTCTCCTAGAAATAAATAAAAATTTAAAAAAAAAAAAAAAAAGAAAAATGTATTCAAGTCCAAAAAAGTAGACATCATTGAACATTCTCTTGATCATAATACATTATAACTAGAAATAATGCAATACAAAAGCACCCACCACCTGGGTAGATAGGTGGAATCCAGATGAGCCTTAAGTCAAAGAAGAAATCAAAACCAAAATTACAAAAGATTTTAAAAACAAAATGCCTCCTCTTAGGACTTACTGGATTCAGCTAAAGCAGTGCTCAGAGAATTCATAGCCTTAATTTTTCCTTTTTTCCTTGTTTATCTGTATAAAGAGTTATGCTTCTAACTTAAGAAATTTTTTTTATAAAACAAGGAAAGTAGGAAGAACTTAATAAAAATAAATGCATAAAATAATGAATTCGAAGCCAGAAAAGGGTAATTACTAATAAATAAATCCTAAAGCTGGATCTTTGGGAATGGGAGAAAGGTAAGTAATTAGCCAACTAACCTAATCAGTAAAAATAGGGTTTGGGCAGGGAGAAGGGATGTATAAAACAGACAAGAAATAAGGATGAAATCATCATTTAAAAGAATTATAGGAGCACCTGGGTGGCTCAGCTGGTTGAGCATCTGACTTCGTCTCAGGTCATGATCTCACAGTTCGTGAGTTTGAGCCCCACATGGGGCTCTGCACTAGGGGTGTGAAGCCTGCCTGATATTCTCTCTGTCCTTCCCCCTCTCAAAATAAATAAATAAGTCTAAAAATAAATAAAGAATTGTTTTGGTTGGCCTCATACAAGTAAATTTGACAAGTGGATAAAATGAATACTTTCTGAGACAGAATAATTTACAAAACTCATTCAAGGAACAGAACAGTCACAACAGATCAATGATTACAGAATCAAAGAGCTACTCCAAAGAAAGGCCCTGGCCCAGACTGTTTCATAGAGGATCAATGAATCTTTCAGGAAGAGATAATCCATTTCTTTTTTTTTTTTTTTTTTTAATTTTTTTCTTCAAGCTTTTATTTTTGAAAGAGATCATGAGAAGGGGAGGGGCCGAGAAAGGGGGACAGAGGATCTGAAGCAGGCTCTTGGGCTGACAGTAGAGAGCCTGACGTGGGGCTCAAACTCATGAACCGTGAGATCGTGACCCAAGCCAAAGTCCGACACTCAACCGACTGAGCCACACCAGGCGCCTTGTTTCTACTTAAACTGTCAAAAAGCACAGAAGACAACGAAAGCCTCCATTCTCTCTGTGAGGCAAGCACACTGAGAATGAAACCCAACAAAAAGCGTTCCAAAAACCTGAAGGCTAATCTCACTGATGAAATGGAAGCAAAACTCTGACATGAAATAACAAAGCCAGTATGGCAATATATTGAAATATTTGCCATGACCAAGCGGGATTCAACCAGGAATGCAAGGGTAGTTGAAATGTAAGGAGTCCCTATCATTATTCCTATTAAAAGATAAAAGGAAAAAAAACATACGGTCATCTTCACGGACACGGAAAAGGCATTTGCTAAGCTTCAACTTCCATTCTTGATTTTTTAAAATTCTTGATAAAACAGGGACACATGGACACTTACTTAACCTGCTAAGCATCTGCCCCCTGCAAACCAGCATTTTGCATAATCGAAGCTTCTCATTAAAGTCAGGAATGAAGCAAGAGTGTCCATTATCACGAATATTATTTTTCACTGTTCTAGGGACAGCAGCCAACATGGTTAAATAAGGCAAAGAGAGCAAAGTATAAAACTTCCAAAGGAGGAAGTAAAATGATTATTTGCACACAGTCTAATAGCATAACTGGAAAATCTAAGAAACCAAATTGAAAAACCGTTACAAACCATAAAAGAATTCAGTAAGGGGGTGGGAGTTAATAGCCTTGATATAAATAACTTTTGTTTCAGGAAGAAAAGCCGAGCCCGAAACAGGTAACTTTTAACATGTGCAAGGGCTATATGAGGCAGACATCAGCACGTTCTCAGGGACAAAAAAAAGTCTGAGCAAACTGAGGTTTTATCATGCTCTTTGAGGACATCAACATGAAAAAAAATGATTTCTTCCTGAATTATAAATTTCACGCAACCCCGGGGGAAAAAACACCAACAGGAGTTTTGCTCTTTCCTAGAGAAGTTGCTTCTCTAGTTCAGACAGAAAAATAAACAGCCCACGAAATTCTGTGTGAGGGGGGAGGGTCGGGAATGAGCAGGAACAGCAAGCCCCCCCCAAATATGAAAAGGGGTTATATACGTGCTACAAAAGGGATGGACCTTGAAAACGCCACACTAAGGGAAAGGAGCCAGTCACAGAAGGCCACGCACTGTAGGATCTCTTATTATCAATGTCCAGAAAAGGGGACTCTGCAAAGAATGGGATCAGAGAGTGACTGCTAATGGGGAAGGGGTTTCTTCTTGAGGTGACAAAAATGTTCTAAAGTTTTGCTGTGCTGATGGGTACAAGATTCTGTAAATATACTCAAAAAACCCATTAAATGTAAGCTTCAGATGGGTGGGTTTTATGGTATGTGAATATTTCAATGACATTAAAGTTCTTAATGTGTTATAACTATAATAATTACCACAGCACTGCACTGATGAATATGCTTGGATCCATACCTCCCACTTTATACCATGTATTTAAAAAATCATAAAAGAACTAGAAGAAACCCTGATGTCAGCATGAGGAAGGATATTCTAAGTATGACACAAAATTCAGGGGCCATGAAAGGAAATACAGATTTCACTTCACAAAGAAAATTTCTTCACGGCAGAATCAAAGACAAATGATAAATTGGGGAAACCAGATGAAATTTGGATGACACACTGAGGTATAATTCTCTCATATGCAAAGAGCTCCTGTAATTCAATAAGAACAAAACCTACCCAGTTGAAAAAGATGGACCAAGGAGTTGAATAGCTTCAAAGAGGAAAGCAAGTGGCTCAGACGTGAGAAGATATTCATCCTCATTCATGTGACGTGTTAATTTAAAACTATACTGGGATCCTATTTTTCACCGAGGAGGTGAGCAGAGCCTAGGAGTTTGAGACCGTGAGTGATGTGTGAGGGTGTGGGAAAACGCACATCATCTGAAGGTGTCACTCAGACCACATCAAAATGACAAATGGACACACCTTTGACCCAGGATTTGTACCTCGAGAGATCTATCCTGCAGTTTTACTCACACCTTTGTGACACACACACACACACGCGGTTACTCATCGCAGCACTGCCCATAAGGGCAGCGGGTCAGGCCCGGTGCATGGCCGGCCGGCCAAATGAAACCTGGTTCGCCCCTGCTCCGGAAAACTAAGGGGCCGCAGAAGGAAGCAGCTCTTTAGATGCTGACCCACAGGACGTATTGGGGGGGTGGGGGGGTGACTGAGTCCCAGCCTGGGACATGCTGAGAAGGTCTGGAAGGACACAGGACGACACAGGCTGCCTCTGAGAAGGGGAGTGGGCGGCTGTGCAACAGGAGCGAGACGGGGCCTTTTGTCTGCACAGACCCCGTCATTCCTCTTGTATACTGGACGGCGTGGGTGTACCATCTACTAGCTTGTCTAAAGATCAACACAGGTCGAGAAAGGGAAAAGAGCGGAAGTGTAAGCACACTCCCGGCTACGGGGGTGGAGCCAATGGGGGGCGGGGACTGTGGTGAACAGGAGCTAGAGATCTTTAAGGAGACAAAAGCAGTTCTAACGGGAGAGCTGCAGTTCAGGAACCCAGGCCTGTGTTGCCAGATCCTCTGATTTCTTTTATTCAAGAGACACTGAAAATCCAGGTTATTATGCAAATCTCCCTGTTTTCAAATGTGTCCAGATACTTCTTTTAGAAGTATTTTTCTTCTAAAGAAGAAATACTTCCAAATACTCCTTTAGGAGTATTTATACTTCTTTTTCTTTCTTTGGGAAAACCCTATGGTAGCTAAAAATAATCAGAGAGTTGGTATCCCTGTCCTAGACGGCCAAGGAAGATGGACCCTTGGAGATCACCAAGTCCAGCTCCCTAATTTGACACACTGAAAAGCCAAGGGCCAGAGAGGCCCAAGGTCACACAGCAAATCATGCCCGAAGCTAGGATCCCATTCAGGACTATTTGCTTCCACGTTGTCCTACTCTCTGCTAACCGCGCAGGAAAATGGTTATGGAGACAGACGTGGTGCATTGTGGGGTCACAGATGGGGGCTGGGGTCAGAGAGGGCTGGGGGGGAGGTCGCACCCAGTGGGAGTCAGCCAAAGGGGGTAGGTGCCGGTGTGGGGGAGGCAGCACGGCACAGGCAAAGACCAGGAACAGGGTGAGCTCCGGACAGGGTGGCGGTGGGTGGCCTGGCTGGTTCGGATGGCATTCCCTCTGGGACCTGCCCCACTCAGGCATGGGTGGGGGAAGGAACAGGGCAAGCTGTGTGGGTCCCGTGGACAGCGGAAGGGGCCAGGGGAGGGTGTGCACTCACACTTGCGCAGCTCCCGGCTCTTGCTTGGGCAGGCCAGATGCTGGCCCGGGGGGCTCTGGGTCCTCTGGAGACAGGCCAGCATGGCTGAGCTGGGGGCCGGCAGCGGGACGCACTCTGCGGCAGGGTCCCTGTGAGGAGGGAGATGAGGTGCTTGTCAGGCTGCTCCGTGCCTGCTTCCCTCCCACCACCCTGGGCTGGGAGTCACTGCCAGCAGCCCCCACCCCCACCCCCCCACCCCCCGCAGAGCACATCAGAGACTTCTCACTGAGGCCCGGAGGAATCAACAGACTCATCTGTGGCCTCACAAGGAAAAGAATCCAGATCTCAGGGTGCCTGGGTGGCTCAATCGATTAGGCATCCGGCTTTTGCTTTTGGCTCAGGTCATGATTTCATGGTTTGTGGGTTCAAGCCCCCACACCAGGCTCTGCACTGACAGTGTGGAGCCTGCTTGGGATTCTCTTTCTCCCTCTATCTCTGTCCTGCCCCCTCTTAAAAATAAACTTAAAAAAAGAATCCAGGTCGCGAGTGGTGGGTTTCCACTGTGATGGGGCCAGAACGGACTGGACAGACATGCCTGACCCTGCTCATTGTGTGGGTCACCTCCTCCAGGGGGCTTCCCTGATGCCCCCAGGCCCGATCAAATCCCCACCCCCTCCCTTCCAGTGAGTTGTGGCCTCTGGCTTTTGCCACCACCTCTGTCCCTGCTCTTCAGTCTTGGGCTCACAGAGGGCAAACACCCCATGTGGTCATCTTTGAAAGCTACATGAGGGGTACCCAGGAACTGCCAGTGGGCGGGTGGGTGCTCCAGCGTATTGAAGTGTTGGTCTGGGGCATTCTCCGGCACCCCTACAGGAAGACGTCCAGGATGGCATTCTTGGGAGAAGGTGGGATCTCCTGCCCTGACCCGTGCTGAGCCCTGAGCCCAAGTCCCAAGGGCCACCAGGGCTCCCAGCCCGAGCTCACCACCCCAGACAGGAAGCAGGGGGTGGGAGGCGTGAGGCAGGTCCACCCGGCAGGGGTGCCCCAGAGGTGGCAGCTCAGATGTGGCTCTGGACAGGTCCAGTTGTGCTCACTCTCGCCCAGAGCCAGATGCCTGGTGTTCACACGGAAATACACTTATCTTGGAAAAACCCACCCTGGAGGCCATGGAGATGGGACAGGAGCTTTTCCTCCGAGGGCCCCTCCCTTCCTCTCTCCTCCATGAAGAGCCAGAGGAGCAGTTCTCAAGCCACCCCTGATGTCCACCCAGCCTGGGCCCTGGATCCCTGCTACCTCCTGACCCCATCCCACCCACGTCCTGAGCAGCCAAGCTGGGCCAGCTCAATCCTCTTGCCAGTCTTAAAAAAAAAAAAGGAGAAGAAAGAGGAGGGGGTGTGTGTTCAAGGGGAAGAAAGGGGAGTTATTTAATACTAAACAGGTGTCTGGAGCCCTTAAATTCTGCTGCTTTCTTCTAATAATGAAGTATTCATGAGGAAAAGCCTTTTTTCACTACTTTCTTAAGATACTAATTTCACAACAAGCTCCTTGTTACGGCGCAATTATTCCAATCTTGAATTTCCCCGAGACGGTTGCAGCCTCCTGTCTGTCCTGGCCTCTCGGTAAATGAAAGACAATCACGTAACCACCTTTCATTATGCTCTATTTTACTTTCAGCAAAGGTACCCTGAAAGAAATGATTTACTCTGAAAGGGACTTTTATTCAGTTTCAAAACCAATTTTCTCCTATTACTGTCTCAAAAAAAAAAAAAAAAGGAAAGAAAAAAAAGAAAGTAGGGGTGAGCAGGGGAGGGTAGGTGGTTCTCACCCTCCCCCAACCCCACCCCAATCGCCAGCCTTAATGCAGCGATGGCGCACATAGTCAGAGCAGCACTATCCACTTCCCGGCTTTGATTTCTGGTAATTTAAAAATATGCCATTACAATCAGGCAGAAATTATACAGTTTAAAAAGGGAATGAAGTGGGGCTTATTGCAGGGATGAAAGCCCTTGACAGCAGAAGGAGGCACTGAGCCTTGGGGACTGGGGACTCGGGCCCTTTAGGATATAACTGTGCACACACTCTGCCCGGCTTGGACGCCTGGGGACACGCGGGCATGATGCTGTGACATGCTCACCACGGACCTCTCCCGAGACGGGACCCGTACCCGCGGTGCCGCACCCCTCCACGCCCCTGGCGCCCTCTCATGCACACACAGGGTGTCCACGGTCACGCACAATTGTGTGTGCACCTGGAAGGTAAGAGACCAGCTGCCCTGCCCCTCTCCCCCTATGCCAGCCCAGCACAGTGCCTCCTCTCACTGCTCTGACACAGGGTCTAGGGGACAGAGGACAGAGGGGAGAGCCAGAGAAGGCCTGCCAGCTGCAGGTGGAAGTTCTCTCGGGGAACCTGAGCCAGAGAGAGGTGGCACCCTACACAGGGCCAACCAGCAGGCAGTGGCCCTGTGGACCTGCTCCCCGTGCCCAGAGGGTAGCACACAGGCCAGGGCTGGGCTGGAAACCTGGAACCTACATAGCCCCGCCCCGGTGCCCACCGTGTGACCCCAGGGGCTACTGCCCCAGAGGCTCCCTGATCTCTCCCAGGTCATTATCTACCAGGGTCCAGGCAGTGCCCAGCACATGTTCCCCTGCCCCGCCCCAGCAGACCCCTTGCCTTTCACTGGGTGCCAGGGGCCCAAGAAGCCCAGCCCTGGGCAGACCCCCCACACCTCCCCACGGGCCACATATTACAGCATGCTCTGCAGCTCTATGGGCCAGGCTGCGGGCTGTAGCTGTAGCTGTTGGAGGTGAGGGGCAGACTGGGGACTCTCTGGACCCCCTCAGCTGCCTGTTTCAGAGTGCTCTGATGGTGGATACCTAGGCGGTTCTGGGAGCCAAGACGTCACTGGCCTCAGCTCAGGGGGCGACAGAGGACTCTCCCCCTCCACCACTCCCCCCCCCCCCCCGAGGGAACAGGATCCATGTTAAGGCCTCAGCTTAGGGCAGCTGCCTGGATCATTTCATGCCTTGCTTCTGGAAGACCGGCAGGCAGAGCCCTGCTGCCTGAGACACCATCTTCACTTGAAGAGCAGAGGTTTTCTCTCTGTGCCTCTAATCCCAGCTCACTGCTCATTCTCCCTGCTGCTGGGGCACGTGGGTGGGGGGGCAGGGTGGGAGGGGGCGGGAGCCAGCCAAGCACCATGATGAGTGGGTTACCCCATGAGTTCCCGCCTCATCCCACCATCTACAACAGGACAAAGTCAGACCTCTGTCACTGCCCTTCAACGTTTCTCTGGCCCCAGAATAGAGCCCAACCTTCTTTGCCTCCCCCCCACCCTCCCCCCAACCAGCTCTCCTAGCCTGCCCTCTAGCTGGCTGCCCCACACGCCCAAACCTCTGCCTGTGCTGGCTCTTCTGCCTATAGCACCACCACCCCAATCCAAGTTCCCCCAGACTCTGGCTCAGCTGTCCCCTCCTCTGGGCATCCCTCCTCACAGTCCTAAGCACACTGGGTTGTAATTGCCAATTTTCATGTCTGTCTCTCTCCACTGGACTGCGAGTTTCTCGGGGGCAAGGACCATGTCTTATTTGTCTCTTTCTTCTGGTGCCTGGCAAAGAGCAATCATTTAATAAATAGGTGCTGAATGAATGGCTGAATCAATGAATCCGTTATTGTCAGACGATGTGACTGAGGCCCAGAGAAGCCAAACGTCCTGCACAAGGACACACAGCAAGCTGGGGACAGGAATGGGGCAGGCGCCTAAAACCCTCAGATTCTTTGCCTTGACCCCACCCTGCCCCCTCTCTGCTTGGCATCACCCCATGTGCAGAAAGCCAGCACCGCAGAGGCCCCACCTGGACTCATGGTTCCCCAAGCCAGGGACTGTCCTGGGAACACTGCTCATTTTGAAACCCTATCTGCAAATCAGCCTGTTTATATGCCCAAGGTCTTTTGTGACTTTAATAAAAAAAGGGGGTGGGGGGAAGGGAGGGAGAAAATGTCGCAAGCCTCAGTGATTAGATGCCTTGGCATCATTCCTGACGTGGGGGCTGATAAGACTCCTTATCTCAGAGGCACCCCTAGGAAAAGGTCCCCTCCACCAGATAACGCCCCCAGCTGTCGATATGCCCTTTCATAGCTGAGGATTTAGATAAAGGAAATGTGACAGGGGAGGGGAAAGAAAGGAAGGAACTTTCCAAGTCCGAGGAGGAATTGAGTCTGTGCTGCTTGCCTCGGCAGAACAATGCATAGGAGAAGGATGTCTAAAGGGTCTTTATTTTTATTAAAAGAACTGGGAATTAGGGCCTTTGGCCCTGCCTGCTTTCTGTCATCTCTCCCTGCCTGTCTGGCTGCAGGGGGCCTCGGGAAGCCCCCAGCCAGTGGAAGGGGGAAGCTTACAAATAACTACACGCACATTAGTACTAATAATAGAGCTTCCCATTTATCAAAGATTCCCTCTGTGCCATGCCCCCCGTGCATCCTGTCCATTCTACCTCACCGCAGCTTTCTAGCAGCCTCTGGGGTGGGTGCTGTTTTTAGCCCCATTTCACAGATTAGAAAATGGTCACAGGTCACAAGGTCATGCAGCTTTTAGGTGTCACTCCCAACCAGAGACTGCACCCTCAGCCCCACACCGTGTGGCCCCCACCCCTGGCTCCATCGTGGTGGAGCGGCAGCCCTCAGCTCCCAGCTTTTAGGCAGCTGGGCAGGAAGGAGCAGAGGCAAGGGCCTGCTTCTCCTCAGTGCTCAAATCTACTTTGATTCTCCTCTAGGAGGGGCTGGGATCACAGGGAGAGAGGTGAGGAGGGAGGGGGAGGAGGAGGGCCTCCCAGAAGGCCACTTACTCATCCCATAAACATCCACAGAGGACAGCGTGTGAGGCCTGCGTTGGGCAGAACAATACTGAGCTGAATATATTGCAGACCCTGCCTCTGAGAACATTTTGAGGTGCCTGTCATTTACCCACCATTCCCTCCCTCCCTCCTTCGTTCATTCATTCATTCATTCAGGCAGCAAACTAACCCTGAGCATCTTTTGAGGGCCAGCCCCACGCCACGTGGACTCAACAAAAATCGGTTATGTCCTGCGAAGAGACTACATCCAATCCAATAAGAATGGACTTCCCACTCCCAAAGCTACCCACTGAAAGTGAGCTTCCCTGGCCTTGCCCTCCAGCTGCTGCCCTTTCTCTAAGGTAGCAGTGGGGCAGCACATTCCCTCACGCACCCTGCAGGTCAGCAGACTGTCCCCTGCCAGGTCGGCTGGCCCTAGAGCAGGGCAGAATGTGAGGACACGCCTGGAGAGGCTGTGACCTCATGAAGGCCATGGCTGTCCACTGCCAGCCCGTGTCCCTCCCCCTCTCCTGGAGCTGCCTACTGGCCTTGCTGGCTCTGCCCAAGGCCAAAGACTAGCTGTGGCTTGGAGTGGAAGGTCATGCCAGGCCCCTCCCAATGTGCAGTGGGAACAGGAGCTCACAGAGGAAAGCTGGGGGGTGGCACCTGCCCACACTGGGGCTCTGACTGGCTGAATGACCTGGAGGAAGTCACAGTCCCTCCCCAACTCTGTTTCCCTCACTGAACCTTGAGGGGAAGTAGCCCAATGTATCTTGTAGGAGGCACTTCTGCTTGGGTATGTGGCGATGTTGCGATTTGGTTTTCAGACAATCCAGTGCACTAATTGTGTGCAAGGCAGCAGGGCTAGGCCCTCTGCTGGCACATAGAGGGGGTCTAGGTGCAGTCTGCACTTGAGGGATTCAAAATCTTGAGTTGGGATGAGACCGGGAGCCGGAGAAACCCAGCAGCTCACATGAACCACTGGGTGGACACTTCAGACTCTGCGTTTCCTAATAGGAGTTGAAGTAGTTGCCCACTATTCCTTAGGGGCCCACAAACCTCCATGGGGGAGGAGGCAGGAGCTGCCCACAGTTCTTACCTTGATTCCCCCTCCTTCCTGCCCCCTGCTGTGCAGGAAGCCTTGTTCTCTCTCACCCTGTCCTGGCCACAGAGCCTGACCCCACATGCAGGGAAGAATGCAGAGTGGAGGTGGGAGGCCCAGGGCTTGGGGAAGGGAATGAGCACTGGATTGGGAGCCTGAGAGAGCTGGAGTCAGATCCTGATTATATGGCCTTGAGTCACTATCTGTGACAGTCCCCAACACCACAAGCCAGGCCAGCATGAAGCCTCAGAAAGCTAAGTCCTCCAAAAACAGTGAGGGGCAGGAAATCACCTGCCTTTTGCCATGACAGAAGGGCAGAGGGACCCTTTCCCACGAGTGCCATAGGGAATCAGGGTGCACGGCCCCTCCCCCACAGCAGGAGGATCCACTGTCTCTTTCTTCCTCTTCCTGGTCTCCTCCCTGTCCCTTACTCCATCTGCCTTCCTGTCCTGGCGTCTCTCTTCTCCTTCCTTCCTGCTGTCTCTCTTTCTTGTTCTCTTCCTGACTCCACTCTCCCTTATTCCTTCCCTCTCTCTCCCTCCCCCCCCCATCCCACTCTGTCTGACTGCAAGGCAGTCAGAGTAGAAGCCCATCCCACCCCCCTCCTGCTCCTCCTTCCCCCATCTCTGTTCTGAGCCTGAGGCCTTCCAGGGGACCCTGTTAATAATTAAATGTTAATCTAAAAAGCAATTTGAGCTGCGGCTAGGCAGATCTGGTTAGAGATTACATTAGCATGGAGGAGGCGAGGGTAATTTTCTTTAACCCCTCTCCTGATCTCTCAAGCCCGGGAATCTTCAAGTCACACCGCCACTGCTGATTAAACTGGCGCAGGGCTTGGCTGTGGATAAGGGGTCTGTGAAAAGTGATTATTTCCCCACTGCCATTTGGGTCGCAGCACCAGAAGGGGATTTTCACTCTCTTTTCTTAAAGGTTGGGATGGAGGGGCACTGCCGCCTTCAACAGGAGGCTTCATCTACTGCCAGGATTACTGCTGCATCCATCCCCACACCCCCACAGGACCAGCGCTCTCTCCAAAATGCCAATCTGGCCACAAAGCATACCAGGCTCCCTGTGTTCTCGGGACAGAGATGCCGACCTGGGAGCTGTCCTGAGAGACAACTCTCTATTCAGTCTGGGTCCGGCCCTGGGCAGGGCGCTGGAGCCAGAGAGGCGAGCAGTTCTGGGCTGCCAGGAGAGACCAAAAAGTGGACAATCACGAATTGAGAGGGCAGGCAGCCACAGCCAAGCCCTGCGGTGAGCACAAGCTTCTCACCACCACACTTGCAAGCCTTTCCCCATGGAATCCCTTCTCTGCTTGCACGCCCTTCCTGAGTGTCTACCTGCCCCCTTGAAATTCTACTTGACTTTCAGCCAAAGCCTGGGTTCCTCAAGGGCTTCTCAGAGACATACAAGGTGCTTGATAAATGTTTGATCAATAATCAAACTAATGGGAGTTCCTTGTGTGTCTCTCTCTGATTCCTCCTCCATGGGTACACGATACTATGACCAGTGGCCGTGCACAGTAGGCCCCTAGGAAACCATCTCCTGAAGGAAGAATGGGCGAGAAGCTGGCCCAGAGTGTTGAGGCAAGGTGGGGCTCCACAGTGACCAACTAGGACAGAGGGGGGTGGTTCAGGCTGGGCGGCTCTCCACTTCAGCACCACGGCCAGCTCCCAGTGCACATGCCCTGCGGAAAGGGGCAGGGCGGAGCCTGGGAGCATAGTGACGTCAGTCACCATGGGAACTAATCTTGATGTTATCTGCCAGGGGTGGCTCTCCAACTTCTGGAGACAAGATATAAATTAAGCACCTACTGTGTGGGGGGTCCTGTGTGAGATGCTGAGGCAGTGACAGACCCTGACAGAGGGAAGGAGTGTCAGAAGGGCAATTGCAGGGCAGACAAGTGGGAGCCATGATGGGGCCTCCCTACCTAGCCTAGGGGTGTCACAATGAAAGGACAACCCTACTGTCTCATAAGAAGGGTGACAATATTATTGCAGGCTTTGGGGGCAGATGTCTGAGCTTTATTCCTTAACTGAACCCCAGCTTTATCCCTTAGCTCTGGTTAGGGCAAATCTCTCTGAGAGTCAGTTTCCTCCTCTGAAAAAGGGGTTAATTTCTTAATGTGGATCATATGCCAGGGTCATAGTAGTAACTGTCCAAGTGGCAGCTGTTATTAGTATCATTTATGATTATTATCAACAGAGAGGGTAGTAAATAGGTGAAGAGGGGAGGAGAAAGGGTCCCAAGCAGAGGACTGCACAGGCAAGCATATGAAGACTTGGAAAAAAACTGGGGTGTGTGGAGAACTTGCAGCAGCTCCAGGAGGGAGAAGCAACCCTCTTGGTGAGTGACTAGGGGTACCCCATCTGTGTTAAGGCCAGCCAGGGTCACTAGGGCAGAGGGAATAGGGGCAGGGACCTCAGTCACAAGGTGGTGAGATCCACCTCCTGTGGCCAAGTGCTGGTTCAGGGCAGGGAGAGGCTAAGAGGAGGTGCTGGGTGGATTGGGGGGCTCAATGAAGGCCTGAAAACCACTCCCTCTAGTGATGGAGGGGGCAGTTGTTGGTTCCCAGAACCAAAGACTGCCCAGGAGCATCCCGGAGAGTGGAGGGGGGTGGGCTCGTTCTCACAAAACTGAGCCTTCAGGAAGCCCTCACCAGGGAAGCAAAGCTACCAAATCTCGGACTCCCTATCCAGCTTCCACTCCCTGAGAGCCAGATCCCAGCAAGGGAAGTGTGGGGGTGGGGGGGGATGGCACGACCGCATGGGTCATCCATTTTTCCCCTAGTTCTGGCCTGGGTGTGACAGCAAGGTCTCTTCCAGCCAAGGGGTGGGGGTGAAGCCCACATCAACATGCTCGGTGTCATCAGCAGAAAGGCTCCAAGCCAGTTGCTTTTGTTGGAGGTCATGGGACCTTTGTGGGGGAGCAAACGTATAAGCAGAAACTAAAATGGTACCAGGTGTTACCAGAGGGAGGACTCTGGGGGTAATGAGTCCGGAAGGGGGGACACTGTGCAAAGGGGAAATGTAAATCCCATCGTGGAGCTGGGAGGGGCTCGGTGCTCCCACACATCTTCCCACCCATCCCCCTCCCTGCCCCCAGGTCCCTGCCCCCTACAGTTCAGGGTTAACCCAGTGACAGGGAAGGAGAAAAATCCAATAATCAGAGCAATAATGGGAGCTGATTTTTATTTTCAGTGTTCCCATGGGCTCAGCATTTTACAGACATCACCTCATTTAACCAACCCCACAACCTGGAGAAAGATTACTATGTTCTTGTGTACCCACGAGGAAACATAGGCCAGGACAGAGTAAGGGAGGGGGTGCTGCCCAGGGCCACAGGGCAGGCAATTAGTTGGAGAAGAGGGCAGGGCTGGGCTGAGCCAGACTTAGACCCCCAGGGGAGGGAGGAAGGGTAGAAAACGGGGCCCAAGGCAGGAAGGCCAGGAGTGCTTAGGAGGCCAGGAGACAGAAGCTCAGGTGCAGGTAGACTAAGTGGGGGCGGGGGTGTGGGTAAAAGTGTCTGCCTGAGGGCTGTTCTTGACTTTGAGCCAGGAGCCAAGGATCAACAGATGCTTCAGAGGATCAGGCTAGAAAGGAAATGAGTAGAGCCTTCAAGGCACGGAGTGGGGGGGGGAACAAGACAAGGCACCATCAATATATCAATATATTTATATACATGCTAACCCCCCAGAGCCAAGCCCCACTTGTGTGGGGGCCAGGTGTCCAGCCTCTGCCCTTTGCTGTGAGCTGGGCTGCGGGCGCAGCATCTCTAAGCCCTTTTCTGGGAGAGAGGCTCCCTCAGTGTCATCTGACAACAGGGCGTTGTGATCTCAGCACTGGGATGCTGGGGCCAAGCCACCTGGGCTCAAACCCCAGCTCTGCCGCAGCCTGGCTGCATGACTGTGTTTATCTCTAGGGAGTTTGATTCTTCTTTGTGCTTCTATTTCTAATTTTTTTTACAGTGACTGTGCATCACTTCAGAGTCTTTTTTTTTTTTAAAGTAGGCTCTACACCTAAAGCAGAGCTTGAACTCAAGACCCTGAGATCAGAAGTTGGACAATAGGCTGGGGTGCCTGGGTGGCTCAGTCGGGTTAAGTGTCCAGCTTTGGCTCAGGTCATGACCTCACAGTTTGTGGGCTCGAGCCCTGCATCAGGCTCTGTGCTGACAGCTCAGAGCCTGGAGCCTGTCTTCGGATTCTGTGTCTCCCTCTCTTTCTGTCCCTCTTCTGCTCACGCTGTCTTTCTCTCTCAAAAATAAATAAAACATTAAAAAAAAAAAAGAGTTGGATGCTCCACTGACTGAGCCACCAAGGTGTCCCTTAAGTAACTTTTTGAAAAGGGATTTCAACCACTGACCACCTGGAGGTGAGGAGCTGGCTGTATTATAAATTGTTGGACGTGACAGGGAGCAGCTGCTCAGGGAGGAGGCAGTGGCCAGGAAAGGTGGGGATGGGTGGGGGGAGAGAGAGACGCAGGAACACGAGAGGGACCAGAGGCTTTGAAATCCCGGAGGGAAGGAAGGGAAGCTGGTCCAGACACCCTCCAGCAGGTCGTTCCTGCAACTCTTCTACACCAGACCCGCGCTCTGAACATGTGCCCCATCACGTCCCAACCTCCACAGGCCCCCTTATGCTCCTCTCCACCCCGCAGGCGCCAGGCTGAGTTTCTGTGTGGAATCACTTCCTTTTCCACTCTAAACTCCCTCACTGGCTTCCATGGCATTTCTATCAATATCTTCTTCTAAGGCTCTGTGAGCCACTTCCCCACGACTTATGTACACTATCCCTCTCCCCTTGCTACCCTGGTCATCTAACAGGTCAATGGTCAACCCCAGGACCTTTGCACTTGACAATTTTTTTCTCTACCTAAATACACCAGCGCTCTCCAGTAGAAATACAACATAATTACAAACTTTCCAGTATCCACAAGGGAAATTCTGTTTAATAATGTTTCATTTAATCTAACATGTCCAAAATAGGATCACTTTAACATGTAATTAATATTTTAAAATTACTAATGAGATATTTTATGTCCCCCCCCCCATGCTAAGCCTTTGAAATTTGGGGTGGATTTTACACTTATAGGCCATCTCAGTTCAGAAGGGGGGACACTCTTGTGACAGCTCTTAACTCCTCATTCACACCTCAACACAAACATTACCTTCTCTAAGAGGCCTTCCTTGACTGCTCCAGCCACTATTCCATCATAGCTGTAGATCCTTGATTGTCATTACCACTCTGAAATGACCTTACTGATGAACAATTTAGCATCTATCTCTTCCACTGGAGCACAGACTCCACTGTGTTTGCACACTGGGGCACATAGGTGCCCAGGGTGGGTAGGTGGTAGGGGATGGGGATATGGCCCCGGGGCCCTCATCTATGCACCTTGTTCCAAATTCTACTCCAGTGAGGAGAGACAGAGGCCAAGGGGGGGCGGGTGCTGCATGGGAGTGGGGAGGATGAGCACGCACACACACACACAGACACATAAAGACCCCCACCCCTCCCCCTGCTTCTGAAGAACGGGCCCAGAAGATGGGCCTCCTTTCAAAATCAGCCCGGCGCAGAAAAACAGCTGTGACAGCACAAAGCCGAGATTGAATCAGCGACGGGCCCGATTGCCTGGTGACGGTTACAAATGATCTGATGTGGAAAAGACAGGATCAGATGTGCGCAGAACAACGGCTGCTCCGAGCCCCCACATGCCAGACAATGGGCTGCTGGGCGGGCAGGTGGCTCCCAGAAGCCCGGGCTGGAATGTGCCGATCTGCGCGGCCAGGCCCGGGCTGACTCACACAAGCCCCACTGGACCAGGGCTGTCATTTACGCAAGGTGAAACCGGACACTCCCCAAATGCCCAACACCTGCAGGGAGTGTCCCCAGCAGGAGACCAAGTGCTGAGCTCTGGGCAGCTGGAGGATGGCTGCATTTTCATCAGTCTTATTGTTTCCAAATACTAACAGATGAATTTTACTTTTGTAATAAGGGAGGGAAAAGAACATTCTCCCTACTTCTTACACACACACACACACACACACACACACACCCCCGCCGGCTCCCAGCTTCTGCCTCAGAAGGGTGAGCAGGTGTCCCCGTCATACATAGCTCCATGATAGCCCCTGGAGTCAGCTCCTACATGATCCCCAAGGGGCGGGGTGGGGGCTGAACCTCCATGCGCGACTCCCAGGCTCTCAGCCACTTAGTCCCAAATGTCATCTTCCTGTGACTCTCTCCATAACCCTGTGTGAGAAGGCTGGGTCCGGAGAGGCTGTGGCTTGGCCCAGGGGCACTCAGCAGCAAGGGGGCTGACCCTGGGGCCTCACAGACCCATCTCTAGTCTCTTTCTACACCAAGGACAGGCACACAGTAGATGCTCAGTAAATCCCCACTGAACAAACAGGGATACACTGGGCCTTTCCTTCCCGACCACTCCTTGTGCAGCCCAGGGCTCACAGCTCTCCTCTGGTCACATGCCCTGGCCCCCGGGGTCTCTCATTTCACTGCACAGTGTACCCACCACCTCAGTCCAACAAGCCCCTCCATACATCTGGAGCACGTAGGCCCCCAGAAAACCAGGTGGGTACTTGACAACGCACATGGGTGAGTGGGGTGTGGGTTGGGCGGCAATGCAAGCCCCACCCCAAGCAGTGTCATGGAGGCTTGGGGGTTGGGAAGATTCTGGAAGAGGGAGAGGGGGGCCCCTTCCTCAAGCAGTCTGGGCAGGGGGCTGCTCCACTCAGCTTTGAGCCCATCTTGAGAAGTACAAATATGTCCATGCCTCCCATTCTCCAGGGGTGAGCAGAGGCTCAGAGAGGCCCAGGGTCTGTTCAAGGCCACCTGATGGGGTCTGGCCACAAAGCCTGGTCTGTTGCACTCTGAAGCCCGCAGCAGAGCCAGACCAAGGGAAGGCTGGGATGCCAAGTGGGTACCTGGTGTCCCACTGGCCATTCCTGGAGTGGGCACTGGGCCACCTCCCCTGGATGCTGCCCTGACCCTGAGTAGTGGGCAGGGCTGCAGGCCGAGGAAGGGGCTGATTCCAGAGGGGCGGTCCTGAGTTCTGACAGTGAAGTCAGCCTCCTACCACCACCACCAGGACGACATCCTGCGGGCCTCGCGCTCTAGACCCGCAAGGCACTGCCCCTGTGGCCCCTGCAGTAATGCAAGGAGGCTGGAGCACCAACCCAGACCCCTCTCTGCCCCTTCTGGCAGAATTCTCTTGAGTAAGTCACCAGGTCCCTGGGGGCCTCAGTTTCTCCATCAGAAAATGGGGCCAGAAATAGCACCTCTGTCAGCTGGCCATGGGAAGACTGGGCAGGATGAGGAGTACGTGCAGTGCCATCACTTGCTCAGCAGCACCCTCTTAGCTCCTTGAAATCCCCCTCCCACCGGATGCCCACTGCCCCGGCTGTGCCCACCCTCAGCTTTCACCATTGTGGGCCAGAGAGGACACTGGCTTCCACAGGTGGAGGGATTTGTCCATGGCCCAGGCAGAGCAGTGCGAGAGAACTGAGGGGGTACGTGTGGCCCTGGCCTGGGGACCCCTGAACTCCAAGACCTAACCCCCAGCCCCTTCCAGCACAGTTCATCCTTCACCTTGTGGGGACAAGCCCCACATATGCCTAGGTGAGAGTGGGCATGGTGGTTCCACTCCGTTTGCCAAACCTTGCCTGAGTGCCCTCAGTGTCAGGCTTCGGGGACTCGGCTGACAAGGCAGGGATGATGACATCCATGCCCAGCAACTCCAGCCCCAGGTGGACGGAGCTTCAGGGAGCCCAGGGAAGGGTAGTTCCCATGAAGGGGAGGGAGCACCTCAGCTCCCTGACTGTGCTCTCCGGGACTGCACAGAACACAAGGTACACTCACAGGGGCTCAGCAGGACAGGTGAGCCAGGCCTGTAGGGCTCACTGAATGGTAGGGTGGGGGTGTGAATGTATTCTGGTGGGAGAACCCCATCCCGCGTGCAATGCCAGAGGTAGTACTTTGCAGTTATCCACCCACTGAATCCTGGTAACTTCCCTGAAATAGAGACCATTATCATCCCAGCCTTCCAGCAGGGGAAACTGAAGCACAGGGAGGGGAAGCCACTTGCCTAAAGCATTCAGAAAGGGACTGGTGGGTCAGGGATTTGAACCCATATCCGTGCGGCTCCAAGATGATGACCACCACGCCCATAGCCCCTCGGCATAAGAAAACAAGGAGTAGGAAATTTGGGTGGGACACACAAGAATGGACACAGGCTGGAAGGCCTGGCTTGGGCTGGACTGGGGGTCTCGAAGGCTGGGCTCCGGTCTTGGCACCTCATCCAGAGACAAGAGGGAGCCAGAGAAGGCTCGGCAGTTACAGAGAGGACTCTGGATTTGAACCCCACCTCTTCCACCCACCAGCTGTGCAGCCTGGGGCAGGTCAACTAACCTCTCTGTGCTTATTTCCCCATCAGTGAGGTTGAATTTTGGCACACAATGGATTTCAGGTGTTTATTAAATCGGGGGGTGGGGGAAGAAAACCTGAAATTTGGAGGGCTGAGACACTGCCTTCTCGGGTCTGGTGACAATGTAGTCGCTGGACCTAGGACACATTTTGGCCCGGGGGGGCAGGCACAGACGGGCACAGCCCAGTCCTGCTGTGGGTGCCGGGCTGAGGGAGGGGGCGGTGGCGGCAGTGTCTCGGGGCCTGGCTGGGACACGCGCCGGCATGTGCGCGCGCGCGGCTGTGTGTGTTGCTGCCGCAGCTTCTATGCAAACATGTTAATTTGTTTTCATTTTGTGTTTTTTTTCCCTCGCAGGATAATTGGGTGAGTTTGAAGTCTTGGCGAGGCTGCTGATTATAGCTATTTGGGTGGTGCCCTCGCAGGGCTTCGGGCCCTGCCTCCTGCCTCTGGCGGTGAAGGCGGTGAAGACGGCGTCTGGGGGTGTCTCCCGGGCGCTGGGGGCTGGTGCTGGGCTCGGGGGGCTCTCGCTGGCTGGGGATGGAGAGCGTGAGACAGCCTGGGACCCACATAGTGCTCTCCACCCAGACAAAACCGTCTCCCTGAAGGGTATAAATCCTGCCCACAAACATCTTTTCTATGCCCTGTTTGCTGCCGGGGGCGGAGTGACATGGTTGCCAATATTTAAAAGAAAAGAAAAACTAAAACTTCCCCCCAAATTCTCCTTGTCTGGCTTGTCTTGAAAATAAACAAATGAGGGTCGCCTGGGTGGCTTAGTCGGTTAAGCGTCCGACTTTCGCTTAGGTCATGATCTTGCGGTTCGTGGGTTGGAGCCCCACATCGGGCTCTGTGCTGACTGCCAGCTTGGAGCCTGGAGCCTATTTCAGAGTCTGTGTCTCCCTCTCTCTCTGGCCCTCCCCTGCTCACGCTGTCTCTCTCTCTCTCTCTCTCCTAGAAATAAATAAAAATAAAAAAAAGAAAAAGAAAATAAACAAATGAAAACTGGCAGCTCTGGAACCAGTGAGCCCACACCCCCACGAGGCTCAGTGAGGCACCTGCTTTCATTCATCATGTCACCTGCTTGGCCCCGGTGGGCACCTGAGGTTTCCACCCTGGAGAAGAGCACCACACACACGCACGCACGCGTGCACGGGCTCTGGGGTCACGTAGTCTGAGGCTCAGACCAAGGCTCTGCCCTCAATAGCTGTGTGGCCTCAGCCAGTGTCCACCATCCCGAGGCTCTTTTTCCCATCTGTGAAACTTGGGAGGATTAAAATTAAGATGGATAAATTTCAGGAGCAGCATTGGGGCTTGGAAGGGTTGGCTCTCTTCTTGAGAAGAGGGCAGGCTGGGGTGAGAGCTTCCTGCTCCCCAGGTGTCCTGCACGTGACCCCATCCTGGGACAGGCAGCCTTGTCCCTGATCTGCTTGTATCCATTTCTCCGGCTGGGCAGGGACCAGGTCCCTGAGGCCAGGGCTGCGCCTGGGACTTCACAGACAGCCTACTGTGTGCCACAGCGAAGAGCTGGGGGAGATGAAAAACTTGGGGTTCTGGTGGCAGAAGGCAGAGTATGGGACCTGGAGGGGGGGCGCAAGCCCCACCGGGATGGAAGAGGCGAGGTGGACTTACTCTGCAGAGAAGGTGCGGGTATGCGTGGAGTGTGTGCACGCGCATGTTGGGAGGGTGAACAATGAAGGCGGCCCCAGTGGAAGCCCCGGTCTGACAAAGGCACAGAGCAGGGAATGGCCTGGCGGGTGCGAGCTGGGGTGTCAGGTTGCTACAATGTGCCATGGGGAGCCAGGTGGCCTCCGGGGCTGCCGGTGGGTTTCTGGGCCCCCCACCAGCCCATAGGGGATTGGTCAGTGTCTACAGAGGACAGCTGTCCAGTTGGTTGGGTGGAGGTCAGAAAGGGACTAAGGGCTCTGTGATCCCAGGACTGCTGACAAGTCCCCGAAGCTATGTGAGCCTCAGTCTGCCTCTCTGTAACATGGGGCTGCGGCAGGAACCCCAACAGACAGTCCCTGCCCTGTGTTTATGCACCCAAGGCTCACCCCACATCCCTGCCACCTGCACACTGCCTCACCTGTCGTCTCGCCTCTCTCGGGAGGAGCAGGGGTGTTAGAGAGCCCAGGCCACATTCGTGAAGCCTGAGCATGTGGAGGCTCCAAGCTCAGCATTTCCCCCACGCCCCGGCACGTCTCCAACGCAGGGATTCTAGTCCATCCCCGCTGGACACAGAGACTCAGAGAAAGCTGAGCCGGTAGGGCAGCCTTCAGCGAGGTCCTGTCCTCGACCGCCACTAAAGCTACAGGGGCCAGTGCAGAGCCTGGCCAGGACAGAGGGACGGAAGGGATGCCTGTTGCCTGACCAGGGGTCAAAGGCAGCCGACAGCCTCCCTAAAGCTACCTGGGCAGCTGAGATGGGCACTTCAGGCTGCGGCCCCGGGTCCCGGGACCCAAGACCAGCAGGGCACCAGTGGCAACTCCACGGAAAGAAAAGGCTTTGCAGTTGGCCAAATGCTGGCCCTGTGAGCAGCTGTGAGGATGGCCAGTCGGCTGTCCTGAGCCTCTCTTTACCGGTAAGAGGACTACTGCCCTTGACCTGCCTGGGCTGATGCTGACCCTCAGGCCAGGCGAGCCCCCTTCTGCCCCAGCCCATCTGCGGGCCGCGGGATGATGGCAGCTACCATTCCTGAAAACACCGACTGTGCGCTGGGACTTTTATACTTATCGTCTCCTTTCGGATCGCTTTATCTGCAGGGCTGGCAGAGCGTCTGGCCTGGTGCTGGCACATACTAGGACTACCGCCAACCAGGTCATGACTGCCCTTGGCTTCTCAAGCAGCCAAAGGTCCCAGAAAACAAAAGCAGGCAAATAATGGTGGCGGGTGGCTTCGGGGGAGAGGATGACAGGCTCCCTGGTTAGTCCCCCGGGGCTGGGGGCAGACCTCTGTGGAGGGCTCGGGCCTCCCCGGTCACACAGGGTGGCAGCTGGCAGCACCCCCTCCCCCCACTGAGCACCACACAAAGGGGCCTCTATTCCCTGCTCTGAGCATTTATCCCTGGCCGGCCGCGCTGCGCCGCCCTCTCCCCGCTCTGCTGGCGGCCCAGCCTGGCCCGAGCCTACTCGGGCCCACACAAAGACCGGTGTGTCCCTGCCAAGCCAGCCTGGCCTTAGAAGACCCCATCCACGGGGAGCAAGAGAGCTCAAAAGGGGCCTGGGGAGGGTGCACGCTGTGTGGCGAGGCCTTGCGTCCAGGCCGCGATGGGGAGGCGGCTAGGAAGGTGTGAGAAAGATTTCGGGGCCAATGAACCTGAAGGTGGCTCCAGCTGCCCCCAGCTGTGCATGTAGCCGTTGGTCAGTTTAGACCTCAGTTTTCTCATCTGTACAATGGAGATGATGCCCAACTTTTGGGGCTCCTGAGGGCTCAGTGCAGGGGCTAGCACACAGTCAGCACCTCAGAGCCAGATTAGAGGCAACTGGGGGAGCCCTGCCCTGGGGTTCTGCAGGCCCCCAGGGAGGGAGGGGACACGGCGCCCCCTGTGGACCACTCCATCCCCCACTGTCCATCCAGCAAGGTCCTCCTAAGCTGGTGCTGACCTTCATGAGGCCCCTCCTGCCCCCGCCCATCTGCAGCCCACAGGATGGCACAGCTATCGTTTATGAAACACCAACTGTGTGCTGGGACTGCCAGGTTTATCGGCTCCCCTCGACCCTGAGAGTGTGCGGCAGGGGTGACACAGTGGTGACAAGCTCTGCAGTCCAGTGAGCCAGGTCAGATTCCCAACCCCGCTTCCATCCGTGAAGCTCTGCACGCTCCCGGCGGTCAGAAGGGCAGCCGGCTCTCCAACGGCCGGTACAACAGCCCGGTGAGAACAAGCCGCTAGCTGCCCTCAGCCTAGGGCACGGCCTGAACTCCTGACCACCGAGCTGTCACTCCCAACTCACAGATGGGGAAACTGAGGCCCAGCTGGCAAGCCATTCCATGCTTGGTGTGCTGGAGGGCGACAAACCTGCTGGATCACTCCGGGAGAGGCGCTCAAGGTTCGAAGCCGACAGAATCCGGTGGATTCTATGTGACTCCCCCTTTTCGCTCGAGGGTTCTGCAAACGTGTTCTGGCAGTCTTTTGCTCGTTTCACAGCCGGCCTCGGCTCCATGGGCCGTGCAGCCTGCGGAGGGTGGGACAGGAGACCTGAGCCTGGGGCCTGACCCACCCCCCTGGCTGCCCTCCAGAAGCCCTCACCCTGCCGCACAAAGTCCCCCTCTCCTCTCTCCCACCGGCTCGGGGCGGCCAAGTGAGCAGCGGAATACCGAGTAATTAAGCCGGCGCATACTATCCGGGCGCCCAGGAACAGTGTGGAGGTTCCCTTTTATGTTTATAGCAATTGTATGAAAATGTGCAACATGGAGCGGCACCAGCTGACAAATGAGACGAAACAGACAGGATTCCGGGCCGGCTTTTTTCCGGGCCTGATTGGCATTAATTGTGAGCGTTTACAAAGCACAACTCGGCGCCTGACATTTGCTTCAAGCGAACATTTCCTTCTAATAGTTTTAATGATTACAACGGGAGCTGGTGATCGCTGCCGGGTGGGGGGGCGGGCTGCCTGGGGCCTGGCCTGGGTTCCTGCCAGGGCTCTGACCAGCTTGTGCCCGCCTGGGTCCCAGAGGACCTGCGGGAGGGCTGCACCAGGTCCCGGGCTGTGGGCACCAGGACCCCTGCTTGGAACCTGGCTGCCAGCACATGCCAATCTGCTGGCTTGTAAGTTGATGGGCAAACCCCACAGGCACAGTGATCCTGGGAGCAGACCCGGGGCAGGAGGAGGGAGGGAGGAGGTGTGGCTCCGGGGCTGGAGGGCCTCAGATCCCTCATCTTAGGACGTGGGGTAGGAAGAGCCCCACAAACACTGGCAGCTCTTTCTCTGCCATGTGACCTTGGCCAAACCCCCTCTCTGCTCAGTGCCTGCCCTTCTTCACCTATAACGTGAGCAGCAGGGACCTGGCTGGCAGAGGCACACAGGTCAGCACTCCAGTGCCAGCTGCAGGACCTCGGAGGAGGCCCTTGATCTCTCTGAGCCTCTGTTTTCTTCATCTGCAGAACTGGGGGTTCAGAATTCCCCCAGACTGCAAACTGGTTCCTAGACTCCCACAGAAAGTGTGGAAAAACCCTGGATTTCTGGCCAGCCACGGAGCCCATGTCCCAGGCCCTCCAGGAGGGTCTTCTAACTAACCCCTTCACTTGCTCACACACACTGAGTGTCCTCCTCAGGAACCTGGAAACAAAGCAAAGACCCTTCCTTTGGGAAAGAGACACGACAGATATAAATGCACTTCGGATGCGATATCCCATTGACTTATCCCCATCTTACAGAGGGAGCAACTGAGGCACAGAGAGGGAGAAATGAAGTCACCTGGGCAATCAAACCCTGGCAAGGCTGCCTCAGAGGGGAGTCCTCTCGGACCCACCTAATGACCAGTTCACTTGGGTCGCAGGTAAAAGTCCTTTCTGAGGGCCTGCGGAGGGCTGAACCCTCAAGAGGGTCTCATCTGGGTACCGTGGCAGGAGGCCCAGACCACCAGGAAGAAAGGAAATCTGTGAGGCCCTGGGCAGCCCCTTCCTGCTGGGCTAGAAATGAAAGAGGAAGCTCCTCCTCTGTTCCCAGGACACCATTCTTTCCCACATTTCCATCAACGCTGGGCAGGGCCCACTCCAGAACAAGTCTTACTGTAGACAACATGCAAACAGGATCAGCGAGAGGTGGCTGCAAAAGAACAGCGGGTTTCTGGACAACTACATGGCACGTGCAAAGGCCCGGAGCAGTGAAAGAATTAGGGCGGGGGGGGGGGTGTTCAAATTGTTCAAAGTTTGAGGAGGTCATAGCCTCTCTTCAGCAGCCACCCGGGTCCCACCCAGCCCCCTGGCCTTGCCAGGCCCTCTCTACAGGAAGTCCCTTCAATGGGTCCCTGCTCTGTGCGTGGCTCCAGCCAGAAAAACCTCAGCAAATGTTTCTTTTGGAGTCAGTGTGGGGTGTGGGGCAGGGAGAAAAAAAATTTTTTTAATGGGGATTTTTTTTTTTCCCTTTTGCATATGGTGGCACAGATGGGCCCATGATCCATAAAAACTGTTTGCAATTAAACTCCCACTTTGCATGGCTGGGTTTGTCAGTTGTTTGAACCTCGAGTGTGGGGCTCCACACTGACAGGGAGCTGGGGCTCAGGGCAGGGCGGGGCCGGGTTCTGCGGGACGGGCGGAGGCCCCAAAACCTGCCCTGGGCTTGGGGCCCAAGCTGATGGGGCGGCAGGACAGCCAGGCCAGCTTCCTCTCTGGGCACCCCCCAGCCCTCACCAGGAGTCGGGAGTGTGGCCAGGCGGTTGGGGTGGGGCTTGGCAGGGTTTCCCAGCCCGGTGGAGACTTGGCTAGGGCTTGGTGCCCCGGCTGTGGGGGTAATGAGGGGGGAGAGAGAGGAGCTAATCACCGTTCAGCCCTGCCAGAGCCTGGGTCTGGGATGAGCACAGGCAGGAGGGTGGGCGAGCAGCGTGGGCCATGATGGGGGTCCAGTAAGTGGAGTGCACTGGCAGGTTTAAGGCTGAGGAGCCAGGCGGTGCCAGGAAGGACCGCCAAGAGCCAGAATTGGCTCCTTCCCTGTCCCCAGGGGAAGTGGCCAGGCCTCCGTATGCCTCTGTGAAGCAGGTAGGGAAATCGAGGCAAGCATCCAGAATATCTCAGGGGCCCGGGCTTCCGCTGCCAAACCAACAGGCTCTCTGCATTTGGGAGCCTTTGCAGAGGGCTTCTAGAATAGGCACAAGGGGCCTGCGCCCCTTCTACTGCTCTTGGCCTCAAAATGCCAGCCTGCCGCCCCAGTGGCCACCCTGGGGATGCTCGCTTGTTTGGGTTAACAAATGTATCATTTGGCTTTGGGAAATCCTGAGATCGCTAATAATTGTTCCCTGATGAAAAGAAATAAGGCCCTGATACCCCCTTTCCCCCGCCCCTTCCAAGCTGGGAAAGAAAAGTCATAAAAATAGCTTGTTATCTCACCTATTGAGGCTCCGACTGGATGTTACTG
Source organism: Proteles cristata cristata (assembly GCA_017311185.1). Classification (NCBI taxonomy): domain Eukaryota; kingdom Metazoa; phylum Chordata; class Mammalia; order Carnivora; family Hyaenidae; genus Proteles; species Proteles cristata. The sequence continues at coordinate 320,757 of JAESUZ010004443.1, read as the reverse complement.
CTAATTGGGTATAACATCCTTGTCTTGTTCTCTCAGAAGCTAAATCAAGAAAGCGCCACTGCTGCGAACTAATTATATCTCCGGCCTGCAGCCTGCAGCTTGTCTTTCCCTTTATTGAGTTAAAAAATGGTCACGAACCTTCATCTTTTATCCCCCCAAGCACCGGGTCCAGGCTGCCCGCCAGACATGGACAGCACTGCAGGAAGGTCTACGAGGGGCTTTGGGGACGGACAGCAAGGTGAGGCGTGCTGGGCGGTGAGCCTTGGCCCCTGGGGCCCACCTGGCTCCCTCCCCTGGCCACCGCCCCAGGCCTCTGGCCTCTCTCCTCCCTGCAGCTGGGCCCCTGTCAGGCAGGACAGCCAGGCCACTGAGCATTCGGTCATTTATTGCTTCAACCTGTTCTAGGTAAGGCTTCAGGTAGAGCAGGGGCAGCCCAGAGCACCAGCTGACCTCGCCCTGGGTTCAAGGAGATGCGGAAGAAAGACGCTGAGATGGGAATGGAGCTTTCTTCTGCTCAAAGAGCTACTACCATAGGTCCCTACCACGGAGTCCACATGCCAAGACCAGCCCTGGCTCCTTCCAACGGCCCCCCGCCCCCGTGTCTCCATATTCCAGCCACATCTAGCCACATGCTGGTCCCTCAACCCACACTTAGTCACACCTGCCAGCCTGCCTCGGGGCTGCTTCTCATGCTGTTCCTTTCCCCCAGAGGGGGCCACCGTCCCTTTCTTAGAAGACTTAGCCCTACCTGTCAGAAGCCCACCGGGCTTTAAGGCCTTCCATGACACCTTCTCCAGGGAGCCTGCCCTGTCTGCCTGCCACCCTCAGTCCTGCTTCAGGCTGTGGACCTCAAGACCGGAGTGTGATGGTCAGCTAGCCACTCAGCGAGGCATTACCCTCTTTTGCTTACTGGCTCTGAGCCTCGGTTTTCTCATCTCTAAAATGGGTTAAGATTACTTGCTAGAGGTGCTGAGGGGCATGTTGCAAGTGCTCTGCAGAACGATGAATGACCGAGTATCCAAGAAGGACCAAGCTCTCAGGAAGAGCTCACTCAGTGCTATTATTGTTATGCAGACTGAAAGCATCTGGAATCACCTGGAGCACTTGCAATGAGCAGGCACCTGGCCACACAGACAGGTTTGGTAGGGCGCTGGAGGAAGGGAACTTATACCTCAACAAACAGTTCCTATGACTGTTGAACAACCAAATCCTCAGTGAAGGTCCCCCAGAGGCCCTTATTCTGGTAGCATATGGAGATGGGCCCATGTGGCCTATGAGCTCGTCAAGGCCAGGCAGGCAAGCCGGCTTCAGCTCCCAGGCCCCACTGGTGGATTGGAGCTGCCTGCCTGGAGCCCTGGAAAGAACCCAAGGTCAGGGGAAGAACTCAGCAGGGGAAGAGAGCAGCGATTGATTGGCGAGGTCTGCCAAGGGCACAGCAGTGGAAGGCAAGCCAGGCCTGCCACAGATTTGCCATCCTTGACATTTCACAGAGGACGCAGCTGAGGCTGGGCTGGGGTGGGAGGTAACTCACTCAAGGTCGTGCGTCCCATAAACAAAACAGCTGGCTCAGAACTAGATCCCCTCCGTCCCTGCCCAAGGACCCTCCCGGGACAGCCCCACCCCACCCACCCAGCCTGGTACTCTCACGGGGGGAGGGGGGACAGACAGGAGCTTGCACGGAGGGCCTCCAGCCCTGGGCTGTCATTTTGCCTTGCTGGGCCTCAGTGTCTTCAGGTATACAACCGGGATAAAAACACCCTTGCCACAATCATATGGGGATTACACGACTGGCCAAAATGCCCAAGCAGAAGCTTAGTCTGGAGCGTTTAGACAGAAATCTCCAAAGTCAGCAGTCGAAAATACCTCCTTCTCCACGGAGCCCTCCCTGGCTATCCCAGCTGGTAGAAAGAGTTTCTACCTCTGATTTCCCAGTGTGCTTTAACGGCAGGGGCCACATCTGGCTTGTTCACTGCAGCCCCCCCTGCTCCGGGCACAACGCCTGCACACTGTGAATTCTCGTACTGTGGTGACAGCCCCACTGCACTATGATGGTGTGTCTGAGGCCTCACCACCTTTTAAGGCGACTGGGCTCGTTCATCTCTGCGTCCCCAGCACCTGGCGGGGAGCCTGGCACGGAGCCGTGATCTCTCTGAATGAACGGATGAATAAAGAGTAAAAATAGCAGTTCCTGTTTACTGCTCGCTTGCTGTGGGTTACTGCCAAGCCTCGCAGCTGCCCTCCCAGGCAGACCCCCAGCCCATCCGACAGATGAGGAGACTGAGGTCCTGCGGATGCTCAGGGCCAGGGCCAATCCCCAAATTCAGGCCCAGGGACTGCAGGGTGGAAGGCCCCACCACCTCTACACCTACCAGTGCAAAGCTCGGACCTGGACCCCATGGGGCAGCTGCCCCTGCCTTGGCAGCGCGTCCCGGAGCAGACAACTGGCGGCTGGACCTGCCCCCTCCTCCGAGGGAGACCCCCCTCCTCACAGACTCTGGGTCATTAAGTTCTGCATCATTAAGTCCTTGTCCCTAGGAGCCTGTTCTCAGCCAGCCTCGGCCTTCCCCCCTGACCGCCCAGGCCTTTGTCCTCTGTGCCCTCTGCACAATGGCAAGGGCTCCTAGGGCCCCAAACAGCTGCTGTGGCCAGGATGCTGGTTTGCTCTGGGGCCAGGGAGACTGGCTGGGGCCTGTGCCTGAGCCCACCCATTTCTGAAGGGCTCAGACTCACCCGAGGACACTGCACACTCAAGCTCATCTCATCCACAAGCCGGGGAGAAAACTGCTATTACTTCCTTGAACAGATGAGAAGCATGAGGCCCAGAGAGGTGAAGTGGCCTGTCTGAGGACACACAGCCAGTGAGAATGCAAGAGCCCAGGGTTCTATCCTAATCTGCAACTCCTGGCAAAGGTTGCCAGACTGACCTCTTCAGCACCAACAACATACCCCACCCCGCTGCCGCTCCCTCCTCCCACCCCAGAGGCCTTCACTGGCTTCAGGCTGTTCTGCCTCTGGACATGTCAAGTACTTAGTTCAGCACTTGAGACCCTGCATACCCTCCTAGTCTTTCTCCCTTTACTTCTGCCCTCTTATAAGCTCCCCTGCCCTTCTTGGTCATGCCACTGAATCTCAAAGTCCCTCTGCCAGCAACATCATCTCTACTCCATGCTGGGCAGATCCATCCAGTCCTCAGGCTGGAGGGAATGAGCCCCCTCTGTCAGGAAGCCCTCCATGACCAGCCTGGTTTTTCCCTCCTCCATGTCTCTCCTCTAGCCCTGCTCGGGCTCTGACCAGAAATCGAATTAGTTGCAAACTCATCTTCCTCCCTGTGGAGGCTGTGGGCCACCTGATTCCTTAGAGCTCTGCCACCTGCCCCGAGGCCAGCAGGGTGTCCTTGCCCACCCCAATGCCCAGCGCCTGAGTGGACCCAAGGGGTGGAGGAGGGGGTGGCTGGAGCCTAGGCTTGCTCCTTCATCCTCCTCTAGCTGGCCATGCTGTGTCCTGCACCCCCACTTCTGACCACCAACAGACTTTATACTTGTGCTACTTCCTGGCTTTGTGACCTTGGGTAGTGAAGTAGCCTCCCTGTGCCCACGTCCCCTCCCCCCCCCAGTAAAATGGGAGTGGTAGCAGCACCTGCATTTCTTAGGGCTATGACATCCACCCTGGGGGGTACACAAGTGACTCTCTCCAGGCATGCTCACCACTATTGTTTCTGTCTGCACCCCTACCTGGTGGCCAGCACATGGATTTGGGGGTCCGAGAGGCTCAGGTTCCAACCACTTACTGGGTATGTGATTCTGGGCACGTGGCTCGTATTCCCCAGGGCCTCTATTTCCCCATCTCTGAAATGGTACTAACTCCGCCCACGCAAATGCAACCCGGATTCATGCGGAACCCCTCTTTTGTTCGAGGCAGGCGGTAGGCACTGGGATATTTCTCAACTAACGAATCAATGGTCCAGGTGTAAGGAATCCATCCCCCTTCCAGCCTCCTCCCCGCCCACCCCAGCCTCCAGAATCCCCTTCCCCACCCCCAGCCCAGTGCAGACTAAAATAGTCATTAGGCAGATTTCAAAAGATGTCAGTAGCTTATAATTATAGTCGACATCCTTCTGAGATAAAAGTGATTACCTTGGATGCAAATCACTTAGCAACCAATCAGGGCGGTGGGCGGTGCCCGCGGAGGTGACCGGCCGGCGTGCGGCCCTCCGCCCGCAGTCCGCCCGGCACAGGCGGAGAAGGCGCACAATAGCTCTTGACACGCAAATGGGTTAACACAATAAAGGCGGCTCCGGCCGCTGCTGGGGGAGAGCAGCAATTCCCGGCCCGCGGGGGGTAATAAAGCGGCCCTTTTGTGCGCGCCTCCTCGTTCTCACCCCCGCCCCGAGCCCAGAGGAAATACGCCGCCTGATGAATATGAGCTGCTCAGTTTGCTTCCTCGGGTTTGTGAGGGGCAGGAAGGTGGAGGGGGACAGGAAAGGTTGGGGAGAGGCCCCTAGCCAGGCCCCGGCCGAGCTCAGATGGGAGCCACGTGTGCTCACCACGTGGGGTGCCCTGGGTAGGTGGGTGGGAGACCCAGCGAGGCAGCTGGAAGGGCCCCTGCCCACCCCGCAGCCTTTCTTTGGCTCCAGGAGAGGCAGGAAATGTCATTCAAGGCCCTGTTCTGAGGATGAGGCCCAGAAAGGCAAAGCTACTCACCAAGGTCACACAGCCAACAAGGGTGGACCCATTCCATAGCCTGGCTCTGAACCACGAACCACTGCCCATCACTGGGGGTTAAGCAACGCAGCCCAGCCCCGCCCCCTACCAGGCCAGAGCAACTGTGGCGCTCAGAAGGGATAGGGGATGGGTGAGCTTACGTGGAATTAGACAAGTGATAAGGATTACTGAGGGCTGGGGGGAGGGAGCTAACCTTGAGAGAGGAGACTGCCGGGGGTTACCATCCCCGTTGAGGGAGCCCTGCCGGGTCCTCTCCCCTGCTTAAACCTCTCCCATCTACTCAAGTCTCGGGGACACACCCACCCGGAGGCCACCTCCTCTCATTCAGCACCCCCCCTCTCATTCTGCACACCCCAGCACTTGCAGGCCGAGCCCAAGGACCAGAACACTGCGCGCCTCTGCCAGGCAGATCCCTATTTGTCCTGAGAGTCACCTTGTACCCCTCCCAGAGGGCCCTTCTCAACCTCCAGGCTGGGTCACGTGCCACGTGTACCAGAGTTGCCACTGACCTGTCTACATCCTTGACTTCCCTACCAGCTAAGTGCCTCCTGAAAGGGTCCCTGCAGTAACTGGGTGAAGCCTCACCCCGCGCCGAGGGGAGCCCCGAGGGGCAGTGACAAGGAGCCTAGGGCCAGCTCTCTCAACCCCTCTAGCCAGGCAGGCTTCCTGTCCCATCTTCCTTCCCCCAGTGCTGGAGAAAAGGGGTGCCAGGGGTGAGGGGAGCACACTGTCCCCAAGGCCAGGACAGAAGTTGCTGCTCTGCTCAAAACTATCCTGTAGGTAATGGGGAGGCAGGATTCACACCCAGGTTTCGGTGCAGGAAGGAACCTGGTGAGGCCAGACTCCCTCCATAGCCAACAGCCCCCAGACTTTTGCAAGGACCCGGTCCAACAAGTGGCATAAGGCGTCCTCCACCCGTGGAAGGGTGCGGGAAGACCTGTGGACTCCGGAGCCAAGGCACGTCAGAGCCAAACCTCTGAGGCTGCCTGGCTGAGCACCTGAGCCTGTTTCTCGTCTGTAAAATGGGCCGCAGCACACAGGCCACTCCAAGCAGTAACTGAGATCCTATACAATGCTTGGCACACAGGGAGACGCTGGGTAAGCTGGCACTCCCTCCTGCTCGTCGCCTGGTGCTATTGCCAAGCCCAGGGAAGGGAACAGAAGGAATTGCCCAATTCTGACAGCCTTTCCCTCCGCTTTGGCTGTGGAAGTGTAAATACTCCACGGAGGGCCTCCAACTGCCTGTGTTTGTGGAGCTCTGGCGCGCGCTCCGGGTTTGTTTCTAAACCGGGAAGCTTCGAGAGGCAGTGCAAACAGCCCTTCTGCCCACCTCTCCCACTTCTCCCCCCATCTGCTGTTGCTCTGTCCTTGGAAGCCTGTGTGTTTAACGACACCATTTCAGCTGGAAATATCATCTCCCTGCCAAGCCCCCAAAAGCAGCTCCACTGATATTTATTGACCTGTTAATCTAGCTGGAGAGCTGGGTAGAAGAGAAAAAATGCTGGCTGCGGAGAGACAAGGGCCTGGCTTCTCATAATGACCCCCACCCCCGACACACACACACTTCCCTCTGCTCTCACCCAACCCCACGCTGAAGCAATGACACAGTTCTCTAACCTTTACCTCAAAATGTGATCTCGGCCGTTTCACCCACATCCGACAATGGTAGCAATTGCTGGAAGGAACTCAGAAAAGAAATCAAAGAACCAGCAGTAGGATACTAGCTGGGGGGTGGGGGGATCTCTGGGCCTTCACAAGGAACACCCCAGAGCCTGGAGGGTGTGGGGAAGAGAGGGCTGGTGCCTGACCCCCATCAAAGCTGGCCCCTGGCAGGGACACACTTCATTCAGACCTTGGCACCGACGGGCCTGACTTGCCCTCCGTTCACTTAATGAGTACCACACTGTGCCTGTCAAAATCATCTTAAATACCAAAAGGCGAGCAGAGCAGACAGGAGTTCGGGCTTGGCCAAGACCCTTCATCCTGGGGCTGTGCAGCAGGCGGAACCCCCCAACTTGGGGGGTGGCAGGCAGCAGCTTCCCTGGCTGGAGGAGCACACACTTTTTCCTGAGTGAAAGTGGCCTGTTTTAAGGCAGGAGTCCCCCATCTCTCCAAGGACCCTGGGAACTTCAGCCTGCTGGATGTGTGTATGGTGGGGTTTGAGGCTTTTGCAGTAGCATCCCTTTTGAAAGCATAAAGTTGCTCTGTTTGGCAGTCCTGAGCCCCCAGGCAGTGCCAGGCTATACGGGCAAAGCTGAACACCTGTCCTTGGGGGGAGGAGCTTCAGCAGGGACAGCTGGCGCTGTGCTTCCCTCCCCCACCTCATCGAAGAGCTGGGGATTTAGGTCAGAGGACTATAGTTGAGAGCCGGGGAATCTGCCTTCACCCCTCCATTACCCAAAGGCGTCAGGTCCCGCCTGGGGTTACCACGACCCCGCCCCCTCCGGCCCTGGGTCAAGGCAAGTCGCGGCGCCCCAGCAACCCATGACGTAGGAAGCCTGGTAGTGACGTCACGCTGTGGCCCCACTGGGGAACCCACCATCCTTGCAAGATTTTTTTAAGGAAAGAGGGCTGTACAGGAGACCCTGCTATGGTCTAGTCTTGGGGGGCACAATCTTCAAAAGCAGCCACCTGCATGGCCAGGGCTCTACATCCCCCTCTGAGCTGATTTGTCCCCTGAGGCTCTCAGAGGCTGCTTGGAAGAACCCCAGGGTTCCAGCCCTCCATGACGCGGGAGTTCCCTGGGAATTTTCGGATGACAGAGCTGCTACCTTTGTCTGTTGGCTTTAGGGGTAGGATGACCTTTCCTCTCTGGCGGACGCCTCGCCCAGGGCTCCGTGGAGTCCCCACAACCGGCCCTCACCTCCACTCCGGCCGCTTGGCCGGTCTAGACAAGTTGCGGGTGAGAGGGAAAGGGGCTTGGGCGGGGGGGGTGGGGGTGGAGACAAGGAGCACCAATGCTTCAAGATTCCCAACAGCTCAGGGCCCCTTTATTTCCGATCCGGCAGCCGAGACGCCAGGGAGTGCCCCCAGCTCCAGCCCGGAACCCCGCCCCGCGCAACTCACCAGATCAGCCAGGCCGTTGAAGGGCACCAGGTCTCAGCGGCGACGACTCTCCGCTCGCCAGGTCGCAGCCATGCAGAGGCGGCAGAGGTTGCCTGAGGGAGCCCCCCTTGGGGGCCGATGCCTCTCTCCGGGTGGAAAGGGACGCTGTCGGTGAGGGTGATCCAGGCACCGACCCGCGCCGTCCGAAGTCGGCGGTGGCGGGTCTCTCGGCTCAGCGTGGGTCGTGCCCGCCCGGGACCCGGGCCGTGCGGGCTCTCAGGCGGCGCATCCTCGCCGGGGCCTGTGCTCACCGCGTCCGGCGGGCGGCGCTGCGCCTCCCCTCGGGGTCGTGCTCAGGGCTGCAGCTCGGCCCGCGCCGCTCCCCGGGGCGCCCTCTCCGCCCGCGCCAGGAGCCGGGCGGCCGCGGCCCCTCTCGCCGGCCCCAGCTGCAGCCTGTCTTTGTTGCTTCCTCTCGCTCGACCGCCCGCCCGCGGCTCGCAGCCCCCAGGTCCGCCCGGGGGCGGGAGGGGGTCGTCTCCTCCGGGGCTGCACGCACCTGCAGCGGCCCCGACTCCTCGCCGGGCATGCACCGGCCCCCGCAGGTTGCAAAGAGCAGCGGCGAGAATGCACCGGCCCCTCCTCCTCCTACTCCAAGCCCGGGGTGTGGGGGGAGGGGAAGCTGGAGAGCAGCGGCAGCCGCGGCGGCGGCAACGGGCGGCGGAGGCTCAGATGCAGTCCCGGGGGCCTCGGCGCCGCGAAATAACTGGTCTGGGTGGCGCAGGGCGGACGTGGGAATGGCCAGGAGGACGGTACACCCGGCGTGCGAGCTCTTGAGCTGCAGCAGGGGAGGCGCGCGCCGGGCTCTCACGCGCCCATGGACCCTGGCGGCGCGCAGGGGCTCCCGGGGCCTCAGCCTCGCGCCGCCTGGCGCGCGCCGGCGCCTCGCCTCGCCTCAGGCCCGGGTGCCGCGCGCAGAGTCCCGCAGGCGGCGGGCCCAGCTCTTCGCCTCCCCCGGCTGGAGCAGGCAGCCTTTCCGAGGGGCCGCTGGCCCGGCAGTCTTGCCCGCTGCTCCGCTCCGGCCCGACTGACAGGCGCGAGCGCCGGCAGCGGCCGCGGCGTCTCGCCCCCCGCCCGCCCCCTGAGATCCAGCCCAATCAGCGGCGGCCGAGAGGCGGTTACCAGGGTGACGCTGCGCCGCGTCCTGCGGGGGGCGGGGCCGGGGGCCGCCACGCGCGCTTTTCGCGGCAAAATTCAAAGGCCGGCAGGGCGGCTCTCCAACCTCCTCCCCCAAGCTGGGGTGGGGCGGGACTTGCCGCGCGAGGACTGCAACTCCCGGCATGCAGCGCGCCGGCGCCGGGCGGAGGGTCCCCGACTTGGGGCGCAGAGCATGCTGGTATTTGTAGTCCCTTTGTCGAGAAGCAGCAATGGAAAAACCAGTATCCTATATGGAGCACATATTTGGGGCAAGGCACTGTGATAACAGCATTATCTGCATTGTTTTATTTAATCTTAGAAACAATCCTATAAGGAGTTTGTTAAAAATAATAGCAAGTCGGGGCGCCTGGGTGGCTCAGTCGGTTAAGCGTCCGACTTCGGCTCAGGTCATGATCTCACGGTTTGTGGGTTTGAGCCGCGCGTCGGGCTCTGTGCTGACATCCAGCTCAGAGCCTGGAGCCTGTTTCAGATTCTGTCTCTCTCTCTCTCTATGACCTTCCCCTGCTCACGCTGTCTCTCTCTCTCTCTCTCTCAGAAATAAAGCGTTAAAAAAAATAATAGCAAGTTAACTCTCATGTAATGAAGTACTCTCCCTAATCTTCACAACAACCCTTTACAGGGTTGGTATTATCATCCCTATTTTACAGATGAGAAAAACGATACAGTGGGTACTATTATTATCCTCCCTACTTATAGAGGAAATTGGGCCTAAGAGATGTGAAGTGACATGTTGTCCTGAGTGTTTTGGACATGACCCCAGGCATATTTCTGGCAGGGAATGATTTTTGGCATCCCATTCGAGATCCGTGGACCACTAACTATAAACCCAGGCATTGTGCTGGGCTCTTTACAAGACCCACCTCATGGTATCCACACCACATATATGGGAGGCAGGCCCTCGTGTTCTCCTTCACCTAACAAATGGGGAATCTGAGGCATAGTATCACCTGGTGTCCAAATTTTGAATCCATCAAACTGTACTGCACCTTGCCTTTTACTTTCTAGGCAGCCCCATAGGTTCTCCAGAGGTCTATTTGATAGCTCACAGGTGGCCTCCTTAGCAGTCCCATTTTACAGCTTGAGAAGTTGAGTCCCAGGAGGGACAGTTCTCCCAGTTGCCACGTGTCCATTACACAGCAAGTTAGGGAGGCAGCTTTCCAGGAAAGACTTCAGGGTCCCTACAGAAATGCAAAGCCTCAGCCAGCTATGTCTGTGTGACCCCTTGGAGTCCACGGAACTTGGGTGGGATTCCAGCCCTGTTCTTGCTAGCTGTTGGTTTTGGACATTTATCTTCATGGCTCTGTGCCTCAGTGTCTTGTCTGTGTATCATAATTCCTATCTTAGGGGGTTCTTGTGTAGACGAAAAGTTATTGCTGGAAAGGGTTCAGAACACACTAAATGCTTAATAAATGCCAGCAGTGGTCATCCAGACGTGGAAGGCTTTGAAGACCCTGGTGAATGTACCTAGTGAGATGGGCTGCTTATAGTGAGGCCCTAGCCTACTTTTAGGATCCAATCCACCCCCTACCCAGAGGTTGGGAGAGGTGCCCGAGGGGGAGCTCCAGGGCCCGACCAAGTAGGCCACCTGCTGCCTTATCTAGGGCAGGAGCTGGCCCTGTTTCAGGTCCTCAAGCGGCTGCCGCGAGCTCCATTCCCAGTAGCTCCTGGCCTCAGTGCCCTGCTCTAGTTCTCGCGGGCTGACCCACCTAACCCTCGTGGAGTTGGAGTGGGGGTGCTGATTTACCTGGGAACATGATCCAACCCCCAGCTGCTTCTGCTCAGTCTGTTCCAGGGGCCAGCTGCCAGAGCTGCCAATGACATCTGGGCAGGTTGCCTGGGTAACACACTGGGTGGACCCGGGGTGTGGACAGGTGGGGGGAACACGGTGCAGGACTTGAGCCAGGTGCAGAGAGAGGGACAGAAACAACCAACCAACCGACCGACCGACCGACCAACAAACCTGGGAAGAAAGAGTGGAAGTGCAGAAAAAGGCTATGGGGCCACACCATCTATTTTCCAAAAAGTTTGGGATTTTTCCATGGTAGGTTACCATGACTTGACACCTACTATGTGCAGGTCACGTGCTCAGTGCTGTTTATATCACCTTCTATCTCCTCTTACCTTCTTAGCAATCCTGTGAGGTCTATTCGATTATTATCCACATCTTACAGCCGGGGAAGGCCATGAGACTTGCACAAGGTCACACAATGACAGAACCAGGTCCTGAACACTAGAGCCCCTGAACTTGATTTATTGCACCCTGTACCGGCCACTGATTGACTGGCTGTGGCGTTGAGGACAAGTTTTCTCTCCTCCTCTGGACCTCAGTTTCCTCTGGTATACAATGGAGGGTGGGGCTTATAACTGAGCCCGGTATACCAGTCAGGGTCTCTGGAGCTGGCACCCCTCCCTAACTTGGTAGCCCCCAAAGGTCCTACTGTGGTTCCAATGAGCAGCTGAGAGTTTAGCAGTTCTCAAAAGGCCCCTCCATCTCCGAAGGTCTGTGAGCTCACGAGGTGCTAATGGTAGGATTTCAGGCAGCAGCGGCTGGAAGACAGATGCATAGGCAGAGAGCTCAGTCTTCCAGGTGCCTCTCTCAGCCCTCCAGGCAGGTGAATGGCCTCACAGATGCTCAACCGCAGGTCTTCACTTATGCCCTCCCGTAGTCACAGTGCCTACCTCCCTGAGGTCAGGCCCTCCCGTCAGTGTCCCCTGGCCCCCCAGTTCCCAGCCTCGATCCAGCCTCCCCTTGCTATTGGTCACACGCAATAACCCTGCATTATGTGAATGGAGACAGCGTCAAGATAGATTTGCCATGGTCCACAGAACCATCAGGCAGGCCAGCACTTGAATGCCGGCTCCAGCCAGGGGTTCAAGAGGCCCTGAAGGGGTTGGGGGACAGGCGGCACCTCAGCCCTCGCTGCTCCTGTGTACCTCCTGTATCCTAGCCTTGCTGAAATACCTGCACAGCTTCTCAGGTGTCTAACTTCCAGGTCTTTACCCATTCCGTCCCTTCCACCTAGAATATCCTCCCTCCAGGTAGGTGACTCTTGCTCCTCCTTCAGACTTCAGCTAGGGGTCGCCTCCTCTGGGAAGCCTTCCCTGACTATTGCCCTCCAGGCTGGAGAGCTCCCCCATTCCTAGATGTACCAGTCTATTTTATAATGGCCCACTTATTTGACAGTCTTCCCTGCCAACCTGAGGGCTCTATGAGGGCAGGAGTTCCATTTGAACTGCTTTCACTGCAGCACTGGTATGCAGTGAGTGCTCAGTAAAGTTTTGTAGCATTCATCTCTGAACCAATGAGTAATTGTGGCCCAGGTGTTGTTTTGCTCTCTTGTAGTGGAGAAGCAGGGACAGGAGGAGGGAGTGGCATCAGACTGACTGGGTCTGAGTCCTGATTCTTCAGGTTACTAGCCATGTGACTCATCTGCTCTGTGCCTCAGTTTTCCCCTTCTGTGAAATGGGGTTCATCGCCACGTAGGTACTGTTCAAGGAATCCGGAGCCTGGAACTTTTGTTTGCACTTTCCCATATATGTAAGGTTAGGTGTGCCTGTTCCCTCTTTAACTCTGCTCATTCATTCATTCATTCAAATATTCCTAAGTACCTGCTCCTTGCTAGCCACTAAGGATTCAGCAGTATTCCAAACACAGTCCTTGACCTTGCGGGGTTCAGGTTTCATGGAGGGATAGATAAGTCAGTTAGCAGTTATCATCCAGGGTGACAGGAGGGAAAAGCACAGAGCAGGCATCTGACCCAGCCGGTGGGCTGGTGATGGCAGAAAGGCCGATCAGCAGCCCTGTGAAAAATGGGTAGGAGGTAGCCAAGGGAAGGGGTGAGGTTATTGCCAATGCAAAAGCCCAGTGTCCCAAGTGAGGGGGCTGTGAGTGTCCCAGGAGTCGGGGGGAGGGTGGTTCAGAGCCTGGTCTGGGCTGGGGAGGGAGGTGAGTGAAGCAGAGACTAAGCCTTTGTCCTGGTGGGGGGAGCAGGCCTGCCCCAGCCTCCCTCCCCAGCCCCCACCTGCCTCACCTGCCCTTGTTGCCATAATCTAGGCCAGAGCCTGGAGGGAGTCGAGCCCCCATTGGTGCACACCACGTAGGTTTTTCAGAGATAATTTAATCAGAGCTATTAATAAGCAGAAAAGAAAGAGCTCTTTATGCTCCTCCTGGAGAAAAGGGGAAAGAAGAAGCACGTGTAACCTTGTTATTCACCCAGCCCTGCCCCCTAGTACCTAGAGTCTCTCTCTAGGGCAGGCCCAGGGAGATGGGGCAGGGAGCCCAGAAGAGGAGGGGCTGAGGAGCCCCAGGTGGCCCTGGGGACTGGCCTCTGCCATGCTCCCCTCTGGCCACTTTGGCGTCCCCTTGATTATTTGCAGGTGCCAAACTGTTTCCCACTGAGGTCTTTGCCCAAGCTGTGCCCTCTGCCTGGAACACTCTTCCTTCTGCTCTTTGCAGTATCATACTGTAGGTCTCAGCTCAAATGTCACATCTGCAGAGAAGCACTTCCTGACCACCCCATCGCATTATTCCCCCTGCAGCACCTTCCTTCGCTTTCCCTCCCCAGCCCTGATTACTGTCGCCAACTCCCTGGGCCCTTGTGGGTTGACTGTTTCTCTTCTGTCTCCCTGTCTAGATTGTCAGCTCTGGGGGGAGGGGGCAGGAGGACTCTTTGTCATCATCAGTACTGGATTGCCAGCCCATTGCATAATCGCTTGCACAGAGTAGGTTCTATGTCGTTATTTTGTCGACGGAATTGGGGAACGTTCAAGATGCCTGGGGGCTGGGATAGCAGCCAGAACCCTCCACCTGGCAGAACCCAAGAGAATCTGGGAACCGTAAATCCCCAGAGAAGGGAAGGCACATGCTCAAAGTAATACAGTAGGCTAGGGCCAGAGGTAGGACTTGAACCCAGAGCCCTTTTAGGGCACACGGTTTTATTTGAGTCTCATCTCACACATCAGCTCTTGTGTTGAGGAGGATTCTGAGAACCCCTCACCCAGGTTCAGAAGGGAAAGAGGGGTGTGCTGCCACTGATTAGTGATGTCTGCTGAGTCTGGGGTTAGCCATTGGGGAACCAGCACAGGGGCTGTGCCTATGAAGGGGAGTGGGGGTGTTGAAAGAGCACTGGACGGGGAGTCCGGGGTTTTGTTCGTTCAATCAGCACTATCATCTTATCATGTGACCCCTCTAGAAAAGTCAGGCAGCTTCACTGGGCCTCCATTTCCTCAACGGAAAGCTGGGACTCTACTTACCCTGGCCCCGCCTATCTCAAGGAAGGACTATAATGAGAAAAGATACAACATTTCCAAAAGCCTAATGGGCTCTACACACAGAGTCAATGATATTATTGTAAAATAAAATGACACCAATAGTAATAATTCCCCACTACGGACCAGGCACCACCCCAGGTACTTCTCATGATCTGTACACCTCACAGCAAAGCCCAGGTAGGGGAACCACTGGCCTGTGTTAGAGACATGGACCCTGAGGCTGGCGTCAGTGGCCTTGCTGGAAGGGGGCAGAGAGCTCTTGGGTGGGCGGCATCAGGATTTGTACCCAGATGGGTCTGTGTTCCTTTAGCTGGAGGCCTTAACAAACAGGAAGCAGCGACCGGATGTGGAGGTGGTCCCCACAACCCCCCCAAGGTCGATCTCTGCTCTTCTGGCCAGCTGGGCCCGGTTCTCCCAGGCTCTGAGTGGCAGGGAGATTTCCAGGGGATTAAACCCAGCCCTCCCCGCCTCCCCTCTGGCCTGGAAAGGCCATCAGGCCCTCCCAACCCCGCCTGGCAGATCTCCTTTTGTACAAAAAGTTATTGACTTATCAAGGTTAAAATACATTCAGCGCAGGCCAATAAAACAGGGATACCGCCGCATCCCGGCTGTCATGTGCAGCCTGGTTTTCATGGCAACGGGCTCTCTTCTGCACATGAAACGGTTCAGTTGTGCAAAGTTCAGGCGTTACATAAACAGGGAGTTAACAACAGCAGCAGAAATCAATGTCTGGCCAGGCATGGCCTGGGGAGATAGCATTGATTGGGCCTTACGTTGTCGATAGGCCAGGTGCCTGCTTCCTGCCCGGTGGCCTTGGGCTCCCTCCCGCAGCCCCGGCCCCTGGCTCAGACCCAAAGAGCTCCAGAAAGGTGCCTCCACCCTTGCCCCAGAACCCCTTTCTGGCAGGGATCCAGCAGGGAGGGGATCTGCTAAGCTGTCTGCAGCTGTTTTGTAAACCATTATATTGCTCAGAGATGCCATTCCCTTGCCTTAAAATAAGTTCACGCCATTGTTAATGGAAAAGGCAGTCCTTTGCCTATTGAGCCACCCGTGACAAGGAACAATCCCACTGCCTCTATGTTTAGCCATAAAAACCCACCCATTTGTCAAGACGTGCCCCAATCGGGTCAAATAGAACAGGATACGAAACCAAACTGGCTGTGTACCCTTCGGTAAGTAACTTCACCTGTCTGAGTCTTGCTCCTGTTTTCTAAAATGGCAAGAATAACAGCACCAGCTTCCTGGGGGTAGGGAGGAAGAAACCAGGGGACACATGTGAAGCCCCAAGCTTAGGGTCTGCGTTGGGATGCAAGCCCTCTTGCATCTCTCTTCTGCTATCGACCCCAACAGACACCTAGATGATGCAGAAAAAAACCCCAGGGAACTAGGAAATGATGTTTGGGCTCATATCCGAGCTCTACTCCTGGCTGTGTGACCTTAGGCTAGTCACTTCACAACCCTGCGCCTTAGCCTTCATTCCCTTTATACAGCATGGGGAAAGTGCCTTCAGAAGAGTGAAGAACAGAATGGGCTCAATGTTCTGGGCACACAGAAGGTGCCTCAGAAAGGTTTCGCGAATCAGATCCTTCCTCCAGTGTTCCACTATCAGATCTACCCACCCTCACAAAATGGAAGATCTCACAGGGTTTCAGGAAAGGAAGGGTTTTAGAGCAAAGAGTTGTCTGTTCCATTTCCCGGAAGCTTGTGACAGACAGGGGCCTAGTCCTGTTCGTCTTTGTAGGGCCAATGCTACAGAGCCCAGGTCTACGGTAAGATCTCCATACGTGTTTGTTGAACAAAGGTACACTCCTCTAGACAGCTGACTAGGCCTTCTCTATCTGGCCAGGGACACAAGGAGATGGCGGGAATGATTGAGGATGGGTTTGGGGGTGGCTTCTAGCCACACTGGGTATGGTACAGACGCCCAGCTTACTGGCTGAAATTCATACCTCCTTCTACGGTGTGGGATGGATGCTGGGAAGCAGAGCCCGGCGGGAGTATGAAGCTAGGGGCTACACTTCCCAGCATGGCTGAGTGAGTAGCTTTGTGCCAGTGAGATGTGAGCAAGCATGGTGTAAGAAGTGGTTATGCCTCTTACATACCAGTTTTCTCTTCTGTCCCAAGGCAGACAATTGACCTTTCTAGGGCAGAACGGGCCAAAAGATGGATGGAGTCTGGAGCCCTAGATCACTCGCGGAGGAAAGTTGCCCACTTGTTGACCAATAGCACAAACTTTGGACTGTTACATGAGAAATGAATGTTTGCAGAGTTGCACCATTAAGATGCCAGGGTCTGTTTGTTACAGCTGCCATGTTGCTGTTACAACTCACAGGACTGGGGCGCCTGGATGGCTCAGTCAGTTAAGGGTCCAACTTTGGCTCAGGTCATGATCTCACAGTTTGTGGGTTCGAGCCCCATGTCAGGCTCTGTGCTGACAGCTCAGAGCCTGGAGCCCGTCTTTGGATTCTGTGTTTCCCTCTCTCTCTGACCCTCCCCTGTTCACGCTGTCTCTCTCTCCCTCTCACACAAACAAACAAACAAACAAAAAACATTAAAAAAACCCACAACTCACAGGACTTCCCAGGGAGGACTCAGAACACCTCCCTCCCCTCCCCTCCCCTCCCCTCAACACATACACACCAGCATGGTCCTCTCCGAATCATGGAATTTTACAGAGCTGAGGGGGGACCCTTATTTAATAAAGGAAGTACAGTAAAATATTAATGGTAGAATCGAGGTAGTGGATATTTATGTGTTCACTGTGAATGTCTTAAAACTTTGCTGTATGTTTGAAATGCTTCCTAATAAAATGATCAAATAAATATCTATTCCTATATTTTCAAAATCCTTCTAGGAGTCTCAGGGTTTTAGGAAGATGTGTCAGGGACTACTAGTTATGGGGGGGTGGTGGGTGGAGGAAGCTGGAAAAGAGAGAGCTCCAGGGTCCACACTCCCCGCTCTGCCCCACCCACTTCAACTACAGCAAAGCCAATTTCATCTCCTCACACTGGAGTTCAACATGTGATTTAATTTGAACAAAAGGTTTCCGCTGTTCCAACAATAAAAGCCTGAAAACCACCGAGTTCAAGGCTCTCGTATTGTAAATGGGGAAACTGAGGTTCAGAGAGAGGAAGAAACATGCTCCAGGTTACACATTGAGCCAGCAGTGGGACTGGAATTCAATCCCAGGTCTCCTGGTCCCCAGGACAGAGTCATTCTCCGTGGCTTCCTGGAGGTTCTCTGGGGGTCCCCACCCTGGGTGCTACTTGGAGGCAAAGAGGGCAGGTCAGGCACCGGACAGGACTCCTTTGTGCCCTGCACCCACCATAGGATTTTATGCTTATTTCACAGAGGAGAAAACCAAGGTCCAGAGAGGGGAAGTGATGTGGCCTGGAGGGCATCCGAGAGCCCTCTGCCTTTGACCGTCTTATATGCTGGGTTCCAAGGTATCTGACCCAACATTCTGCAAGTAGGGAGGGACTGCTTGGGAGGTGGTGGAGGTGGGTACTGGAGAGGGCTTCAGCAGGGCCAAGAGTTTTCTGGAGTGGGACCTACCTTTTCCATCCCAGCGCCACCCCCCCTCTCTAGCTGCAGTGAGAAGATGGATGGGAGGAGGCAGGGCTGGGACAGCCCACTCAGGAATGATGGATTTGGGCCCTGACCAGAAGCCCCTGGGGTTGCCTGGAGCCATGGGCAGAGGGGAGAGGTCATCCACCCAGGGCAGGTGGGTCAGTAAGGGACAGAGATAGAGGGTCAGCTTAGGGGTCTGAGGGCTAGTAATGAAAGGGCTGGGGGACACTCTACCCCTGGAACTCCTCTAGTTCTAGCTGCCCCCATTCATTCATTCATTCATTCATTCATTCATTCTAGTATTCCTGTGTGCCCAGCCCGGGCCGGGCACTGGAATTTCCAGATAAATGGGCACCATTCCTGCAGGGAGAGGGGGAGGAGGGAAATGAACAGTGCCACCTCACCCCATCAATGACCGGTCACATGTCTTGGGCAGTTCCCATCATCCCTCTGAGCTTTGATTTCCCCATCTGGAAAACAAGGATAACTTCAGTTCCAAACTGATGATATGCGTGACGCACATGGCACAGAGCTTTGTATGGAGAAATAGTGACTCTCTTCCCCACACTTCCAGTTTGAAGAAAAAAGACGGGTCACATTACCCCATCTGGACTGTTTCAGGGAAGATGAGCATGAGTTCAAATCCTGACTCAGCATAGTAGCTGTGTGACTGTGGGTCAAATCACTTCCCCTGTCTGGACCTTGGCTTTCTCCTCTGTGAAATAACCATAGTAATAATAGTAACTGTCTTATCTGATGGTTATGAGCTTTCCGTGAGTTAATATATGAAAGCATAGTGGCACCTGGCTGGTAGGTAGGTAGGTAGGTAGGTAGGTAGGTAGATAGATAGATAGATAGATAGATAGATAGATAGATAGATAGGGTTGCCTGGGTGGTTCAGTTGGTTATGAGTCTGGCTACTATTTAAGTCATGATCTCACAGTTCATGAGTTCACATGAAGTTCCGCATCGGGCTCCACTCTCCTCAGCTCAGCGCCTGTTTCAGATCCTCTGTCTCCCTCTCTTTCTGCTCCCAACTCCCCACTCAGAAGCATGCGTTCTCTCTCTCTCACAAATAAACAAACATTTACAATATACAAAAGAACAGTGCCTGGCCCGCAGCTAACACTCAAGTCAAGGTTAACCTTTGCTATTAGTACTATGACAGACCCTGAGCCTATCAGAGCAATAATAACACTGTTGGTGACTATTAACCTAGTGCTAAAGGAGAGCTTGCAGACCATCTAAACCTAGTCTGGTGCCTCTGTGCCAACTCTGACCCATCCAGAGGGAATGCCTAGAGCTCTGGCTTGGATTGGTTTTGCTATCCCCTCCGGGCTCAATGAGGACGGTGCTGCCATCGATTAGCAATGCCTGCCGTGGGCAAGGGTAGGAACAGTGATCCCAGGTAGGCCTTCCATTAGCCATTCCCTTGCTGGCCCAGTCCCTCCCCTTGTACAGATAGGAAAACTAAGGCCAGGGAAGAAAATGAGACTTGCTCAAGGCCACACAGGCAGTCACAGACAGGGCTCCTGTGCCCGCCTTCCCAATTCCTCACCAGGCCCTGGTCTATGTCATTTAATCCAGTGGAGAAAAGTCATTATTTCTCCATTACATTTCTCAGCCTGTTTTCTGGAAGGGAGTTAATTGATTTAAACTTTTCCAGGATGACTCTCCCTCCCCCTCCCCTCCCCAGGGCCCACCTCCCCCCCAACCTATTATCGCTCTGCCTCTCGGAAATGAGTAGATGGCATCTGTGAGGACAGGCTCAGAAGTCTCTAGGCAGGGCCTCCAAGCCAGCGTGAAGGGCGTGGACCTTGGTGGGGCTGGGTCTTCCGGGGACCTCCACATTTAGCGACAGGAACTGCCAGGATTCAAGTGTGCGGTGTTCCCAATCCTGAGAGTGGTTACTAACTGTGTGCCAAAAGTGGCTGAGCATTCATTAGCTGGTCACTTCCACCCAATTTACAGGGGAAACCGAGGCACAGGGATGGTCTCAGAGCTGGGATTCAAACACAAGACCGCTTGGCTCCGGATTCTTTGTTCTTTACTATTTATAATCACTGCCTCCTTGGTTCTGTCAAAACCCAGTCACCCCAAATGCCCTTTCAGATCCTCCCTCCAGACCTGTGGGCTTGGCTGAGGGGTGATCACTGACACCCCACTTGATGGATACAGAAACTGAGGCCAAGCTGGGGGTGTGGGGACGGATTCTGAGCCCCACGGCAAGTGGGCCAAGGCTCTGTCTTTGTCTGTCCTTGTGGGGAAGAAGCAGAGGCGTGGAGAAGGGTTGGTGTGGCCATCTTCCTGGCTGATTCATCTTCCAAGCTGAAATATTTATTTATGCACCCCATTTAATCAGGATATGCCGTAATTGGCGGCAGATTTGTGCCTCCTGCCTGTGGTATTATTTATTTCGGGTTCTGGGCAGCCACTTCTCTGGGCCGAGTGTGCACTGGGCCTGGATTTCAATCAGATGGGGCCATGGCAGAGCTGTCCCGGGGGACCTCACGGCGGCAGTGCCCCCTCGGAATGATAAATGAGCCCGCAGACAGCAGAAATGTGCCCAGCTGCTCTGGGGGGCTGGCGTGCGCGGGGTGGGGAAGGGATGTTCTCACCGGTCCCATGATCCTGTCACCGAGGAACTCCCCCTCCCCCCAGTGCCAGACAATAGCCTGGCATCCCCACCCTTGGAAAGAAACAACCAAGAGAGACAGCTCCATTGGGCCCCACTGCTGTCCTGCTCCCGGACTCCCAAGGCTGGAAGGAATTCAGAAGGGCTGCTTGTCCCACTGCTGTCATGGCTCACATTTTCATCTCTGCATCTCTCGGCCTTGACTGCAGGGAACGCACTTCTCTCCTCGCAGCCCCCATGGCTGGGAAGTTCCTTCTGCTGTCTTAACTTTAGTCAAGGTAAGAGCATTTGCGCCTCTGTCTCGCAGGTGACCCCATGAGTGCCACCCTCTGTCGCTGTCCAGGAGGTGGAAAGTCCAGGAAGGGTGGAGAGTGTGGCGGGGGTTCTTTGGATGCTAAAGGGAGTAGAACAGAAATAAAACTAACCTTTAGGTGCTAAGATTCTTAACCTCTTGGCGCCTCTGTTTGCTCAACTATATAATGGAAATAATAGCAGGAGCTACCTCCTGTGATTGCTACAAGGATTAAATACACTCAGCGCCCCTAAAGTACCTGACACATAGCGGGTGCTCAATCATCATGCACTAGTGTTATTATTTGGTGGTTGATTCTTACACGAACCGGGCACATCAGATCCACACCATTTTACAGACAAGGAAACTGAGGCCGATGCCTTACCCACAAGATGGCTTTCATCATCCTTGTTTTCCAGATGGGGGGACCAGGGTCTGGAGCACCACAGGGCCCCTCAGGGGCTGCCTCCAGCATGGTGGAGCCACCACCCCCCGCACCCACTCTGTGGGTGGTCCCCTCCCCCACTTTGTCCTGGGAGCCATCTAGAAGGCGGGGACATAGGTACTGACCTCGCTGGGCGCTTTGGGAATCAAGCAAAGGCATCTACGGGAGGCATCCAGCATGGGCCTGTCAGGGAGAGAAGCCCAGCCTGGGGTTGGAGGCCCGCCATCCAGCCACAGAGGAGCTGAGTCCTCAGGTTGGCTCACAAGTACTTCAGGAGAGTGCTCCCTGAATTGTCAAATGATCACAGCCAAGCTGGTACAGCTCCTGGGGTGGGGGAAGGGGGTGCCAATTAGGCCAAATGCCCACAGGGGATCCCATCATGGCTGGCCTAGTTGGGACAGGGTTTGTGGCCGACATTCCACTGGGGACTGCTGCTTCCTTCCAGGCCAGCTGTCCTAATGAGGTCAACGAGAGATGTGGCCGTAACAGGTGGGGGGTGGGGGCGCTGGGGGACTGCGCTTGGGTCTCATTTTGCAGGTAAGGAAACTGAGACTTGGGGAGGAGAGGTGACTTGCTGTGGGGCTCCTGGGAGGGCCCCGGAGGCCCACATCCACCAAGCTGGTCCAGATCCAAGTGTCTTTGCTGTGTGGCTTTGGGCGAGTTACTCGACCTCTCTGAGCCTCCCTTGCCTCAGGTGTCATATGGGAATACAACCTATGTGGGAATGGGCCTGGGAGAATTGTGGATGTGAGCACCGCCCTGCTACTCAGAGGATTCTGCTCTTGAAACAGAACAAAGGAGTTTGGTAGGGGCAGGGGGAGGGGGTCCCTTCTGCGTCTGTACCCTGTCTCTTCTCACTTTTCCCAGGCTCTTCCCTCTGCCTGAAATGCCTTCCCGGCCCCCCTTTCCAGGCTAACTTCTCATTGTTTGGTTCTGTATCAATTGTCACCTCCACCAGGAAGCCCTCTCACTGCCCCTCCTCTACATACAAAGTCTCACTTCTCTGCTCCCCTTGCCTCCTCACACCTTCCTCGCTGTTAGTTCTGTGGGGTTCAGGGCCCGGATTATCTGGTTTGCACCTCAGACCTGGCATCCAGTGCGGGACCTGGCACGTGGTAGGTGCCAATAAATGTTTGTCTGATGACTCACTCACTGAATGACTGAATGAAAGAACCACCTAATAGAATTCACTAGCATGTTTCTGAATGTGTGTCTCCCCCTAAAATACACATGTTGGAACCCTAATGCCCAAGGTCATGGTATAGGGAGGTGGGGACTTTGGGAGATGACAAGGTCCTGAGGGCAGAACCTTTGGGAATGAGGTCTGCAACCCTATAAAAGAGGCCCTACGGGGTGCCTGGGGGGCTCAGTTAGTTAAGCGTCTGACTCTTTTTTTTTTTTTTTAATATTTTTATTTATTTCTAGGATAGAGAGAGACAGTGTGAGCAGGGGAGGGTCAGAGAGAGAGGGAGTCACAGACTGAAACAGGCTCCAGGCTCTGAGCTGGCAGTCAGCACAGAGCCCGACACAGGGCCTGAACCCACGAACCGCGAGATCATGACCTAAGCGAAAGTCGGACGCTTAACCGACTAAGCCACCCAGGCGCCCCTAAGTGTCTGACTCTTGATTTCCACTCATTGTTCCTGAGTTTGAGCGCCTTTTGGGGGAATGCGGAGCCTGCTTGGGATTCTCTCTCTCTCTATCTGCCCCTTCCCTGCCCTCTCTCTCTCCCCAAGAGCTCCCTTGCCCCAACAGTCATGTGAAGACACAGTGAGAAGTCAGCGACCTTAAAGAGAGCCCTCACCCGACCATGCTGCCTCCCTCCCATCCGATGTCAAGCCTCCAAGACTGTGAGAAACACATTTCTGTTGTTTATAAGCCTCCAAAGCTCTGGTATTTTGTTAACAGCAGCCAAACAGACCACATCACATGCCCACCTCTCCTGGTTCCCAACTTCCATCGCTCTGCACGGAGAACCAGGAAGCCGGCAGCCTGTGTGGCCCGGCCACATTTGAACCCCGGTAACAGCAGCTGCACAGATGTAGGGCCAGGCTCCCAACTCAGCCAGCTCATTTGCTTTCTCCAGAACAGCCCTGGTCATGTAGACGCTGCCGGTGAGGCGCAAGCTTTGGACTGTTTGCCTTGGCGCCCATGGGAGCAGCAGAAGAGGCTGGTCTGCAATCATGCAGGGCCTGGATTCGAACTCCAGTCCTGGAGCAACTGAGCTGGCTGACCTCTGGCGAAGGCCTCTGCCACCTCGGGCTGCGGTTTTCTCATCCACGAAATGGGTCTGCAGTGCTGAAGCTGCTGTGGGTGCTTTGGGGAGACCCTAGTGTGGGCCACGGAGCGGGGACTCCTCACCCCAGGCCTCAGCTCCCAGGGTGCTGCTGCGGGGGACCCTCATCATCTGCTGGTCCTGTCCCTCCTCCCTCTTCCACACAAGTGCTCAGATCTCCCTCTGGAAAGTTCCGCTCAGACAAGGACTGCAAGTTTCTGGCTTCACAGAAAAACATAAGTCACCCCCGCCCCACCCCAGCGTGAGGGCAGAAGGGGAAGTAATTCTGGGGGGAGTCAGAGCCAGACAAAGAAAAGAAGTCCCCTGTAGAGACCACCGATGAGGCTTATTGCTGTCTGATTAACAGTAATGATCAGCCAGGAAAGGCTCAGAGTCCTTACCACGCACTGTGCCCACCGAGGCCCCCCAGCCACTGTCTTTGGACAGGTTCAAAATGTATCTCCATTTTACAGATAAGGAAACTGAGGCTCAGAAAGGTAAGGTGGTGCTTTTGGAAGGCAGCCAGCTTGGAAGGTACAGCACTGGGATCTGAATCCCAGTAATGTCAAAGTTTATGCTCCTTGGCCAGGGGCCTTGTATGGAGAGGATCAGGAAACATTTGTTGATTGACTAATGAAAGGAAGGAAGGAAGAAAGGAAGGAAGGAAGGAAAGAACGAAGGAATGATTTAATGAATGAATGGCTGGCCAGCCCTAGGATGTCTATTGGGGGCTGGCAGAACCTGGAGAGGAAATTCCAAGTCCAACCCAGGCCCTTGCTGACCTCCCGCAGGGCCCTGCCTCCCACAGGGTGGAAGTGGGTGGCCATCCGGTGGCAGAGAAGGGGTAGGGGCCCCACTCTCCCAGCCTCTGTCCTGCCCCTGAATGCTCACACTGTTTGTGACTTATTGTTTAACTTTACAAGCTCCTTGGCTTTTATGAGGGTTATTTATAAAGCTCTGGGCTTTGATCCGCAGCATAAAAAAGCAAACTCCTGTGTCTGAAAATGTCACCGGGGATTAGGGAGCCTTTGAAGTCCCCTCCCTTGCAGGCAGCACCCGCCCAGCTCCCCCTCCAGAGGCCTCTAAGCCTGGGAGCCCTGCCCAGGGCCGAGGGGCCCTCCTCTGTGGTGGAAGTGGCCCCTGGCCAGATGACTGACAGGTTTGGTCCCCTCCCCCTTGGAGCACTGCACCCAGCTGGGCACCGTTCCCAGCTCCAGTCAGGACTGAGCCTTCCTGATCTGCAGATGTTGGCAACATCTGTCTCTCACATTTATGGACAGCCAGAGGCTGCTATCTCGCATCCCTGAGCCCAGAACTGGGGACTGTAGGGGTTTAAAGAATGGATTATTATTACGGCTTGTTAGGAGGGAGGGGGCAGGGCGTGTAAACAGGCAGGTAGGGGAGAAAGAACAGCTCTCTGTGAGGCAGGTGACCATCCCCTTCCTCCTAGCCCTGGGGTCTAACCTTCTACCCTGCCTGCTAGGGAGGGACCCCTCGACTGTTTCTCTCCTCTTCTGTCAGGTGGCATCTGGAGTGGTTTCTGGCTAGCTGAGGGGGGCGGAACGGAGAGAGGGACCAGCAATGTTCCCCGGCTCCCGGCCTGGTTCCCAGGAGGAGCAACAGGATGACCCCGCGGGGGCGGGGTGGGGGGGCGTTCAAACATTCCCCGTGGCTTGCATGTGTCTAGGATGTTTCCTGCTCTCTCTGTTTCTGGCAGGACTTCAAGAATCTCGTGAGAAATAGCCAGTGAGGAGGTGAAGTCCCAGCTTGTACCCGCGCTGAGCTGTGTGATCTCCGGCAAGCCCTTGCCTTCTCTGAGCTGCCCTTGCCCAATTTCCAAAATGGTGAGCCTCCCACCACTCCAGGTGGTATAAGGATTTAGTAAAGTCATTCCTGGAGGCTTGAGGGGGGGGGGGAGGGGTGCTTGGTAGCCCCCAAAAGAACCAGTCCTGGCTTCCCTCTCCAGACCCAGAGAAGGCAAAGCTGCGGCACCAACAAAGAGACTCCTCAGCCAAGGCCGTCTGTCTGGCTCTCTGCCCAGCTTTCTCCCAGGGTGGTGGAGGCGGGGCCGTGGGAGCAGGTATGTGAACAGGTGTGTGAGGAGAATGAGCTGGTGAGTGAGGAGTCAAACTGTGGTCCACTCAGACCTTGGAGGGCTACTGAGTGATAGAAAGGAAGGAACCCCTGACAGAAGCCATGACATGCCTGAACCTCAAAACCAAACCAAACCAAACCAAACCAAACCACTGGACGTTTGCACCTGCTCTGCTATCTGCCTACAAAGCTTCTTCTTTTACCCATCAAGCCACCCCCACCCCTTTAGCTGGCTAAACTCCCCCTCAACCTTTACAGCCAGACTCAAAAGACTATGTGCTGTATGATTTTGTGTGTATGAAATTCCAGGAAAGGCAAAAAGATAGTGACAGAAAGTAGAGTGAGGGTGGCCGGGGCTGTGACAGTGTAGGGACAGGAATGGAGCACAAAGGAGCAAGCGGGAAATTCTGAGGGTGATAGAAATGTTCTATATCTCGATTGTGGTGTTGCTTACATGACTATATTCATTTATACACAAATTGCATGATGCATTTTTTTTGAGAGACTGAGAGTGCATACATGTGCGCACATGAGCGGGGGAAGGGTAGAAGGAGAAAGAGAGAGATAGAGAAAGAGAATCCCAAGAAAGTTTCATGCTCCGTGCAGAGCCCATTGTAATTATGACCTGAGTGGAAATTAAGAGTTGGGCGCTCAACCAACTGAACCACCCAGGCGTGCTCAAATTATATGCATTTGTATACATTTGTATACTCACCCAGTTGCATGCTTATCATCAGTGAATTTTGCTGTGTGGAAATCACACTGTCAGAAAGCCAAATGATTAAAATAAAAAAAATCCACCAGCAAATAGGAACCTAATCTTCCCAGAACAGGAGACTGAAAAGGAAACAAGCAAAATGCTCTCCTACCTTCAATTCTTCTCTGCAGAAGCAACAATGTATTCATTCGTGAAATCACTCAACTAATAGTGACTATCTACTATGTGCCAAACAGCACGGCAGTGAATCTTTAAAAAAAATTTTTTTAAATGTTTATTTCAATTTTGAGAGAGAGAGAGCGTGAGCAGGGGAGGGGCAGAGAGAGAGAGAGAGAGAGGGAGACACAGAATCCGAAGCAGGCTCCAGGCTCTGTCCCGACCCAGGACTCGAATGCATGAACCGTGAGATCATGAGTTGCTACCCAGGCGCCCCTCCCTCATGCTTTTAAAGGCTATATGAGGGTCCACTGAATGGATGAACCAAATTTATTAAAACTGTCCTTTTAAAAAAGATTTTCTTTTTAAGTAATATCTACACCCAACAGTCTTGAACTCACACCCCTAAGATCAAGAGTCGCATGCTCCACTGACTGAGCCAGCCAGGCACCCCTAAAGCTGTCCTTTCATAATGGATGTCTTAGTAGGTTCTGCGTCTCATTTTTTATCATCCACAGCGCTGTAGTGGACATGCTTGTACAAGAAAATGGCCTTATTCACAGGGCAAGTTCCCGGGGGTCAAAGAAATCTTTACATTTCAAAGCTTGAAAAAATTCAAAAGTTTAATCTCTCCAGTCAGTCCTCTGCTTGAGATTAGGTGTGTTTCTGCTCTTCTTAGAAAATGAAGCTAGGGGTGCCTGGCTGGCGGAGTCGGTTATGCGTCTGATGCTTGATTTTGGCTCAGGTCATGATCTCATGGTTTGTGAGATCAAGTCCGCGTCAGGTTCTGTGCTGACAGCTCGGAGCCTGCTTGGGATTCTGTCTCTCTCTCTCCCTCTCTGCCCCTCGCCCACTTACACTTTCTTGCTCTCTCTCATAATAAGCATTAAAAAAAAAAAAGAAAGAAAGAAAATGAACCCAAATCCCCACTTATACCACCAAGCTGCACGGTTCTGCCCCTATCAATTCCTTCAGCTTCATCTCACTCTGTGCTCCAGCTACAGCAATCTCCCTCTCCTGCCACAGGGCCTCTGCACCTGCTATGCCATCTACCTACAAAACTTCCTCCCTCCCTCTTGTCCCCTTCACTCCGCTAAACTCCCCTTTATACTTCAGACTTCATCCTACAAGAAGCACTACTCCCTCGGGGCGCCTGGGTGGCTTAGTCGGTTAAGCGTCCAACTTTCGCTTAGGTCATGATCTCGCAGTTCGTGGGTTCGAGTCCCGCATCGGGCTCTGTGCTGCCTGCCAGCTCAGAGCCTGGAGCCTGTTTCAGAGTCTGTCACTCCCTCTCTCTCTGACCCTCCCCTGCTCACGCTGTCTCTCTCTCTCTCCTAGAAATAAATAAAACATTAAAAAAAAAAGAAGCACTACTCCCTCCAGGGAGCCTTCCTTGATCACTTTGACAGGGCATGCCCCTGTAACAGCTCTCAGAGACTCTGTTCTTAACTCTGTTGCTTTCCTTCAAAGCAACACTGACATTCACTGATAAAGACATTTGTGGTTTTAGGACCCTGTAAACATGCCTGCCTCCCCACTAGACTCTAAGCTCCATTCCATAGGGCAGGTCTTGGGTTGGACCCTGCAACAAGGATTGGCGTACAAGGGGTTATTTAAGGAAGTGATCGCATGGGATACGAGTAAGGGAGCGGGGAAGCAGGACAGGAAATAGGAAAAAGCCAAGGAGGGTGCAATCTTAGGCAAAGCCCCACGGAGGGTGCTTCAGCCTGCTCCCACAGAGCAGCTGGGAGTGTGAGTTACACCACACAGGTATCCTGGCCTGAGTCAAGGGAGCTGGGCCTCCACCCACTGCCAGCCATTGACCAAGAGCCGCCCCAGTCTGGGTGTGAGGGGGTATTAACCCCTGGCTCTCTGCACGTGCCAGCAAAGTGGCTCCTGCAGGCTGGAGGACAGTTCTTTAAAGGGGTAACAAGTGCGGGCAGATGGAAGGAAAGCAAAGCCAAGCCAGTGGAGGGACACATAGTGATGGCCAAAGGGACCCTAGGAGGATCTGAGTGGGGCACTAATTGGACGCACTGCAGGTGATGTCTATCTTCTTCTCTATCCCAGGCACCGAGTACAGTGCTCGGCACAGAGCATGCCCTCAAGAAAGACTTGGTCAGTACGTGAATGAATACCGGAAGGAACGTGAGTGGAGGGAGAGCCTTTAGACAGAAAGTGACATAAGTGAAGGCCCAGGAGTGGAACTAGGCAGTGGCACCCCATCAATGCGATGGGAACCAACTATTCAAGGGCTAGGAATTGTGTGAGCCAGTTGTTAAAGCAATATTTTGGACACCAACTGGTGCATCGTAATTCAATGCAGGTCTGACACTTAACGGCCCGGAGTTAGCATCCGACCCCATGGGTGAAGGGGCATATGGATGCCAACAAGACTGCAAGGTCAGGGGCCCCACACTCATGACCCAATGGTACAAATTCAGGGAGTCTCAAAGCCCCCTTTGGGTTTTGATCTGCTGCAACAGATCGTAGAGCTCAGGAAAGCGCTATCCCTGAGATTATAGTTTTATTATAAAGGATAAAATCAGGATCAGCCTCATGAAGGATGAGGTCTGGGGGGGAGTTCTCAAACTCGGAGCTTCCCTGCGCTCTCCCCGTGGAATCCAGGCTCAACACCCTCCTGGCACATCAACGTGTTCACCAACCAGGAAGCTGTACTGAGCTTCAGGGTCCAGAGTTTTTACTGGGGTCCCATTGCCTGGACATGGTTGACTGAATCAGTGGCCACGTGATTGAGCTCGATCTCCAAGCCTCACTGCTATTTAGAGAAGAGGCCCTGAAAGCCCCAAACTTCTAATCACATGGCCGGTCTTTTCTGGCGACCGGCTGCATCCTGAGTCACCCCATCTCTTAGCATAAACTCTGGTGTGGTTTAAGGGGCTCACGAATAACACATCCTCCCTATCGCTTCAGAGAGCCCAAGGATTTAGCCTTCCTCTCAGAACTCTCAGGAACCGGGGACAAAGTTCTGCCACATTCTTTTTACACAACACATAGTGGTTATTGACATTTAAATTGTATAAACTTACAGCTAAAGCAATCCTATTGTAACTAGTAAAGACTCAAAACCCATCATTTCTTTTTTAATTTGAGAGAGAGAGAGAGGGAGCATGTGTGAGCAGGGGAGAAGGGCAGAGGGAGGGAGAGAGAGAATCTTAAGCAGGTTCCACGGTCAGCCCAGAGCCCGAAGCGGGGCTCGATCTCACAACCGTGGGATCGTGACCTGAGCCATGAATCAAGAGTCGTACACTCAACCAACCGAGCCACTCAAATGCCCCTCTTAATGTTTTAATAACATTTTGCTACTATCTATGTCCTTAAAGTTATTTTTCCCGTTGCATCTTCATGGTGGGAATACTACACAGTGGAATCTGTGGGTCTCTCCCCAAGTCCATGTTCACCAACATGTTAGCAGATTTGAAATCACAGTATCTGACAACTGGTAGATGATTGATCATTGGCAAGTATTATGAATGGGGGCTTAACTGTATGTTATTGTCTACACTTAGGAAGTGGAGCGTCTGACCTCAGCTCAGGCCTTGATCTTAAGGTTTGTGGGTTTGAGCCTGTCGTGGGCTCCATGTCACAGTGTGGAGGCTGCTCTGAATTCCCTTTCTCTTTCTCTGACCCTCCCCCACTCACACACACGTGCACACTCTTTCTCTTGAAATAAATAAATTTAAAAAGAAGAGAAAGTAGTGGGGAAAATGTTAACACAGACAAAACCTAAAAGTGTGTTGTGTTTATAGACATGAGCTGGGAACAGCCCAAAAAACCTGAAGAGAGATTCTTCCAGTATTCAGACACCATTTTGCAATCAGCAAAGAAGTTGCTCACATCACTGACAGGCAAGTGAAGTTTTGAGGTCTACCTTCGCTGTTCCACTTTCAGCCTGCCCATTAGTGCTCACACGAAAATACCAACCAAAATTCAAGGCTGAGATACCCTTGTCATCACTTCTGACTATAGGCTGGCTATTGATACCAGAGTTCGGCAAAAATCAATGAAAAGCATTTTACGAGGATCAATTGGTTCTAGGAATTTACGATAAAGACAATTGTGTGTTTTGCTATTATTTTAAAATTGTGTGCCACATGTCAATATCAATACAATATGTATTGGCAAAAGTGATAATTACGCACATACACGCACCCATCATGCAGACATGTTTATCCCCAGGGCGTTGGGACGAAACCACTGTGATCTGGCAGCCTGGATGGAGCGGAAGGGCCAACATGCCTGAGGAGCTGAGGTTGGAGGTGAGGCCCAGACCAGACAGTGCAGGAGTCTGAATGCCAAGCTCAGAGAGGGAGACGACCTAGTCTAAGTCACACAGCCAGGAAGTGGCAGAGCTGGGTTAATCTGAGGGTTACGGTGGGGCCCTCCCTCTGTCCTGGGTCCTCTGCTTTCCCCTCCCACCCAGGGCTCCAGCTCATGTATCTCAGGGGCAAACCCAGGGTGGCTTGCATGTGCCGGGTTAACATAGCCCAGCCTGGGAGTCCCACAGAGACATTTGTCAGGTCTCTTGAGTGCCAATTAGTGGGGCACGAGCCTGATTAGTCCCTGTGGCATGGCGGATTTGGGGGAATTAATCAGTCCAGAGGTGGTGGCAAGGAGGGGGAGGATGGGAAGGGGAGTGGAAAGGGGGCTGAAGGCCCCGGGTGGATCATTCCTTACGAATAGCTACCCCGTGTGCCTCGTGGGGAGCAGCTATAGCTCCTGGGAGATGCCAGTGGAGGGGGTTATTCGAGGGAATCGGGAGGGACTCCCACCCTTCGCTAGGAAGACAGGACTGGTGTTTAGATCCAGGTGGCTTAGGGAATGACCACAGATGGGGCCCTGCCTTCCATGCCTGGATTATAGAAGCTGGGTGGGGGGAAAATAGGGGCTACGTGGGGTAGGAGGGGATGCTCTAGGGCAGCTGAAAAGTGGACAAAGTGCCATCTCCCCTCCTCGCTGGCCCCAGCTTCCCTGGGAGAATGTCAGGGGCTGTGTCTCACCTGCTAAAGCTGGGCTGGCTGCTACTGGCATGCAGACCCCCTGGGACCCTTCCTGGAAAGTGTCATCTCAGAAGCTGGGCAGAGGTTTGCAGCTCCTGCCAACGTGCTTGCCTTTCATTTATTTAAGTTTATTTATTTATTTTGTGAGAGACAGGGACAGCGGGAGTGAGGGAGGGGCAGAAAGAGAAAGAGAGAGGGGATCCCAAGCAGGCTCCACACTGTCAGTACGGAGCCTGATGTAGGGCTCAAACTCATGAACTGTGAGATCATGACCTGAGCTGAAACCAAGAGTCGGATGCTTAACTGAGTGAGCCGATTGAGCTTCCTGGGAAAGCGGGGGTGGGGAGGTGAGGGGAGTAGGGTGGGGGGGTGAGACCTGTGCTTGGCTTTTTTTTTTTAATTTTTTAAATTTTTTTAAATGTTTTATTTATTTCTAGGAGAGAGAGAGAGACAGCGTGAGCAGGGGAGGGTCAGAGAGAGGAGTCACAGACTCCGAAACAGGCTCCAGGCTCTGAGCTGGCAGTCAGCACAGAGCCCGACACGGGGCTCGAACCCACGAACCGCGAGATCATGACCTAAGCGAAAGTCGGACGCTTAACCGACTAAGCCACCCAGGCGCCCCTGTGCTTGGCTTTTAAAATGCGTTTCCATTGGGGGTTCAGGGAGCCCATGTGGAGGTTTTGCTGAGATTAGGAAAAGGCATCCCAGCTGGGCAGACTGATTAGGAAACATCACAATAATTATCAAAAGGCTGCATTTTCTCTAAGCTCTTGAAGGCGCTTGGAACAAGCCTCAGCTGGTGGACATCAAGCTGAATTTCAGATGCATTTCACCTGCAACCCCACCGCCTCAGCCAGGTGCCTCTGGGTAGAGTACACCCGAAGAAGAGTATATGCAGACCTGTTCCTACCTTTGGACCCTCAGGGACCCTCAGTTCCCTGAGACACCATGAGAGAGCACGGGCTCCATGATCAACTAACACTGGGTCCGAACCCCTGCACCGCCTCTAGCTCTGTGTGTACCCTTCCCCTCCCCTTTCTGGACCTCGGTTTATGTATCTCTAAAATGAGAATGGTAACAGCTCCTGTCCCACGACTTGGGAACGATTGAAGGGGATGTCATGTGGGGCCCCTGAGGAGTGTTCCCTAAATATTTGGGTCCAGATCCTGGCCTGCACCCTCCTGAGAGCCAGGTCTGGCCATCTCTCTTCCTGGGGCAGAGGAAGAACGCAGCTGAGGTCCGATGACTAGTGAGCCTGGCAGATGGCCTGAGGACTGGGGCTGGGGCAGCGTGTGACAGGAGTCCAGACCCAGCCTTCAGAGTCCTTGTTTTTTTGGAGGTCAGGGACCCCTTTGGGCATCTGACAGAAGCTATGGACTCTCTACCCAGAAAAAAATGCCTCTGCACACACACAGTTTTGGGTAGTATTTCAGGGGTTCATGAACACAGTAAATCCTATCCATGGACCCCCTAAAACTCCCACCCTACAGGCAGAGCCTCTGTTCTCCCTACCTCCAGAGGATGCATCAGGGCACTGGATTGTTCCACAGGACCAGAAGAGAAGAAGTAAGGAAACTGGCATCTAATTAGCTGACTTTACACGTATTAGCTCAACTAAGGCTCTCGGCAACCCTGAGGTATAGTAACCGATCCTCTATGACAGGTGAATAACCTGAGACTCAAAGAGACTAAGAGACTTGTCCAAGATCACACAGCTGGTGACAGGGCCAGGACTTGCTTCTGGTTTGTCTGATTTCAAAGCTATTCTACTAGTCAAGGCAGAGGCTTTTCCCTGTTGGGCAAATGACCTGGTTACACTTTTGCAGAGAGAAAGAAGGGCATCAAGGCCTGGTGTTTCTGCTCCTTCTGCCTGCATGCATGCATGCATCCACCTAGTCACCCATCCACCTACCGACCTGCTCATCCACCCATCCATCCATCCACCTACTAATCTACCTACCAACCTACTGATCCATCCATCCATCCATCCACTCATCCATCCACTCATCCATCCATCCATCCATCCATCCATCCATCCATCCATCCATCCACCTACGAACCTGCTCATTGATCCATCTACCAATTACAAATCCTTTGGACTCATGAATCCATCTCACTCACCTGTCTATCCATCTGTTCATCATTCATCCTTCCATTATCCAACTATATTCTTTAGCACCTCCTCAGTGCTAATTTCTAGAGATAAAGATGAGAAGAAAGCTTCATCTTTAAGCTTTTAAGAACTTCTGGTCTCCAAGGGAAGATGAGATACATAGTTGGATTATTTTCTCATCTGTGTCTTCCCCACCCTACCCCAGGGTGTCAGGAAAAGAAATGTGGGAAATGTGGCCTATTACATCCCCCTCTGGGTGATTCACTACTCGCATTATTAGCACATTAAAAGATCTGACAAGTCCTACAGTCAAGATCTCTTTTCAACCCTTTTCAACCACTATTACCCCAAATGACTTGTCTCTAGAACCTATTTTAAGAGGATTGCCTGTTAAAATCCCATGGAATGAGATTGTCTCAGAATAGAATTGGGGAAATGCTGATACACCAAGGAAGAAAGAACCAAGCGTCACTTAAAAAACAGAGTAGCATTGGATTATAACCCAAAGTATAAAATATATATCGAGTCCATACTGATATTAATAACTGACTGGATCGATAAACAAAAAGGGAGAATATACAAATCTCCTGTGCAGAAGAATCCCAAATAATTTATGTAGATACTCTGCCTTCAAGGAGGGGGAGCACAACTCCCCTGTGTTTCAGTCTAAAAATAAAATATGCAAAGAAGGAGAAAAGACACTTCACAGTGGAGGAGCCGGGCAAATGCTACCCCAGTCACGTGATCAAGATAAAGCTTGATAGTGACATCTCAAACTCATATAGTATGTACCCTTGATGGGATGAGAGTGGCACTTCACCTTTGTGGCTTCCTAAAATAATAACCTCAGTCCAGTTAAAAGAAAAATATCGGACAAATCCCAGTTAAGGTACATTCTACAAAATACCTGAACAGTACTCCTCAATATTGTCAAAGTCATCAAAAAAAAAAAGAAAAGAAAAGAAAAGAAAAGAAAAAAGAAAAAAAAAGAAAATCCGAGAAAGCACCGCAGCCAACAGGACGCTAAGAAGAAGTGATCACTGAATGCAGTGGGGTATCCTGGGTGCGGTCCTGGAACAGAAAAAGGTTGTTAGGTAGAAACTAAAGAAATCAGAATAAAGAATGGGCTTTAGTGAATAAAAATATATTGATATTAGTTCATTGGTGGTGACAAATCTAAGATGTTAATAACGGGGGAACTGGGTGTGGGGCATATGGGAAATTTTTGTATTATGTGTGTAATCTTTCTGCAAGTCTAAAATTGTTCTGAGATGAAAATTTATTTAAAAAATAAGTAAATAGAGAAACAAGTGAAGAAACTTTAACAAGCGAAGTACAAGGCTTGGGGAATTCTGGTTAGGAGAAGAGGTCTGAAATCAGAGAAGGCTGAATTCTGTACCTCACCGGCTGTGTGACTTTGAGCAAACTGGTTAATCTTTCCGCGATTATTTCTTCATCTGTAAATGGGGATTTAAAAATGCCGTATTAGTTGATTTGGATTAAATGAGGCAGTGCATATAAAGTCCTAGGCAGCCATCAACATCGTGGCACTGTTAGACTTACTACCTTGTTCTTCTTGGCAGGATCTAGGAAGGCTTCAGGGAATGGGAATACTGGCACCCACCGTTGGAGACCTGGTAAAATATGGGTTGGGAGCAGGAAGTCGGTTTCCCCCAAAGCAGAGAGGTCCTTTCTTCCACCCTAGCTCCTACCCTTTGGTTCCAGAGCAGAGTTAAGGGGCCCGGGAGAGAGAGAGAGACCTCATAGATAGGCTCCTGACTTCTCACCCCAGATACGGCCCTGGCTTGCCCTTCCCTCTGCTAGGGTCTCAGGGCTAAGTAATCGCTAATTCCTCCCTGATGAAGCACCTGTATCTGTAAGCAAATGAGCTGGCAGGTGGCGGCCTGGATAAAATATGACCTGCTCAGCAGGGGATTTGCTTACCAGTCAGGAGGCAGCCCATCCTGCTGCCTGCAGCCCGGAGGCCTCCTGGATACAGCATAAATCACCGGTGCCCACAGGGCAGGCGAGAGGGCAGGGGGCACCAGGAAGAGTAAATGCCCCCTGCTCAGTTCCCAGCCTCAGGCTTATGGAGACGTTCTCAGTGATTTATGGAAAAGAACTAGAACCAGAACTGGAAATCAGGAGACAAGGTTTCACTCTAGCTCCACTACAAACTTGCCATGAAGCCTTGGGGGAGTCATTTTCCCCTTCCGGGCCTTAGTTCTCAACTCCAGTAAGAACTGTTCTTTCCCTGGGCACCTGGGTGGCTCAGTCAGTTAAGAGTCTGACTTCGGCTCAGGTCATGATCTCACAGTTCGTGGGTTTGAGTCCTGTGTCAGGCTCTGTGCTGACAGCTAGCTCAGAGCCTGGAGCCTGTTTTGGATTCTGTATCTCTCTTTCTGACCCTCCCCTGCTCATGCTGTCTCTGTCTCAGAAATAAATAAAACATTAAAAAAAATTGTTCTTTCCCTCATGGATTTGCTACAAATAACATAGAAGAAACTGTAGGGAAATATACAATATTTGTTACAATCTTGATTATTATTATGTTGTCACTACATTGCTCCCATGGAAACCCCTGGGTGCAGAGCTCAGGGGCTGATAAGTTTCCAGTGGGCTGGTAGCTTCAGGGAATTACCTTCAAGTCTATAGTATCTATGGACAGAAAACGGATCCAAGGCTTTTCCAAGGAGGCAGCATGATACATGGAAAACCGGAAGTTCCAGAGGCATCAGAACTTGGTTTGAATCCTACGGCTGTCACTTGTTAGCTGAAGGGACTTGGGGAAGTCACCTTTCCCCTTTGATCCTCAGTTACCTGATCTATAAAGCGGAATGAAGAATGTAATCTTTTAGGTTGCAGTTATAAGGTATAAACAAGATTGCATTCCACAGTTCCTGGCTCACACGTAGCTCCTTTATAGCTCCCTGATAAAGGCTAGTTCTTCGAGGCTGAACCAGGCTTACAAATCAGATTTCCTAACTTTCTACTCAGCTCTTGAAAGCCTTGGGGGGAATCTCCAGGGCTCTGTGAGCTGCATCACTGCCCCTACCCTCAGCCCCCTGCCAGGAGACTTCGGCAACTTGGACCTGGACGACCCCTTGGGAAGTGCTCCAGCCCGGAGGCTGCGGGGACTGCATGATGAAGACAGAGCCGTTTGCTAATACCATGTGGCTGCTGTGACAGTCTGTTAATGCCATTTACAACGTGCTGTAATTATGTCTCACACATGCTGGCGGCCCAGCCAGCGGGAACATTCCCTGGGAGGGGCCTCGGAAAGATTCCTTTAGCGGGGTGGGGGGTTGGGCTTTCTCAGGAGACTGGGGGCTGGGGAGGGGGCGTTGGAAGCCACTCTGAAGGAACAGGAATTTCTCCCTTTGCCCAGACCTACTTGGCTGCCCTGGGCACCCAAGTAAGAGTTCACACCTGCTTGGACCGGTGGTTCCCATCCTGAATTGTTAGGGAAATTTGGGCAAGTCTCTGGGCCTCAGTATCCCCTTCTGTAAAAAAGGGGATGTGAGGAAAGATAAGAGCAGTTGTTCTTAACATTTTTTGGTAGCATCTCCTTGGAAAAATGCACATACTCACATCCAATAACAATGCATCCTGCATTTTCATGGGGGTCATGGGCCACTGAAGTCATGATAAAGCACCGATGACCCCAGGCCTAGACTCTCAGTCTAGATCATTTCATGGACCTACTACCGATACATGTCAGCCTATTTCTCCACACGGATTGTGAGGTCACTATCTGCTGGACGTTGCTGCTTGCTGTTGGGGACACAGGTGTTCATGACAGTTAGCTGCCCACTCTAGACTGATCTCCTTATCATAAAGTGCCCAGAATTGTTTCTTAAGGGGTTCTGCTTTGAATTTAATGGGCCAGCTGGATAATTTCTGTGCTGCCCAAACTGTGATATTCCAGGATCTTGCTAGCTGGCGGTCATTATCCTCGAAGTTTGGGAAAAGAGCTTGGCTTTGGCGTTAGACAGGTCTGAGTTAGACTCCCTCCACACTTCTTTGCTGTCACACCACCAACTTCTCTGAGCCTCAGTTTCCTTTCCAGGGAGTTGTCACGAGGGTTAAATGCATCAATGCCCTCAGGTGCCTAGTGCAGAATAAGCACCCAACTCATGCCAGTTCTGCTCCCACTGCTTCCCCCCCCCCCGCCACATACACACCACCACACTGAGCTCAGATCTCCCTCTTCCTCTTTGGAGGGAGCTGAGAAGGAGTCTTGGGGAAAAGCTCTCGGGAACGGAGAAGCCTATTTCCAAGTCATTAGTCCCCCAGTGTCGGGCTGCAGGATGGATTTTGATCAAGAGCGGGGTGACATTTGGCAAAAGTTGCTGATGAGGGATTGAATGATTAATCGTCATGACAACCGGGCTGGAGTAATGACAGGGATGCGATGGCACCCGAGTTAAACACAAAGCGGCCCTGCGAGCCGGGGCGGTAAATTACTAGGCATGTCACCGCTGCGCTTTTGGAGAAAGCGGCCGTGCGTTCCTAATGAGAGGTTAACTGTGTCCCCAAAGTAATTACAGCCGATTGAAGAGGTGGCTGGTAATTAGAGGATTAGCGGTGATGAGGCTCACCTGCATGGTTGCCATGGTGATGGAGGGTGGGTGGGGTGGAGAGGGAAGGGGGGTCCAGACTCCTCCCCAAGGCAGGTGCCAGAGACCTCTCTAGTTGCTCCAGCCTTGGTGCCCACGACCAAGGGGACAGGCTCTGGAGAGCCTGTGGGCAAGCACCAAGGTTCTGCCTCTGGTGGCGGGGCCTCAGTCTTCCCAATCTGTAAAATGAGAGCTTGAACCCATTCAAGAGCATGCAATAACAAAGCTGGAATTCTGGAACATGCTGATCTAGTCAAGTGAGATCTCTTTCATTTTTTTATTTTTTTAATTTTTTTTAAAATGTTTTATTTATTTCTAGAGAGAGAGAGAGAGACAGCGTGAGCAGGGGAGGGTCAGAGAGAGAGGGAGTCACAGACTGAAACAGGCTCCAGGCTCTGAGCTGGCAGTCAGCACAGAGCCCGACGCGGGGCCCCGAACCCACGAACCGCGAGATCATGACCTAAGCGAAAGTCGGACGCTTAACCGACTAAGCCACCCAGGTGCCCCATGTGAGATCTCTTTCAAACTCCAAATAGTCTTCAATTTGCCACCCTCCTCCCAAGCCTGGCACTGCCGGGGCCCAGGAAACCACACACAAATTCTGCTCCTTGGCTGAGTGACTCAAAGTCAACGTCTGAGCATAAGCTTCCATTTCCTCATCTCTAAAATGGGGAGGATAATAATGGTACTTACTCCCAAGGGTTGTCTGGAGAATGCAGTGAAATCATAATTGCTGGGCCCTTATGAAAATGCCTGGCCACCACAAAAACTCTGTAAATGCTAGTGGTTATGGTCACCTTTACAAATACCCCTTCTTTCTGCAGAACTGGGGTAGCTGGGGGCAGGGAGGGGGCAGAGGCTTCAATGTTTGGTTGGGGGATGGGCTGAGCCCTCCCACACAGTGATAGGAGACAGGAACTCCAGGTGAAGGCACTAAGCACCCACTTTGTGCTCACATGCTGTGTGTCCTTGGTCAAGTCTCTTTGCTTCTCTGAGCTTCCTGATTCCTGCCTGCCTGCCTGTTCTGTTGGAAAAATGAATGAAATGCTGGATTTGTGGTGCACTTAGTATATGCCAGACCTTCACATGGTACTACTTCATAACTATCATTTAATTCGATCCTCCCCATAATCCATAAAATGATTATTTTACCCCTTTTTAAAAATATTTTTTGGGGCGCCTGGGTGGCTTAGTCGGTTAAGCGTCTGACTTTCGCTCAGGTCATGATCTCGCGGTTCGTGGGTTCGAGCCCCGCGTCGGGCTCTGTGCTGACTGCCAGCTCAGAGCCTGGAGCCTGTTTCAGTCTGTGACTCCCTCTCTCTCTGACCCTCCCCTGCTCACGCTGTCTCTCTCTCTCTCTCTCTCCTAGAAATAAAACATTTAAAAAAATAAGAAAGTTTAAAAATATTTTTTATTTGTAAGTAATCTCTATACCCAACGTGGGGCTAGAACTTAAAACCCCGAGATCAAGAGTCACATGCTCTACTGGCTGAGCCAGCCAGGCACCCCTATTTTGCCCAGTTTTTAAAAATGTGTATTTATTTATTCTTGAGAGAGAGCGAGCGAGCACATGTAGGGGTAGAGAGGGAGAGAGACAATCCTAGGCAGGCTCTGCCCTGCCAGGACCCACCCCCACGCAGGGCTCAAACTCAGAAAGTGTTGAGATCATAAACTGAGCCGACACCCGAGTGGAGGCTCAACTCACCGAGCCATCCCTGCCCATTTTTGAGAGGAAAAAACAAAGGTCCAGGGAGGTGAAGTGACTAGCCCGGACACACACAGCTGGAGTGAAAAAGCCTAAATTTCTTCCGCTTTCTACCACACGAGAGAGCCTCTTTACATCCCAAGGAGAGGCCGGGAGCACCACCTCCATCTGAGGGGCTGGGCAGAGGCGGGCCTTCAAGAAAAGTCAGTCTGGGACTGGCCTGGGCTGTCATGACATCATGAGGGCGGGGCTATTGCCAAGCAGGGCCTGTGGGCGGCAGCTGTGGCTTCTGGTGCTGTCTGCGCCCCAGAGTCTGGATTGAGATGCCGAGGGGTGAGGATGGTCCCCAAACTGGTCCCTGGGCACAGGCCTCAGTGAACCACTGAGCACAGTGGCTTAATTATTCCATCCATAAATGATAAGCCTCGTTCATTTCCAGGCCTTCATGACAAATTTATGGCCTTATTTAATGTGCTGGCTGCTGACCTTCCCTGGAATGGTAGAGACACCAGGGTAGGGTGGGGGTGGCTTCCTGGAGGGGGCGGTGGGAAACTTGCTGCCCCACCTGCTGGCCTCATGTCCCCTCCTGTCACTGGCAGGAGCGACCGAGGCCTCTGGCCTGTTGCAGTTTGCAAACTCATTTTCCTCTGCTTTGCTTCTCTGGGGAGGAGCTGGAGTGTGAGCTAAGGGTAGGGCCTCTGAATTCAGACAGGTGCTAGTTCGAGTCCCATCTGCTCCTTTTGAGCTGAATGACTTTAAGCAGGTAAGCGTCTTTGTCTCAGCCTCCTGGACGAGGTAAAACAGCTGCAAGTGTTTTAAATACTTTGTGTGTAGTAAATACTCAATATGGGCTAGTGGTTACTGCTGTCCTGGGGTTTTCACATCAGATTTTATTTCTTTATCTTTTGGAGCCACTGCTTGGGGCCCAAGGACCCTGGATCGGACCACATCCTAAAGTAGAAACATACGCAGATTTGGCCACTGGGCCCTGCTCTGAGCAGAGAAGGCTGCAGAGATGGCTGGCTGCGTGAGCCCAGCCCTGAGCAACCACGAGCCTGGCTCGGGCCTTTGGTCTCGCCTCCAACTCTGAGCTGGCCTCCCAAAGTTTAGACCTTTGTCACAGGGCTGGCCAGCATACTAGTCATACTTGCCACGGGCCAGATGCTCCAGTATGACCGAGGAATGGCAGATTCACCCTTTTTGGCCAGTTTCTGGAACCTGCACGAGGTCCTCCAGCCTACATGGCTGACAGCCTCTGAGTGGGGCATGGGAGCAGCTCACAGAACCACAGGACCTTTGTGCCAACCGGAAGCTCAGAGAGCATCTCCTCCGGTCTCACACTTCATAGATGAAGATGCTCATAACATGAACACCAGCTATTAAGTACTTACTGTATACCAGGCACCGCGGTCATCGCCTGCCATCTATGTGTCTCATTCGGTCCTCACCACAACCAAATAGGGTCCGAGTATGACTTTCTTCATTTACAAAAGAGAAATACAGAGGCCCAGAGAAGTATAGAGCTCGGAGGCGGCAACACAGTACCACCTGCCGTCAGGTCCAGAACCTTCCCGCGTGGACGCATCACGAGTATTTGTGTGTTCTTACATGGGTGGCCGTGCCAATCTAAGGAGACGTGCATGCCACCTGCGTGCGCATGTCATACCTGGGCATGTCATTCGTGGAGTGTGTGTCCTGACTCCCTGTCCAGTGCTCTTCCACCCCTAGCTGGTGCCATTCAACAAAGAGCTGGCTGAAATGGAACCTCTCAGCGTGGGTGTGCCTGGCTTCCCACAGTCTTAGGGAATGAGTCTAATTTGCATACTTATTTGCATGCCAGCGCAGTCACTCACGCGGCAGGGCCCATCTTGGGCAGGGAAGGCCTGTGTTATTGATTCCTACACTGCCTGTAACTCTGCTGTCAGCCATCCATCCAAGGTGCAGTTTCTACAAGCTCATTTCTATCGTTACCCCCATTGCATAGATCACGAAACTGAGGTTTAGAATTCCTGGGTCAAGGTCATGCTGCTGGCAAGTGGCAGAGCAGAGGTCTGATGCTTGGTTACAGGAGGTATATCCAGTGGTCCTTCCCCAGTCCCGCCCTGCCTGCAGGCTTGGGGTGGACATGGGGCGGTGAGCGGTCGGGAGGGCCTTCAGGGAGAAACTATGGAGCCCTGGAAGGTTCCCGTGTGTGTGTGTGTGTGTGTGTGTGTATTATGAGTGTATGGGTATAGAATGGTGCGTTTCATCATCAAGCAAGAAAATGCCTCAGTTTCTCATGTGACAGGTGCATAAATAACAGTAATAATAATGGCACGGCAAACACGTATTTAGTGCTTATGATGCACTATGCGTTCTATTAATTTATCCTCACAATGATTCCAAGGGGTGGTAACATTATTGTTCCCATTTTATATATGGGGAAACAGGAGCCTGGAGAGGTGATGTGACTTGCTCAAGGTCACACAGCTGGTAAGTGGCAGAGCTGGGATTCAAACCCAGGCCATTTGGGCCCCTGGTTCATGGATCCAACCATACCACTCTCAGGATGTGCTGCCCCCAGCGCGGCCGGACGTGGGACGGCGCGCCTGTGTCCTGGCTTGGGCTGCCACGGTAACACACTGTAGACTGGGGGGCTTAAATGACAGAAATTTCTTTCCTCACCATTTAGAGTCCAGGAAGTTCAAGATCAAGGTGCTAGCTGATTCAGTGTCTGATGAGAGCTGTCTGCCTGGCTTGTAGACAACTGGCTTCTTACTGTGGACTCACATGGTCTTTCGTTGGCTCACATGCATGGAGAGCTCTGATTCTGAGTCAGAGCTCTGATTCTGGTATGTCTTCTAATAAGGTCACATTCCCTTCATGACAGTCACACCTTTGTGACCACATTTAGCCCTTAATACCTCTCATAGGTACCATCTCTAAATACCATCACATTTGGAGTTAGAGCTCCAACATACGGATTTGGGGTGGGGGAGACACAAACATTCAGTCCATAGCAGTATGTATGCTGCACACAGGTGCACACGTGCATGCATGAGTGTGTGTACACACGGATGTGTTTGCGTTTCCATGTGCGTGTTCATATGAACACATACCTGTGGTATGTGAAGATGTAGACGGATGTACATGTGAATGTGTGGCCTGCACATACGTGTATCTGAGTGTGTGTACGTGGGTACACAGAGGTTGGGAGACTTCATCCCAGGTCAGTCCCTCTGCCCTTTAGTCCAACAGCCCTGTGAAAGCTGGAGTCACATAAAGGGGGCTAGGGTGGGGCTTCGGGTAGCTAGGGCCTCGGAGATTGCTCCCTGGATCAGTGGGGGAGGGAACTCCCCAGCTCCTCACGCTCATCGCCCTGGCCTCCAGGAGACATTAATAATAGATCAGCAAATTCCAAATGTAAATAGGGCAATCAGGCCCGAAAACACAGACATTCATCACCCAGATACAAATTACGCCGCCGGCCCTGATGTAATTACCGGAGTTCGGCTCGATTCATCGAGCCGCCCCACCCTGGGCCCTGGCGAGTTGCTTTATGCTGGTGTTCTTCCCGCTGAAGCTGCTCACCCACCTGACCCCAGAGGGTCTCTCTGGCCACAGCCAAGCATCTCCAGCTGTCTTAAGCAGGCATGAAGACAGAAAACCCCTGAGATTCTTGGGCTTTGATGTCAGAGCTCCATAGGTTGTGGGGCAAACACTAATATGTCAGAGGCCTGCTTCTGGCTCCCGTTTTGAAAAACCTTGCTGTGTGTCCCCAGGCAAGTCAGTCACCCTTTCTGAGTCTCAGTTTCCTTTTCTATCCAAAGAAGCGAACAATACAAAACAATACTGCTTAGGGCTCTGGAGTCAGAAGGACCAGTTTCAGTCCCACCCCATAGGTTTTGAGTTGAGAGACCTTGGGCAAGTTTCTTCCCTACTCCAAACCTCAACTTCTTCATCTGTAAAATGGGTATAATAATGCCTATTGCATAGCATTATTCTGAGGAAAGAATGAAGTAAATTTTTCTTTTAACTGGTGAATTTAACTCATTCACATTTATTGTGATTATACTATAATATCACACATAAAATATATATCACCAATATATAAGTACATTCAAAAATCTACATCTACATAGAGTGATCATATAATTACATGTTTTATGGTGGTTCTCTTTCTTGTCACATTTGTTGTGTTTCCTATTTATTAGTCTTCCTTATGTTTCCTTTTTCCCCATGGCTATTGTATGTTATCTATTACTCCAAAACTTAGTGGCTTACCACAAAAACCATTTAGATTTTTTTAAATGTTTATTTATATTTGAGAGAGAGAGAGAGAGACAGAGCATGAGAGAGGGAGGGGCAGAGAAAGACAGAGACAGAATCTGAAGCAGGCTCCAGGCTCCAAGCTGTCAGCACAGAGCCCGACGGGGGGGCTCAAACTCATGAACCGTGGGATCATGTCCTGAGTTGAAGTCGGGTGCTTAACAACTGAGCATCCACAATAACCATTTAAGAATCTCATAGTTGGGGCACCTGGGTGGCTCAGTCGGTGAAGTGTCTGACTTTGGCTCAGGTTATGATCTCAGTCTGTGAGTTCGAGCCCCACGTCAGGCTCTGTGCTAACAGCTCGGAGCCTGGAGCCTGCTTCGGATTCTGTGTTTCATTCTCTCTCTGCCTCTCCCCCACTGTGCTCTGTCTCTCAAAAATAAATAAATGTAAAAAATTAAAAAAAAAAAGAATCTCATGGTTGCCGTGGAGTGGCTTAGGGTGGTTCAGGTTCAGGGTCTCTTCATGAGGTGCAGCTGTGATGTTGGCCAAGGTTATGGTCTCATCCAAAGCCTTGATTGGACTGGAGTTTCCACTCCCCAAGGTGGGTCCTCAGTTCCTCCCTGTAGGACTGCT
The DNA here is from genome assembly GCA_017311185.1 of Proteles cristata cristata. Lineage (NCBI taxonomy): Eukaryota > Metazoa > Chordata > Mammalia > Carnivora > Hyaenidae > Proteles > Proteles cristata. The sequence continues at coordinate 275,975 of JAESUZ010004443.1, read as the reverse complement.
CGAGTGTCCCCCTGACATGGGGATTGGCTTCCCTTGGAGCGAGTGAACTAAGAAAGCAAGGCAAAGGTTGTTATGTCTTTAATGACTGAGCCTCAGAAGTCACTAGCTATCACTTCAGCAATGTTGGTTACACAGGCCATTCCCTTCATGTGGGAGGGAACTGCAAACAGGTGGATACCAGGATGCAGGGATCACTGGGGGCCACCTTGCAGCCTGGGTACCGCACCTGCCTGTGTTGGATTGAACTATAGTGTATGCAAAGCTCTCAGTCTGTGCAGCGGGAGAAATTCATTAATCCCTATGATCCCAATGCCCAGCACAGTTCCTGGCATGGACTAGGCATCAACAAATAATGTGATGGCAAGGAAAAGGCTGTAGCAGAATCTGGTACCCTCTCCCCAGAGCTGTTTCCTAGAGGCCAGCAGGCCAGCAGCCACTTGAACCCACATCCATTCTTGCCACTGTCCAGGCTTTGGCTCAGGGCGTGCTGAGAGCTCCTGCCTTCTCTGAAGCAGGGAGGAGAGTCTAGACCAAAGGCAGTTTCCAGGCCCGTCTCATCCCAGCTTTACATTGATCAGTAATTAAACGCAGCCTCCAATTACTATAACGTTTGGCGAGGCACCAAGCTCGTGTGAAACCTTGCAATAAACATCTGCTTTATAAATTGCCTCTCAGTGCAGTGCACCAGCAGGGTTCTTGGGGGGTTGGGGAGAGAGCAGAGCTGGGAAAGGGAGGAGGAGAGGTTAGGGAGGGAGAAGCTGGCCTTCCAGGTGGGGGGAGTGAGGGCCCCATCATTCCTCTATGGAAGGCTCCCTCACCACCCTCCAAGGTGGGGGCCCTGAATTTAACTTGGAACTGGGGAATCCTTGTCTCCTGAGACTGTGTCAAAAGCTGCACACATATCTAATGCAAATTACTTTTCTGTTGCTTTTTCTTTTTCCAAAACCCATAACATCCCACTCACCTGTCATTTACATTTAGAGGGAGAAACATAGAGATTTATTAGCTCTACTAGCAGCTTCTGTCGGCGGTGAGATATTCTCTAGGCTCCAGAGAAAGAGGAGGGTCAATGGTTTCTTATCGCGGTCTTGGAACCCCACCCCCACTATACACACTGTCCCCCGAGCCGGAAAGGGCTCTGTTCAGCCCCACTCTGTCTCCTTCAGGGTCTTGCTTACAGAGACGACAAGGGAACGGGGGAAACTCAGGATCAGAGGTCCAATGGAACTGGGCCGAGCGCTGGCTCAGCTCACCTGAGCTTGGGGCAAGTGACTTTGCCTCTTGGGGCCTCCGTTTCTGCCCCTGTGAAATGGTCATAAAACCCACGGATGTTTGGGAGGATAAAAGGAGCCTTGGAAGTGGGATAGGGCAGGAGCTCCCAAGCCAGACAGGCTTGCTCCTTGAGTGCGACCTTTTCGTTTTCAGCCTCTTCTGAAGATGGGAAGGCGAGCGTGTCAGCTCACAGAGGTGCTACAAGGCCTCAGTCGGGTTTGCAACACATTGGCACTTAATGCCAGCTCTTGTTGCAGGTGCTATCGGTAGGCTCGATGGATAGAGATCTGCTCCTGTTTCAGAGAGAAAGGATTCCCTGGGCCCCCTGGGCTCCCCTCCCTTGCCTGTTCTCCACCCTCTCTTGCACCCCTTGGAGCCTATGCTCTGCCCGTTGCCTGATGCACCAGATGCGGGCTCTCCAGGGAAGATGATTTGATTGATCTGCTGTCCCCATCACTGGCACCCTATCTGCTCCCCAGCGAGCTTGTTTGCTCCCCCAGCACTGGAGGAAACGAGGACTTCCAGTAGGTGGGGATGGGGATGAAAGGGAGGACTGACTGAGGCCAAACTGCCTGCCTGGGGAACCCTAATAAGCGCCCAGCGCAGCTGAAAGGAAATGAGACATCACATGTGCCCCACACTTAGCTGCTCACATTATTACCATTATGATCTGAAACCCCACCTGGGAGGTGTGGCCTGTGCTCCTCTCCCTTACTCCGCCCACCTTGGCCAGGTAAGACACGAGGCAGGGTGAGTTGGGCCACCTCCCATCTCTCCACCCAGCAGAGCTGCCGAAACACCTGAGTCCACCTTTAGCGTTCTCACCAATGCCTGATCTTTTTCTCTTTCAATTTTCTTTAATGTTTATTTATTTTTGAGAGAGAGACAGAGTGTGAGTGGGCAAGGGACAGAGAGAGAGGGAGACATACAGAATCAGAAGCAGGCTCCAGGCTCCAAGCTGTCAGCACAGAGCACAACGCAGGGCTTGAACTCATGAAATAGGAGATCATGACCTGAGCTGAAGTCAGACACTTAATTGACTAAGCCACGCAGGCTCCCCCGACACTTGCTCTTTTTAAAAAATGAAAAGAGCCCCCAGAAGGCTAGCCGAAGGAGTCCCCTCTACCTTTAGCAAAAAATCATTTATGAAAAGACCTTAGAGTTAGTGGGGATGTTTGTCCTAAGGCTGGGGTCATGGAAAATATTTGATGAATGAATACATGAGTGAGTGAAGGCTCAGCTCCGTCTGGCACTGGCATTACTCTCTGGATGTTCACTGCACAGGAGTCCAGCCTCATTGCAAACTCTTTCCCGACATGCGAAGCTCATTGCTTAGAGGGCAGCCTGGTCCGTCTCTAGACAGCTGCATGCACTGAAACATATTCCGTAGGCTGAGCTCAAACTCCCTTTGCTAAAACTTCTCTAGGGATCGCCTTGCTCTTGCAGTGTGGCTCCGAGGTCAAAATCCTAAATCACAGACAAGCAGTTGCCAATAGGTTTTGGAAAAGCTTGCCAGGCCATGTCAGGATATTTATCAATGAAACCGACATGGCAGAGGAAGTATTCCGGTAAAGCTGTCAGCCCAACTGCAGGTGCTCCTAAGAGTAGGAATGTAGCAGAATTGTAACAAGAGCTCACCCAAGCCAGGTGCCAGGCACTGTTTAAATGCTTTCCCGTGTATTGACTCATCTACTACTCCCAGCACTCCGGGGAGGTGGGTGCTAGGCAACAGAGACTCAGAGAGGTCAAGTGACTTGCTCCAGATCCCACAGCTGCAGAGCTATCAGAGCATCTTGCTCCAGAGTCTGGGCACCTAAGTGTCGCACAAAATTCCTGCGATATTTACCTGTGAATCAGGATTTTCTTGATATTGGGCAACCCAAACCAGCTGCAGAAATAAATTGGATGCAGGGTTGATACAAGACAGAGGCTGTCATCCCTCACTCCTGATTTCAAATGTTTATGTCTGTCAAAGCAGCTTCATTGTTCTTCCTAACTGGCTTTATGAATAAATATATTATATCATTTACCCCATTTGTGGTTGTGACAGAAAATCCAGCTAGCTGGAGCGTAACGGCTCTGGCAACGAAAAACTCCAGGGGTGGTGCTGGCTTCAGGCACAGCGTGATTCAGGGGCTCCTGTGGTGTCACCAAGGCTCAAGTTTTTGCCATCTCTCAGACTTTCACAGTACTGGCTTTGTTCTTAGACTGACAGTGGGTGAGCTCTGGCGGCTCTACCCTTGCCCTGCCTCCACCTTAGGCTCCAAACCAGAAGAAAAAGGACTTCCTCTCCCTCTCCAGGCCACAAGCCTGATTGGCTCATACTGGTCACAGTCTGGTCCCTGAACCCTTACTTGGGGCATTGGATCCATGACTGCCTCTGGTGTGGGAGGCAGTCAAGGGGGTGGATACACAATCCCTTCAAAGGAAGATTGGGGTATTGCCACCAAAAGAAGGAGACAGGATGCTACAATCAACCGCTGGGTATACACGTCACACTTTGGATGCTGCTAAGATGTTCTGGCTCCCGTTTCGTACATACTGGGTTCCCGCTTGAGATTTTTTCAGTGAATTACATACCTAAAGACCATTTGAAGGACCACTGGCCTATAACATTTTAAATAGCTTCATAGGGTCTTTAACAAGGATGGGCATTAATTTACCAACTGGGACGGCATGTGAGAGTTTACCATCTCTCTATGGGCTAATAACCATTATCATGATAAAGTTACTGTTCACTGCACCACGTACTCTGCGCATACTATTAATACCCAATATTATTGCAGGAAGCTCACACTCAGAGAGGTTAAGTGACTTGCCTAATATCACTCAGCTGGTAAAGGAAAGATTGAGAACAAGAGCCAAGTCAGCCTGACACCAAAGCCCATATTTTTTTGGTTAAAAAATTTATAATTTTGTATGTATAGATATAGTGGTTGTTGTGGGGGAAAAAAAAACCCAACTCAAACAATAGGGAAGGATATAAAGGAGATAATTAAACTAACTCCCTACACTGAACATTTTAAAAGATTTTAAACTGAGGGGCTGGGTGGCTCCCTCGGTCGTGCTCCGGCTTTGGTTCAGGTCATGATCTCGAGGTTCGTGAGTTCGAGCCCCATGTCGGGCTCCACGATGACTGCCCCTCCCCTGCTTGTGCACACGCGCACTCTCTTTCTCTCAAAATAAATAAACTTTAAAAAAGATTTTAAACTTTTAAAATTGTAAGAGTCGGGGCGCCTGGGTGGCTTAGTCGGTTAAGCGTCCGACTTTCCGACTTTCGCTTAGGTCATGATCTTGCGGTTCGTGGGTTCGGGCCGCGCGTCAGGCTCTGTGCTGGCTGCCAGCTCAGAGCCTGGAGCCTGTTTCAGTCTGTGACTCCCTCTCTCTCTGACCCTCCCCTGCTCCCGCTGTCTCTCTCTCCTAGAAATAAATATAAATAAATAAATAAATAAATAAAATAAAATAAAATTGTAAGAGTCAGTGGTGCCTGGATGGCTTAGTCGGTTAGGCATCTGACTCTTGGTTTTGGCTCAGGTCATGATCTCATGGTTGGTGAGTTCGAGCCCCATGTTGGGCTCTGTGCTGGCAGTGCGGAGCCTGCTTGGGATTCTCTCTCTCTCTCTCTCTCTCTCTCTGCCCCTCCCCTACTTGTGCTGTTTCTGTGTCTCTCAAAATAAATAATAAAAAATAAATAAAATTATGAGTCATACCACACACAGTACAAAGTAAATGAAACTGGCACATCAATATGTGAAATGAAACCCAAAAACAGTCTCCATCTCCCATTCTTCAATCTCGCTTTCTGGAGAGAATCACTGTGAATCGATGCTTGTGTAGCTCTTTCCACATTTTTCATGCACATCAAACACATCTATGCTTTCCTTTACGTAAATGGCAGCACACTAGAAATTGTCCTGTGATTTGTTTTTTCCACTCTGTCATAGCTCACATACCTTCTTCTCTACTGGTCCACACAGAACTAGCTCATTCTTTTCCCCAGCTGTGTAGTACTCCACTTAAATGACTGCAGTATAATTTACATTTAACCAGTCCCCTGTTGATGGACAAATTGTTTCCAGTTTTATGCTTTAAAAAATTTTTTAATGTCTATTTATTTTTGAGAGAGAGAGAGAGAGAGAGAGAGAGAGAGAGAGAGAGAGAGAGAGAGGAAGGGGCAAGAGAGACAGAGACACAGAATCTGAAGCAGGCTCCAGGGTCTGAGCTGTCAGCACAGAGCCCGACGCGGGGCTCGAACTCATGAACCGTGAGATCATGACCTGAGTTGAAGTTGGACGCTCAACTGAATGAGCCCCCCAGGCGCCCCAGGTTTATTTGTTTAAGGGTCGCTGTGAACATCCCTGTGTTTCCTCTCCGCTTTGGGCGCAGAGTCAGCCCCTGGGCTCTAACCACCTCTACCCAGCCCTCAGCTCCGTGGGCACACTCCCTGTGCCCGCTCTGGCTTTGCCGCCACCTCTGCTTTGGGAAGGGCCCTGGGCTGCCAGGGGAGCCCCTCCTCCTCGTACTCCAGCCCGTCTCTGCTCGGTCTCCTTCGAAGGCGCAGCTCAGAACCCTCAACATCTCTCCATACTGAGATAATTTACATTTTCTGTTATTTTTCTTTTTTTCTTTTGCAGTGAAAAGGGGGCACTTAAAGTGAAATATCTCTCGACACACTGTTAACAAGGATTCATAAAAGTGAACTGTTCACCTTGTCTGTCGGCGGGCGGTTATGAAAAATCAATAGCACACAGAGGCAATCGTGCTCCTCGTGTCTGAGCTTGTCTGTCTAGTGGTGTGGATGGGGCTGGAGCTGCCTGGCCTCAAACATGCCACCGGGAGGCTGGGAGTGTACAGGCGTGGGGCTCCTGGGCCCGAGCGACAGCTCAGGTCGGAAGTCAATGCAGAAGACGCATCATTCGGTGCAGAGAATGCTGTCTGGCACTACACCCTCCCGACACTACCATGAGAGCAAGGCTCAAATGTCACATCTTCTAGAAAACCCTTCACTCATTCACTCCCCCAAACACACATGGTGGCTCCTGCTATGTGACAGGCCTGTGCTGGGCACACATGCTCAACATGGCCCCAGCTTTCTGCATGGTGAAACTAGACAGGGAAACAGGAAGGAGATGGGGTGCCATGTGCTTCAGCAGGGAGCACTCAGGATGGCTGGGGCCCAGGGGAGGCCCCTGTCCCTGTCTAAAGGGTGGGACACTCAGAGGAGGCTCCCTAGAGGGTCTATGTCAATGCTAGAGCCCAGAGTGTGTGTGGGCGAACTGAACAGAGTATAGGAGGAAGGACTTGTTGAGCAGTAGGAACAGCAGATGCAAAGGCCCAGGGGCAAGAAGAAGAAGGGCAGGTGGGTCTGGGGCATTAGAGATTTGATCTGACAGTGCACGCATGGTCACAGAAGGGATGGGATGGGAAGGTGACCAGTGGCCTACCCCTGAGGGCCCTGCAGACCTGGCTGAGGAATGGGGACCGGAAGGGGGCTGATTTGGGAGTGAGTTTTAACTTCTCTTTGATGTTGTCTCAAATTTCTTAAATTTTCTCTAATGCATCTGTGTTAACCTTTATAATAAGACTCTTAAAATAACAATCACAATTCTGTGGGGGGAAAAAGAGGGAGAATAAGAACTAGTAACAGAGAGTGCCTGGGTGGCTCAGCTGGTTGAGCATCCAGCTTCTGGCTCAGGTCATGATCTCCTGGTTCATAGCTTTGAGCCCCTCATTGGGCTTATTGGTGTCGGCATGGAGCCTGCTCTGGATCCTCTGTCCCTTTCTCTCTCTGCCCCTTCTCGGCTTGTGCTCTCTCTTTCTCTCTCAAAAATAAAGAAAACATTAAAAAAAAGAAGTAGTAATGATAGTGATTACTCTTACCGCATGGGTAAGAGTAATCGTGGTAGTAACAGTTAACTGTGGGGGAAATAGTGCTGGTGGTAAGAGTAATGGTAAATGGCAGGGGGGGGGGTGTCACAGTACAGTGGAAATAGCAACAGTAGCAATAGTGGTAGCCATGTTAGTAATAGTAGTATTAGTGGCAGTAACAGTAACAATAGTGGTAACAGTGGTAGCTGTAGTGGCAGTGATAGCACTAATAGTTCAGAGTCTAACTGGTAGGCAGAGGGGGTCACTGAAGCAAAGGAAAGGATGATAGTTTGAGTTCCAGAACTCTCAGGAAGGTGACTGCTACGGAGGTGGGGAGGGAGCTAGCCTGTCCTGATTGTGAGGTGCTGGGCCCTCGTTCCTGACGGTCTCCTCTTAAGTAATTCACCTGAGGGAAGTGGTTCATTTCCAGAATATCCTACCACCCCATCAGCAACTAGACTCTGCAGTCAGTCAGGTTCAGTCATGGCTGCTGTGTGGATGGAGTGCGGATCTGGAGAGATGGGCCTCTCCAATGTCACTTTTCCAGCAGCCAGAACCATAATTGCCTCTCTCTCTAACTCTTAGAACACTCAACAGTCAGAATTACTTTCTTCTGCGTTTATTTTCTCCATTCACTCATCCATTACCCACCACTCACCCATCCATCCATCCATCTATTCATCGATCCATCCAACACTCATCCATCCAACCATTCATCCATCCATCTCTCATGCATCCATCTGTCCCTCTATCCACCCACCACGCACCCATCCATCCATCTATCCATCCTTGTACCCATCCACCCATCCATCCATCCACCCATCACTCACCTCTCTGTCCACCCATCCATCCATCCATCCATCCATCCACCCATCCATTTTCCCATCCATCCTCTCTTTATTTTCTGTGGTTGGAAGACCCATTGATTAAGATTCACCAAATGTTAATTTCTGGATGGTGGAATTGTGGATGATTTTCTTTTCTTTTCTTTTTTAATGTTTATGTTTATTTTTGAGAGAGAGTGCAAGTAGGGGAGGGGCAGAGAGAGAGGGGGATAGAGGATCTAAAGCCGGCTCTGTGCTGACAGCAGACAGCCTGATGTGGGGCACGAACTCACGAACCACGATATTAGAACCTGAGCCGAAGTCAGATGCTTAACTGACTGAGCCACCCAGGCGCCCTGTGAATGATTTTCTTCTTGAATCTTTGCACTTTTCCATATTGTTTGAATTTGTATGCCCCATATCGCTCATAGGTGTTTGTATAAAAACAATGTATTTGTAAAAAAAACAAAACAAAACAAAACAAAAAAAAACCAAGGATATATACCAAAATAAAAAAACACAAGTCAACATTTCAGAATGCTTATCCTGGTGACAGTGAGCCACCACGTTAGAGGTCTGACTACTCTGGGGCCGCCATGCTGCAAGGAAGCCCAAGCTAGCTCAGTGGAGAGGCCTCACCAAGAGAAAGGGGACATTCCACTCGCTCCTGCAGTCCAGCCATCGAGCCCAGGCAGCAGATATGTATGTGCGTGTAAGAGCCATTTTAGAGAGCTCAGCCCCAGCATATGCAACTTGGAGAAGAACAAAGGGGCCCATTTGACAGCCAGAACTGGGGCCCCAGACACCTATCCTAGTCATTCAAGGACCCAACTTAGGACCCAGTCACCAGTGGGCAAACATAAGCTGTTCTTGCTGTGTCCTGTCTTGGTCAACATACGCAAAAAAATCGTTGTACACACACACACACACACACACACACACATTCACGTGGTTTGCTCATGACCACAGGCAAGTCCCTCTACTTTTCTGGCCTCACTCTTTCTAAGTGTGGAGCAGGAGGCAGGTGGCAGTAAGTGACCACACCGGTGGCTTCCCCCAGATCTCTCGCCTGTCATGTCTGGAAGGCAATGTCATGGGAGGTATAACTCGGGCTTTGGAGTCAGGGTCATAAGTTTAAGCCTTGGCTGTGGCATTTATGAGCACGTGACCTTGATTCCTCCATGCAATGCTTTTTTTCCCCTCTAGTTTTTACTTTTCTATCTTGATGAAAAATATGTGATGTTAGATGTTATTGCTAACAGAACTGTGGCTAACACTGCACCACTTATATTGCTGGTACTCTTGATGGTTCAAACATGTTTCAGCAATATTTAATGATTATTTATTTATTTATTTATTTTGAAAGAGAGAGAGCGCGAGTAGGGGAGGGGCAGACAGAGACAATCTCAAGCAGGCTCTACACCGTCAAGGCAGAGCCCAATGCAGGGCCCAAACTCACAAACTGTGAGATCATGACCTGAACCAAAATCCAGAATCGGACGCCTCACCAACTGAGCCACCCAGTGTCCCTTGTTTTGACAATATTAAAAAAAATTTTCCAGGGGCACCTGGGGGGCTCGGTCGGTTAAGTGTCTGACTTTGGTTCAAGCCATGATCTCATGGTTCGTGGGTTCGAGCCCCACGTCGAGCTCTGTGCTGACAGCTGACTCAGAGCCTGGAGCCTGTTTCAGATTCTGTGTCTCTGTCTCTCTCTGGCCCTCCCCCGCCTGGGCTCTGTCTCTCTGTCTCTCAAAAATGAGTAAACGTTAAAAAAAAATTTTTTTAATGTTTTTCCTTCTGCAAAGTTGTTGGCCAGGAGCAAATGCCACCCTCCGTGTCTTGACCCTAGATTCTCAAGCTGCCCCTTGAGAAGCATACACACAGGGCCAGGGGCATCCTATGCCCTGACCACCCACCCCAATCAGAATGGAGTGAGGATCTTGGCAAGGGCATCCTCCTGCAGCATACACACACACACACACACACGCACACGCACACACACACACACACACACACCACAGCTCTTCACACACCCGGCCTGATTAGAGTCAAAAGGGCGAGTAAGGGCCAGATTAAATATGTGTTGATTATGTGAGCTTGCGCTCCTGTTTATTTCTCATAAATAAGACATGAGCCCTGTTTTCCACCCTCAACACACACGTGCACGCACGCACACACATGCACACACTTCCTGGGGATGATATTTATTGTATGCAAATCAGAAAGTGAACTGGGAGAAGTAATCACCTGTTTATCACATGGTGTGCAGATTGGGTGGAAAATAATAAGCCGGGGTAATGGTGCCATATCTATTTGGAAGAAGACATCATAGACTGGGGTCTGGATTTATCGTCACCTGTGCACACATCAAGGGCTGGCCCTGAGACCCGCTGACCCCCTGCCTGGCCAGGTTGGCCCAGTGGCATTTACCAGGTAATTGTGCATTCAGAAAATAGCAGGGTGAGGACTAGCAGTTATCTGCTGCCTGCTGAGCTTGGACAGCTGTTTGAAGGAAAGACCCTGGACGTCAGGCCGACCGGTGCAAATGCAGGACCTGCCACTGCGTGCTGTGTGACCTTGAGCATGCAGCTGCACTTCTCTGGCTCTCCCTTGCTTCAGCTGTTAACTGAAGACAATCATGACTCCAGTCCTGTTGGGTGTTGGGAGGAGGAGCAGGTTCAGGTGTGTCTGGAGGGAGGCACTTGGAGTCACCCAGACCTTTCTTCCTCACTTCCCATTTCTGCTTCCTTAGCGTTTCCGAAGGTGAGCCCTGTCTGGCACCCTGGAAATGCCTGGTAAGTGCTGTTCTCGTTCTGCCCTGGTTCGGGCTCACCAGCTGTCACAGACTGATGACTCCTGAGCTTCCCTGTCTTTTCTCTGTCGCCTCCAGTTCATTCCTCACCCTCTGAAGCAAAGAGGGCTCTCTCTTCTTCTTTTTTAAAAATCTCTTGGGGCACCTGGGTGGCTTAGTCGGTTAACCGTCCGACTTTCGCTTAGGTCATGGTCTCGCGGTTCATGGGTTCGAGCCCTGCGTTGGGCTCTGTGCTGACTGCCAGCTCAGAGCCTGGAGCCTGTTTCAGTCTGTAACTCCCTCTCTCTCTGACCCTCCCCTGCTCACGCTGTCTCTCTCTCTCTAGAAAAAAAAATCTCTTTTAAATATTTAGTTATTTATTTTTGAGAGAGAGAAAGAGAGAAGGCAGAGAGAGAGAGAGAATCCCAAGCAGGCTCCGTACCGTCAGCGCAGAGCCTGATGCAGGACTTGATTTCACGGCTGTGAGATCATGACCTGAGCCAAAATCAAGAGTCAGATGCTTAACCAACTGAGCCATCCAGGCACCCCTGAGAGGATTCTTTCTAATGTGAAAATCCCACAATCACATCGCTCTCCTGTTCAAAAGCCTGCTGTGGCTCCTCAGTGCCCTCCAGACAAAGAAATCCACATTCCTCCCCGTGCCCTAGACCTCGGCAGACTGGCAATGGCCTCCTTTGCCACACTTCAGCCTCTCAGCTTTTTCTTCAGGTCCCTAAACATGCCAAGGCGGTTCCTGCCCCAGGGCCTTTGTCCTCGCTGCACCCTTTGCCTGCAACCTTCGGCCCCGGCTCCTTTTCCACGCTGCTACCGAGATGTCACGTCCCCAGGGAAGCTGCTCCAGCTAAATGAGGTCCCCACTGCTAGCTGTTTGCCCTCTTGTCAGTTTCCTTCATGATACTGATCACAATTTATCCTAATGTTATTTATTTGGGCTTACTGGGCTGTGGCTGCCTCTGCAGCGGGCTGTGAGCTTCGGGGTGCAGGGCCTGTATCCGTTTTGCTCATCGTGGTGGCCCTGCTGTTCTGGATCGCCACTAGGGTAGCTGCTCCACGGGCGCCCTTTGGGGGGCTGTGGATGGGACAAGAGGCACAGAGGTGCTCTGGGCCCGTGGCCACGTGCCCTGGGGGCTGGACACCAGCTGGACACCTGGCGCCATGCCGCCAGCACAGCCCCCCAAGGGATGTTTGCTTGCCTTTCCCTAATGGCCTGACATACAGGGTCCTAGTGATAAACCTCCCTCTGATAAAAGATGCAAAACTAACATCTGGCGGTTAATTAATAAAGAGCAGCGGTGTCTGGCTGGGCGTGCGGTGTGCTGATGCTGGCATTTTCTCCGCCCGCCCCAAGAGATGCTGACACCGGGTTCGAAAACGGGGGGAAAAGAGATCGATTTGGAACAGGCCCTGCTGACGAGGCTCCCAAGGGACAGGACACCCCCTTGTCCCCTTTCTAAGGGGCTGACACCCCGCCCTCTACCAAAGGGTGACGGGTGGTGGGAGGGTGAATCTCATTTATTGAAGACCTATTATGTGCCAGTCTCCCTGTCTCATTCATTCTCCCCAGAATCCTCCAGAGCAGAATGTCTCTGTTCCCATTTACATACAAGAAAGATCGAGGCTCAGCTGTCTGCCCCAAACCGAGGCTCCTCCTCCCTCACTGGACTCAGCGGTGCCAGGAGTGCCAGATGCGGGAGTCACTAGGTGTGTTTGTCACAAATGCAGACTCCAGGGCCCCAGCACCCTAGAGTGGGGCCCAGGCGTCTGTATTTGCAACAAGACCCCCGTAAAATTCTGGAGTAGGTAGGTCAGGTATCTCTCCTGGGAACACACTGGTCCCTTGGATACTGTCAAGCGCTGGCTGAGCACCTGCTATGTCCCCAGCTAATCCCGGTAACACTGAGGCTGGCTGGCTATCTCCAGCTTACAGACCTGGCCCAGGGAGAGGAAGGGACTTGATCAAAGCCACACAGGGGCGCCTGGGTGGCTTAGTCAGTTAAGCGTCCGACTTTCGCTTAGGTCATGATCTCGCGGTTCATGGGTTCAAGCCCCACGTTGGGCTCTGTGCTGACTGCCAGCTCAGAGCCTGGAGAGCCAGTCTGTGACTCCCTCTCTCTGACCCTCCCTGCTCACGCTGTCTCCCTCTCTCTCTCTCTCTCCTAGAAATAAATAAAACATTAAAAAAAATTAGGCGCCTGGGTGGCTTAGTCGGTTAAGCGTCCGACTTTCGCTTAGGTCGTGATCTCGCGGTTCGTGGGTTCGAGCCCGCGTTGGGCTCTGTGCTGACTGCCAGCTCAGAGCCTGGAGCCTGTTTCAGTCTGTGACTCCCTCTCTCTCTCACCCTCCCCTGCTCACGCTGTCTCTCTCTCTCCTAGAAATAAATAAAACATTAAAAAAAAAAAAACATTAAAAAAAAAAACATTAAAAAAATTAAAAAAAAAAAAAGCCACACAGAGAGGCAGGGGGGTGCTCTAGCCCAAATCCTCTGACTGCCCCTGACCTCAGGGCTCCCCAGCTGTCTCCGCCTGGCCCCCATGAGGAGGGAGAGGACCCAGCTTGAGCTGCAGGTATCACAGGCAAGCCTGTGCCACTGAAATATTAACAGGGCTAACGTTTCAATGACCACTTGGGACACCTTGGCAGGCCTGGTCCCCAACCTCAGCTGAGCGTGAGTATAGGGGGGACTTTAAACAAGCGTGTAGGGAGCCCACCTAGGAGGCTGTAGCTGGTTCCTCTGGCTTCTTGGACGGGGAAAGTAGCTGTCTGAAGTCCTATTTACTGGAATGGATTAAGCGGCAGCAGGACAGCCCTCCACACTGACCATGGGGCCATGGGGGTGCAGTGGGGCAGAGGGTGGCCCGCAAGGTAGGCCAGAACACGGCTCTGAGGCTCCAGAGAAGGGAAGACGGAAGGCTGCGAGGGATGGAAATTAGAGCAACCTGTGTCTGAATCCCCGCTCCCTCTCCAACTCTCTGTGGGGCTAGGCAGCGTCTCCCCTGAAACCAGGCACCTAGGGGCCCCCCATGGCCACGGTGAAGGACAGAGCAAGGCACCAGCCGCTCACCCGGGCTCGAGTGCCGCCCAGAGTTACTTCTAGAGGCTTGGGTTTGAGGCAGACAGGTTCAAACCTTAGCTGCGCGGTGTTTGGGCTGCGTGAACTAGGAGCCACACTTGGCTGGGACTCGGTTTCCCCATTGTCCCTGCTCCCTGGGTTCTTGTGACCAATTAAATGCAACAAAATGCTCAGCACAGGGCCCGTCCGTAGCAGGGACACCATCGTGCTGGCAGGTGTGTGGTGGTCTTCGTATCACCGCTCTGCCACATTGGGAGCGTAGGAGCACACGTTGCTTACCCGTGTCAGGCCTCGGTTCCCAGCTGAGCCCAGCCAGTGCTTCCCGTGGCCCTCCCTGCTCCAGGGTTCTCACTCCCTTGTGTCTAAGGGGCAGTGCGGTTGCCCGCCGGGGGAGGGGCGCCAGCCAGCCGGGAATTGCTCGGCGTAATTGAATTGTTACTGACGTGCCCTTGTGACTCTGGCCCACAGACACGATAAGGCTCCCAGGCGCTGAACTGTCTCCCCCCTGGGAGACCTCCTGGCACCCTGGATGGTGGCCCGAACAGGCTGAGAGCTGGGGGTCCATGGGGATTATAGGACATGTGTGTACTCGTGAGTCCCTGGCTCGGCCACTGACTTGCTGGGTCCCCTTACCCCCTCTGGGTCCCTCAAGTCAGCTCCTGTGTCTGCCTGGGGGCCGGAGGTGGGAGAGAAGAAAGGAGCCCGACTTGCGGTTCCTTTGAGGCTTCTCCCCCATCTTCCCTAAGCACCTGTCCAATTCCCTCCCCCACTCATGCTCAGTCCTGCCTCCAGGTTCACCGCCCGCAAAGTAAATCTTGGCATTAGCCCCATTTTTCAGCTAGGCAAACCGAGGCTCAGAGAGGTAAGGTACTGTGCTCAAGGCCTCCAGCCAGGAAGTTATCAGATTCTGCACCTGAGCCTGAATCTGTCTGACTTTCAGGAGCCCACATGCTTACCCCCCTCCTAGAATACCCTTCTTTCTGCCCCATCTTTCCCTTAGCCTGGACCACAAGGTGGGGAGACCTTCCTGGTCACGTCCCTCCTCCCCTGCCCCCGCCCCAAGCCTGCCCTGGGCAATCAGTTTCTTCAGATATGATTTGGGATTCTAAAGAACAGAATGATTTGGCATTTAAATAATTATCCACTCTCTAACTGTTAGTGCTGCTGAGTCGGGAGAAATTTCCGCATCTTATTTATGAATATGGTTTTTCCCCCTCATCGGGTGGAGATTTCCCAGCCACCCCCCCCCCAGGCGCCTCCTCTCTTAAATGCCTTTCCAGCAGGTCTCCAGTGCAACAGCCGCCCCCACCACTCGAGCCCCTAAGTGCCTATTAACAACGTTTCGCTTCCGCTATCCGCACCGTTCACGCCCCTTTTTTATCTTTACATTTCAATATCATTACAAATCCTAGTGTTATTCAAATTGCATCAATTATTCAATTTCTCCACCCGGAGTGGAGGCAGCAGCTTCCCAGTGGCTGAGCAGGAAAAAGCAGAGGCCTCTCAAGGAGGGTTTGAAATTCACAGGGGGATTCAGCCGGCTTCCATTAACCTGGGCTTTTTGGCTCCCACAAACCGTGGAATTGATTAAAACACACACACAGTTGCAGTTTGGTTTGGGGAGAAAGCCTGCTGCCGAGAAGTACCCGAGTAACAGTTTGGGAGATAAAATGCCTCTGCCGCCCTGTGATGGCCATCCGCTGAGTATTATTGAGTTCCTGCTGGACGAAGAGCAGCCACTATTTATTGAGCACTTACTGTGTACCAGACACTGCTAGGCTTTTGTTTTTGTTTTTATTTGAGAGAGAGAGAGAGACAGAGAGACAGAGAGACAGAGAAACAGAGACAGACAGAGAGACAGAGAGAGAGACAGAGAGAGCGCATGCGCGGAGGAGAGAGAGAGAGAATCCCAAGCAGGCTCCACGCTCAACAAGGAGACTGATGCGCA
Source organism: Proteles cristata cristata (assembly GCA_017311185.1). Classification (NCBI taxonomy): domain Eukaryota; kingdom Metazoa; phylum Chordata; class Mammalia; order Carnivora; family Hyaenidae; genus Proteles; species Proteles cristata. Next base: position 260,181 of record JAESUZ010004443.1, on the reverse strand, counting down.
GCTTATCCCAGGACCTGAGAGGAAATCAAGAGTGGGTTGGGGCACCTCGATGGCTCAGTCGGTTAAGCGCCGGACTTCAGCTCAGGTCATGATCTCACGGTTCATGGGTTCAAGTTCCGCGTCGGGCTCTGTGCTGACAGCTAGCTCAGAACCTGGAGCCCATCTTTGGATTCTGTATATCCCTCTCTCTCTGACCTTCTCCTGCTCACGCTGTCTCTCAAAAATAAATAAATAAAAAACAGGGGCGCCCGTGTCAGGCTCTGTGCTGACCACTAGCTCAGAGCCTGGAACCTGTTTCAGATTCTGTGTCTCCTCTCTCTGACCCTCCCCTGCTCATGCTGTCTCTCTCAGAAATGAATAAAAACACTAAAAAATTTTTTAATAAATAAATAAATAACATTAAAAAAAAAAAAAAGAGTGGGTCGCTGGGGCACCTGGGTGACTCAGTCAATTAAGCGTCTGCCTCTGGCCCAGGTCATGATCCCACAGGTTCGTGAGTTCGAGAACCCCGCATCGCATCCATTCGGCTCTGCTGTCAACATGGAGCCCGCTTCAGATACTCTTTCCCTTTCTCTTTCTCTACCCCTTCCCTGCCCATATGCTTTCTCTCTCTCTCTCTCTCTCTCTCTCTCTCTCTGAAGAATAATAAAAATATATATATTTTTAAAAAGAGTAGTTGCTCAACTGACTGAGCCATCCGGGGACCCCAGCACTAGGTCTTTAGAGACGGTCTCTCCTCTAATCTTAGGGACAAGCTGGTGAGGTGGTTATCATTAACCCTCCCATTGTATAGACAAGAAAACTGAGGCCCAGAGAGGGAAGGTCTCTAGCCCGAGGCTGCACAGTGGTAGAGACTGGTTTTGTCTTCAGGAACCTGGCCTCTTCATCGTTATGCCATCAGCTGTGGTTGTAGGGTGTGGGTGACCCCCGGGAATAGCCGAACAAGGGCCTGAGGGGATGGAAAGGAAAGAGAAAGAACAGCTTTTCCCCACGGGGCCCTTTTTGGAAGGCTTGCCTGAGAAATGGTTCACATCTCATTAGTCCCAAAAGCCACATTTCCCCCGCTAAGTAACTGGTAGTTTCTCCGCTCATGGCCGCTGAGTCATACAGTGGTCACATTTCTCTCTTCGCTTCGGCTGCGAGGAAGCTCTGAGCCCACTACTCACAACCATACAGGAACTTACCCCGTCACGTCCCACCCTGGTCTGCTCGCCCAGGCCTTTCCTGTTTGCACACTGTGCTGTGTATTTGTAAGGCGCTTCTAAGCCTTTTTTTGAAATGAGGCCAGTTCTAGGTACCTTTTATTTTTATTATTTTTTTAATGTTTTTTATTTATTTCTAGGAGAGAGAGAGACTGCGTGAACAGGGGAGGGTCAGAGAGAGAGGGAGTCACAGACTGAAACAGGCTCCAGGCTCTGAGCTGGCAGTCGGCAAAGAGCCCGACGCGGGGCTCGAACCCACGAACCGCGAGATCATGACCTAAGCGAAAGTCGGACGCTTAACCGACTAAGCCACCCAGGCGCCCCAAGGTACCTTTTAAAAAAGGCTTGTAAGCATCCATTATGGAGCATGATTTTGCACAAGTATTCATTTCACCTTGGCAAAAGGTTTACTCCCACTTTGTAGACGATGAAACTGAGGCCCAGAGAGGCCAGGAGACTTGCCCAAGGACACACCATAAGTGGCAGAACCAGGCCCCCGGCACCAGCTTCATCCCGTGACCCAGAAGGCCGGGCGGCCCCGCCCCAGAGGTTCCACTGTCCCCGGCTCTAGATCTCGGTCTGGCAGGAAGGTGAGAAGGAAGAGCATTTGATCATGAGTCAGTGGACATGGACCCCACCACCTTGCTGTGCGACTACCTCTCCGGGCCTCAGTTTCCCCACTGCACACCATCGGTCTGGCCTCCCAGGCCCCACGCAGCTCTGCGTCACTGTTTCTGCCTATTTTACCAGCACATCTGTCAGCATCTGCATCGGTTGCTGCTCCCCGAGGCAGGTGCAGCCCTGGGAATTGTGTCACCTGCTTCCCAGGGTTTCCTGATGCCACCGACAGGCGGAGGGAGCAGGCGTGGTGGTGACAGGGCTGTGATAGGCGCCTCCCACACCAGCCGCCTGCGTGCTCCGTGCTCTCGGGTCCCCTGGCAGGCAGCACCTTCCTGGCAAGACAGGAGCAGCCAGGGTGGGGACAGCGGTGGGGTGAGGATGGGGAGAGGCTGAGATCTGGCGGGGGGTGGTGGGGGCGGTCCATCCCTCCCTGGTCTCAAGGGCTCTGGGTCTAGGGTCCTGGGCCCCAGCCTGACCTAGGAAGGTGTGGGCTCCCAGCGGGCAGTTGGTGTCCTAGATTGGCAGATAGACAGGCATTGGAGACCAGGGGCAGGGAGGCCACTGCAGGGAAAGGGATCGCATTAATTGAACACCTACTAAGTGCATTCCACTCCACTGGAGGCTGCAAACTGGTAGTCCATAGATCAAATTTCTTCAGCCCCTCTGGTGTTTTCCTTTCGTTTTAATGTTTAATGTTTATTCATTTTTGAGAGGCAGAGAGAGAGACAGAGTACAAGCAGGGGAGGGGCAGAGAGAGAGGGAGACACAGAATCTGAGGCAGGCTCCAGGCTCTGAGCTGTCAGCCCGATGCGGGGCTTGAACCCATGGACTGTGAGATCATGACCTGAGCTAAAGACGGACGCTCAACTGACTGAGCCTCCCAGGCACCCCCCCTCTGGTGCTTTCAAAAAGCTTGAATTAGTTGTTTTCTGACACTTACAAATAGGGGCAGCCTAAGTAGAATCAGGATTTGGGGTTCTGTTGAGACGTCAGACCACGAGGCAATGCTGAGAAGCCTGTCCTGCAGGCTTGCTGGATGCTCAGCGGGAGTTTGCTTCCTCTGTCCCCCAGTTCCCACCCAGCCCTCCTGTCGCCTTTACTTTGCTGCCTGGCCCCTGTGGGGGCCCGAGTGCTCACCCCTCTTATAATCAGGAATGTGGGCCAGATGGTGTTATTATCCCCATTTTATAGATAAAGAAACTGAGTGCCTCCAGCTTATATCCATCCCATCAAATCCCCCAACAGGGAAGCACTGGAGTCAGGATTTACCCCCAGCCCTTAGTCCCCCAAGCCCCTCCTGTTTCCACTGCCCGCCCCAGGTGAGGCCGGAACAGACAGCCCCGGTAACCCCACTTTGCACCCGATCTCTAAGTCCTCCTGCCCCTGCGTGAAGTGAATGGCCTCTGATGTCCTTTCAAGCTTTAATGAGAGGCGTGGCAAATAGAATTTGGCCTCCCTGGGGCCGGAACCAGGGATCTAACCAATCCTTCCACTGAGCCAGCCCTCAGGCTGGCAACTTCGAACACCATCTCTTTTAATCGTCTCAGGCTCTGCAAAAGGTTTAACAGATTAGGAAACTGAGGCTGTTACACTGCCCTCCCAGGGCCTGTGCCTCTGTCTTCCTGTTAGCTGTTTGATGAGTCCTGCCCCTCTCCTACCTCAGTACCTTTGCTCATGCTGTCCCCTTTTCCTGGACTGCCTTTCACGCTCCCTCACACAAGCCTTCATCATCCTTCAGGCCTCCCCTGGCTCTCTGCACAAAGCCTGGCCCCCATGTTATTAGTATTAACGATGACAGTAATGGTAGCTAAGACTTACTGGACACTTTCCACTGGCCAGGCTCTGTGCTAAGCGCTTTGATTACATTATCTCGCCCTCTGAAATGGCTGTGATTATTGCCCTCATTTTATAGATGAGGACATTGAGGCACAGAGAGGTTAAGTAACTTGCCCAAGGTCATACAGCTAGTGTTGAAATTTTTACCTTAGGCTGCATGACTATTCGACTGACATCCGCAGGGACTATGCCCTGGGGGACCTGCTCTTGATAAATACATATACTTTATATGAGTGACCACACCAGGATTATGGTTCCTCATTCCACGTTCATATGATCACCAGGGTTACCTCATCCCCTCCCTTGCCTTGCCAGAGCGTCTGTCTCACCACTGGAGCGGCCCCCAGGTCCTGTTTGACTTCCAAGGACACCCTAAGTGTGTCATCTCCCCCACTTGCACCCCCGGTATCGCCAGTGAGAAAGGCACCAGACAGGGTTCAGAACCACAGACAGAGTCACACGGCCGCCTTGCCTTATAGCTGTCCCCCTCCCCCAGGCTGGGGCTGTGGACTGGCCTCTAGGAAATTCCCAAGGAGCCCCTCACTCCCCCCTTGTACCCCTCCTGCCTCACCACCCTCCCCTGCACCAGTTTACTGCCAATGACATTCAGATAAATGGTTGCTGTCAGCCAGGCCGGTCCCACGGAAAGGCGTCGTGTGATGTATGGCACCATCTTCTAGAACCACAGAACTTGCTGCTCAGGGGCTCCAAGGGAATGCTCCCCCCACTCCTGTCAGCCCCCGACCCTGGGCCACATCTGGGCTTTGGGGTCCCCCTCCTGCTCAGCCCTGGGGATGAGTCTCCCGTCAGCCGCAATTACTGGTGTCTTCAATCACTTGCTATTAAGAGCCTGGTCCGCTTCCCTACTCTCAGGGCTGCTGTGGAACCCCAAAGCCCGCCTCCACTGCCGTCTGCTCTAGGTAAAACGTCCCGGATTATCCGGGGACTTTGGGGCCGCATGGCCAGTGGCTGTTGGTCAGACTCTCGGCTTCTGGGCCCAGACGGAGGAGACCCAGCTCAGCCCAGCCCCGGCAGGGCAGCTAACGAAACTCCAGTTTATGACTGTGTAGCCCTTCAGTCCCCTCAGCTGATGTGCGCAGATCTGGGTGAGTAATGAAGTTGCGGCCCCTGGGGAGGGCCGAGGAATCTAGAGCCCCTGGTTCTCATATTTCAGGGGGCACCCAAATGCTCTCCCCTGCCCTTGGACTTCTGCCAGCGGCCGGCAGTTTTGTCATCTTTCAAATGGGATTGTTGATAATAACAGCTAGCACTGACGCAGTCCTGTGCAAATGCTTTATATGCAGCAAAATGCCTCCTGTAATATTGAAAAGTGGAGCTAAAGTATTCAGTGGGCCACACGTGATGTCACCCAAATGACTAGAGCCAGCCAACAGGGAGTTTGCGGGAGCAAGTCCTATTATAGTCATACTCACACCACCTGGTTTTACCTCTGGTCCTTGCAACAACCATCTGAGGTAGCTGTCCTTACTCCCATTTCACAGACGATATAAACTGAGGCCCAGAGAGTTTCACAAGCCTGTCCAAAGACACACGGCCAGTAAATTGCAGGGCTGGGGATTGGAGTCCAGGAGAAGGGGCTCTGGAGTCCCTGTGTCGGCCGCCAGCCCAGGCTGCCTCCCGGAGCGAGTGAGAACAAGCAGGTGCAGGGCTCTTACCCCCCCCACCCACCCCTGGGCACAAATGTCACCAACCTCCCTGAGGAGCATCGGCAGAGCCTCCCGCGGTCCTCAGCGGCCAATCTAGCTTATTTTTCTTGCCCCAACCCTTCTGATAGAATCTAATGGTCTTTTGTACTTCCTCGTCCTGAGCCACAGGGACCTGCTTCCTCGCCCCTTCCGTACCCACCCGGTCTCCCTTCCTGGCCGAGGTAAAGATGGGAAAGGCAAGTGCACAGCATGAAACTTTGCAGGCGAAAAACGGGGAAAACCTGCCAGCCATGCAGGCAAGTAAAAAGAAGTGCCCTCAGATCTTCCTTTTTGAAAATGATGCATTGCGCACCTACTGTGCGCCTGTACTGTGCTGGGCGGAAGGAGGGGATGCGAACACGTTTGAAGCGGCCTTAAGAACTGGCTTACCATGGGTCTTAGTCAGCACGGGCTGCGGAAACCAAAGCTGTAAACTGGGAGCTGTGAGAGCAGACCTTTATTCCTCTGTAGTTCTGGAGGCTACATGTCCAAGATCAAGGTGCCAGCATGGCCGGCTTCTGCTGAGAGGTGGTGGCTGCCTTCTCATTGTGTGCTCACATGACAGGGAGAGAGAGAGAGAGGGAGGGAGGGAGAGAGGAAGGGAGAAAGAAAAGAGAGGGAGAGAGAGGGAAAGTTCTGATGTCTCTTCCTATAATAAGAGCACTAACCCTCTCATGAGAGTCCCTCCCTGATGATCTCACCTAAACCTAATCACCTCCCAAAGAAGCCACCTCCAAATGCCATCACACCGGGAGGTGGGGCTTCAGCAAAGGAATTTGGGGGCTAGGAGGGGTAGCCCATAGCACCGTGTGCCGGGGAGACAGAACTTACACGTGGGGAACTGGGTGGCTGGATTCCACTCCTGGGCTCACGGTGAAATGTGCTGAGGCCCCACTATGCATGTGGTACCATTGTGGGCCCTGAGGGTACAGCAGAGAACTAGATGCTCAGGGTTCCTACCTTTGGTGAAGGGAGAGGACAACAGCGAGGGGCCACCACAGTGCACGGAGGAAAATAAAACAGGGGGACGTGAAAGGGAGCGATCACGGGGTCAGGAAGGACCTCTGCATGGAGCAGGCCAGGGGGCCGAGATGTGAGGCCGGGAAGCCAGCCCTGTGGAGACCTGGGGGCTTGGCAATCCAGGTTGGGGGGAAGGGGGAGGAATGCTCTTGAGGCGGGAAGGAACTGAGGAGCCTTGGGAAATCAAGAGACAGGCTGAAGGGCTGGATCAAGAGCAGGGGACAAGCACCATCCATCATACCTCGGACTGGCCTTACGACTCTTGGCCAGCAACGAGGGAGGCGGGGCTGGCGTGGCATACTCTCAGGCCCGTAGCAGTCAGCTCAGCTGCCTAACAAAATACCAGACTGCGGGACTTACACACAGAAACGTATTCTCTCCCGGTTCTGGAGGCTGGAGGCCCAAGGTCAAGGTGTTGGTGGGTCTGGTTTTTCAGAGCCTCTCTCCTTGGCTTGTAGAGATGGCCCTCTGCTCCTCCCTGTGTCTTCACACAGAATCCTCTGTGTGCCTCTATGTCTTAATCACTTTTTTAAAGTTCATTTATTTTGAGAGAGAGAGAGCGCGCGCGCAAGTGAGTGCAAGTCAGGGAGGGGCAGAGAGAGAGGGGGAGACACAGAATCCAAAACAGGCTCGAGGCTCTGAGCTGGCAACACAGAGCCCGACATGGAGCTTGAACCCATGAACCGTGATCTCATGACCGGAGCCAAAGTCACACAATCGACTGAGCCACCCGGCCACCCCCCAATCTTTGTATAAGGACAACAGGTTCAACCCACATGACTTCACTTTACCTTAGTTCCCTATGTAAAGGGTCTTTCTCCAAATACAGTCACATAGTGAGGTGCTAGGGGTTAGGACCTGAACATATGAATTGGGGGGAGACACAATTCAGCCCCTTATCAACTAGCTGCACATTAGTCCAGCCCCTACGTTTCTCGGCCGGGAAGGCTTTCTCTGAAGCCTGCTTTGTCACCAGTAGCTGGAAGTGGTGGGGAATCTGTGCCCCCAGGGCCACCCCAGTGATGGTTCTCAGCTCCCAGAGCTACGTGTGCCCTCTGGTCATAATGCATCTTTTACAGCAGTTCGCCTCCTTCCCTGCCCTCCTTCCCAGGAAGAAATCCTGGTATGAGCCTCATCTCCAACACAGACTTATGGTCAAACTCTTGTCTCAGGGTCCGGGGAGCCAGACTTACAGCCGGTGACTTGTCCCTCCAGGCCCACAGGAAAGCGGCAGGTGCCCCGAACGGGGTCCTGGTAATAGAGTGACAGTCAGAGCCACCATTTGTCGACTGTTTTCTCTCCCCCAGGCACCATGCCTAGCACTTCACCAGCCCGGTCTACTTAAACCCTCTGACAGCTCTACGCTTCGCAAGTTCTGTTCTTACCCCCCTTTTACAGATGGGGAAAACAAGGCTCAGAGAGGTTGTCACTTCCCTGAGCGTGCGGAGCTAGGTTCTCAAGCAATGTTCTCTCTACTGCCATGTAAGGTTGGGACCTCCGACACCCTGTGACCCAACTACTGCGGGGTGGTAGCTGCTCGGGGCCCCCGGGGTGTTCGCCGGGCCTGTGACAACTCCCCCCGCACGGCCGGGCCCGTTATCTGTTTTGCGCACGGCCTGCGCCCGTCAGGGTAATGGACTGTGCTTGTCCTAGCGGGGGCGGCCTCTGGCAGGGATGATGTATGAGGCGCTATTGTTTGATATGAATGCATTAGGCGACATTCCTGATAAAGACTTTACCAGCAGAGCCGTGTGCGCTGGCAGCAGCCCCGTGGAGGGAGGCGGGCAGAGGCAGAGAAGCCCAGACCTCCCTCAAGCAGGGCTCCAGGGGCTCCGGAGGCGGCCACCAGCCATGGTCAGGGAGGCAGAGCCCCGGTCACTCTTGCCATCAAACTTCTGGATCCTGAGCCCTTCTGGATCCTCACACCCTTATAAGGAGCAGAGCGTGGACAGTGGGTCTCACCTCCCTAAAGTGTCAGAATGGCCCGGGAGCTGGCTAGAAACGCAGGGTCCTGGATCCCACCCTGGATCCACTAAGCGAAGCCTGGGATTCTGCCTTGTCAGAGCAGTCCCCTCCGTGAATCGAACAGCCGGGCCAGGGCCCAAACGTGGTCCAAAGAAGCGCTGCGGGATGAAGAGAATGGGGTTTGAAGTCAGAACCCCCTGGGTTTGGGTCTGGGCTCCTCCGAGAAGCGGCAGGGAAATCTTAAGTCACTCAGGTGCTCAGTGTTGTGGTCCCGTCCTTGACAAATAAGCCTGTTTCTCGATCTGAAATGTGGGCATAGTGGCAATACCTGCCGAGGCAGCCTCCCAGAGATGGAGGGGACCAGAGCCCGCCTGGGCTCTGTCCACACACTCACAGCTCCCGGGGCCAGGCACTGTGAGTCCCCGCATCTTCCTGTGGAGCCTCCTGGGGACGCCACACTTACCTGCAGGCTGACGCTCTGGGGGACCCCAGGCGCTGTATGAGGAAGGGGGCCCCGCTGGGGCTGAAAGTTCCTCCAAACTGTCCACTCCAAGAGTCCCTTCTCTGGGTGGATCTCTAGTGGTTGGCCCAGGCTGGGTTGGGGGAGGACAGGATGGGAGTGGGTGCTAATGGGTGCAGAGTTTCTCTCAGGGGTGATGAAGATGTTCTAGAACTAGACATTGGTGATGGTTGCATAACTTGGTGAATATACTAACGCCACGGAATTGTAGACTTGAAGAGGATGAATTTTCTGAGATGTTGGTTCCATCTCAATTTAAAAAACCGTTTGAAGTCACAGGTTATGAAGGCACAAGACAGAATCTAAGGGAGAGTGAGCAGGGGCAGAGGGGAGATGCAGCCAGGGCAGTGGGGCTCCGAGAGCCCCTTGATGGGCTCCAGCTTCATGATCACTGAAGGAGGTGGGAGCCAAGGGGGGTTTTTGAGCAGCAGAGTGGCAGGCCTCCCCAAGGCTCTGTCTGGCGGTTGTGTTGACAATAGAATGGGGGGGGGGGTGCTGGTGGGAGCAGGAAGGCCCGGGCCCAGGCTCAAGAGGACAGGATTTACCGATGGGCTGGCTGTGTGGTATGAGACAAAGAGAGAAGTCAAGGATGACAGCGAGGTGGATGGCTGGGAGGAAGAACACCGGGCAGGGACAAGGCAGGGCCAGGACACATCCAGAGGCCAGTTTGGAAGGTGCTGAGTCTTCAGTGCCCACAGGAGAGGCTAAGTGACCAGCCGGACACGGTGTTCCCAGCACTTGGGGGTGCGGGGCATCCGACACATACGTGATGGTTAGGGTGCGAGGCAGGGTGAGATCCCAGGGACCGACCCATCAAAGCAGAGAGAGTGGAATGGAGACGGCAAGAGCCCAGCCCAGGGTCTTCCATCCATGGCAGCTGACACATCATCTCTGTATCTCTAGAAAAGGGGAGCCCCGGCTCTTTTAAAAATGAAACCCTGGGGGCACCTGGATGGCTCGGTCTTTTGGGCATCCGTCTTCAGCTCAGGTCATGGACTCCAGCCCAGCGTCGGGCTCTGTGCTGACGGCTCAGAGCCTGGAGCCTGCTTTGGCTTCTGTGTCCCCCCCACCCCACCCCCGCCCCTCCCCTGCTCATGTTATATCTCTGTCTCTCTCTCAAAAATTAATAAACATTAAAAAAAATTTTACAGAAAGGTGAAAATCTGAGCATGCCATGTGTATAAGTTTCCTGTTGCGCTGTGATGAATGACCATGAACTTAGTGACTTGAAACAATGCACATTTGTTATCTTACAGTTCTCAAAGTTAGAAGTCCACATGGGTTTTCTGGGGCTAAAATCAAGGGGCAGAGTTGTGTTCTTCTTGACAGCTCTAGGGGGCAATCTCTCTCTGTGCCTTTTGTAGCTCCTAGAAGCCACCTGCTTTCCTTGGCTCACAGTGTGCCCTACTCCCCCCCTCCCCCCCAGCCTCGTCACTCCGACCTCTGCTTCGCTTGTTACATCTTTCTCTGTCACTGACTGCCCTAAGTACCCTTGTGGTGACATTGGGTCCATCCAGATAAACCAGGCTAATCTCCCCATCTCAAGGCCCTCAACTTAACCCCACCTGCCATGTGAGGGAACACATTCACAGGTTTGGGGAATTAGGACATGGACATCTTTGATGAGTCAAGATCCCCTCCCCCCATGCCATTCTTCTGCTTAAACCCCTGCAACAGCTTCTGTTGCCCTCAGGATGAAATCAGAGCCTCTCGTGTGGCCTCCAGGGCCACCTGCCTCTCCCCACATCCCCATGCATGGCTGTGATGTCCATCAGGTCAGCTGCGGCCCATCCCTCTGCCTGGAATGTTCTTCAAATGTCAATCAGATTTTAGCCCACAGGTCACTCCCTCCTGGAGTCTTCCCTCACTGCAACTAAAGCAGCCCTCTTCCTGTACCCCGTTATTGCTCTTTTAAAGTTTACTTATGTATTTTGAGAGAGAGAGAGAGGCAGGGGCCGGCATGTAAATTGGTGCAGCCACTACGGAAAATGGTGTGGAAGCTCCCTAAAAAATTAAACACAGAACTACAATTCAGCCATTTCACTTCTGGGTATTTAACCAAGGGAGATGAGAACACTAATTCAAAGAGATGTATACACTCCTATGTTCATTGCAGTGTTATTTACAACAGTCAAGATACGGAAGGAACCCAAGTATCCATCCATGGATAGAGAAGATGTGGTATCTATACATATATACAATGGAATATGATTTAGCCTTAAAAAGGAAGGAAATCTTGCTATTTGCAACAACATGGATGGACCAAGAGTGTACTATGCCACGTGAAATAAGTCAGGCAAAGACAAATTCTATATGATCCCACTTATATGTGGAATCTGAAAAACAAATCAAACAAACAAATGAAATCAGAAATGGACTCAAATATAGAGAACACACTGGTGGTTGCCGGGGGGGCGGATGTGGGGGGAATGGGCAAAATTGGGGAGCGGGGTGAAGAGATACACACTTCCGGTTGTAAAATAAGCCACGGAAACGAAGAGTGCCATGTGGGGAATATAGTCAATAATATTGTAATAACTTTGTGTAGTGACAGATGGTAACTACACTTACCGTGGTGAGCGCTTCCTCGTGTATATAAACATCAACTCATCATACTGTACACCTGAAACAAATAGGATATTATGTGTCAACTGTAGCTTGGCTAAAAAAATTCAACAAGCGTGTACAGCAAGACCGTGGTGGGCCTGGCATTGTGTCGGGAGCTGGAGCTCAGCACGAACCACACAGACCTCGTCCCTGGGCCCCAGCAGCAAATTCCCAAATGCCACCTCCTGGAAGCCTACCTCCTTAACCTCATTCAGGACGCCTACCACTGCCAGCTGCCAAGTTCAGCGATTCTGATTCCGGGGCTGCCTCCCCACTGGGGAGTGAGGACCTCAGCATCAGGGACTGTGTCTCACTCATCCGGTGTCCCCAGTGACGGGTGCAGGGCCTGGCTCAGGAAATGCTCAAGCCTGTGAAACTGAATGAATCACTGGGTGTGTGGCCAGGAGTGGGGAGTGCCGGTCCTGTATACAGTAGGTGCTCAGTATCGGTTGGTGGCCCTGCTGCTTGGGTCAGGAGGGGAAGAGGACGTCCTAGTTCCTCCATCCTGACCTAGAGTTGAGGGGGGGAGGCTGACCCCACACACGATCACACACGCACTCACACATGTGCGTGTGCTCTTATAAACTTGTGCACATACTTGTGCTCACACCTGCACGCTCATGCACATGTGACACCCTGTCTTGGTCAGGTGCAGGGAGAGACAATGAGGTAGAGGAAGAGTCAAAGCACCAGGTTCGGGTCCTGACTCAGATACCTCTTAGTGGGAGGCTCTCTGTTTCTTCATTTGTGAAATGGGGATGATACAAATGTCCCTCCTACGGACATGGTCAAGATTAGGTGAAGTGAAATGAGTTCCTTTGTGTAGCAGCCCGGCCTGTGGCGGCCCCTTGCTCCCCACGCCCCTGCTGGCTCTGGGCTCCCAAGTTGGTGTGGGGGACACAGGAAGCAAGTGGAAGGGTGGGGCGGTGGCTCTGTGGCTCGTATCCCTCCCCCCCAACACCCTCAGCCACGTGGTCAGCTCTCACTGTCCCTCGCCCCCAGGAGGTGTCCCTCCCGCTCCTCCACTTTACAAAGCCTGTCTCTTCTCCGTCCACATCTGTTCATACCCTGAGTCCACACTGGGGGAAAAGAAGCCGGTGCCCATGTGTCACGGGCACAAAAGTACTCTGGCAGAAGCTTCTAAACAGTGAAGCTAACGGTGGGGGTCAGGCATGTATGGGACCAGTTTCTGCCCTCCCACCCAGGTCCCCTCCAGTCCCCCCCCAGGCTTCAGCAGGAAACAGACTGCCGCATGGAGGCTGCAGATGTGATTGTTAGAGCTAATTTATGCTCCGTTTACACAGGCTCCAGATGTCACGCGCTCCTCTGAGGGTTTTGCCCAAATGCCAGGGACCGAGGGAAGGGCCAGGACAGAGGCTGCAGCCCCTTCCCCCCTACCCCTGCCTGCCTCCATTTCCTACTCTTGCTCCGAGGACAGCCAATGAGTGTCCCCCCCACCCCCTGCTGAGCTCAGCCTTGCTCCCCAAAGCGTCTGCCACACGTTTTGGTCCTGGACCATGAGCTCCGTGAGACCAGAGGCCGTGTGCCTGGGCCGCTCTGGGGGCAATGAGGCGCTTATTCAACACCTCCAGTAATGGAGCGATGGGCGGCACACCCATGGCTGCTGTGGGCAGAGAGACATGCTGAAGTCTTAACCCCCCGGTATGTGTGCGTGGGACCGTTTTTGGAAAACAAATCCATGTAGATATAATTGAGTTAACATGAAGCCATTCCGGATCTGGGTGCGCCCTCAACCCAATGATTGGCCTGATAAGTTGAGGGAAATTTGGACACAGAGAAGCGAAGTCCATGTGATAGCACAGGCAGAGCTGGGAGTGACGCACCGCCAGCCAAGGGAGGCCGAGGGCCACCCGCACCGCCAGAAGCTAAGAGAGAGGCATGGCGCAGTTTTGACCCCGGCGCCTCCAGAAGGAGCCAACTCTGCCAATACCTTGATTTCAGACTCTGGCCTCCAGATCGGGGAGACAACCCTTCTGCTGTCGTGGTTTGTGAGGCTCGGTTGTGAGCTAACCCGGTAGGAGTGAGGGTGGGCTGGCCAGCTGTCCAGCCTAGTCCAGGCTTCTTCCTTCAATGCTCCTGAGCCTCAGCCCTACATGGGGCTGCCGCCCACCTGGGGACCACACCAGCACCTCCAAGTGTCCCTGCCTCAGGCTTGTCCCCTCTATCCGTGCCCCCCCAACCCTGGCACCTTTCCAACTCACAGCCTGGGGGCTTCACTCTTACTTCCTACTTCCTCCCCACTCCCCAGCTGTCTACTCTGGCCCTCATCCCCTCAGAGGGCAGCTCTCCATCTTGGGCATGCCCTGGGCCCATCACACAGGCCTCTCTGGGGCACTGGACGCTGTTCTAACCCCCTCCTTGCCACTGTCCTTTCCCTTTGGGTCTGGGATGTCTTCTCCCTTGTTTTTCCTCCTGTCTGCTCTGTGCTCTGTGCAGCCTCCTCTCCTCCTGCCCTGTCTCCTGAATGCACGTGTTCCTCGCGGCTCTGCCTTCTCCCCTTCTCTCCTCCTTCCACACTCGGGCGTGGCGATGGTGGCGATGGTGGTGATGGTGGCCATGATGGTGATGGTGATGACGGTGGTGACGGTCGTGGTGATGATGGCGATGGTCGTGGTGATGATGGCGATGGTAGGGCTGCTCTTACAGATCTCTCCACACAGAAAGCGTGTCAGATCAGGCTATGCAGAAGCTTCGGATTTCCTGGGGCTCTACGCACACCATGCTTTTGCGTGTCCATCTCTCCTCTCTGTTGCCTTTCCTTTCCTACTCACACTCGTGCACACAGGCTGCCCTCGCTTGCCGGGGCTGCCGTAACAGGACTACAAACGGGTGCCTCCAACAATGGAAATGTATTCTCTTGCAGTGCTGGAGGCCAGAAGTCCAAACTCAAGGTGCCAGCAGAGCCGTGCTCCCTCCGAGATGCTGGGTGGAATCCTTCCTTTCCTCTTTCTAGCTTCCGGTGATGGCCGCCAATCCACAGCATCCCTGGGCTCACAGCTACCCCTCCGGTCTCTGCCTCTGTCATCACATGACATCTTCCATTGTCTCTGTGTCTTTTCTCCTCTTCTTCAAAGGACACCAGACATATTGGATTAGGGTCACCCTAACATCCTCACTTTAACTTGATGACATTGACAAAGGTCACATTCACAGGAACTGGGGGTTAGGATTGCACATACCTTTTGGGGGACACACTTCAACCCAACACACACACACACACACACACACACACATACTTCTTTTCCTCTGTACCTTTCTAGCAGACTCCCATCATTTCCATACCCCATCCTGTGGACTATCAAACATTTCTCCGTCCGGGTACCTCTTCCCTTGTCTGTTTCTCCCTCTTTCCTACCTTCTTTATTTCATTCTTACCCTCAAGTTTTTATTGGGTTTCACTCTGTGCCAAGCTCTGTGCTGAAGAGATGCAGGGACAGGTGACAGGCATGAGCTCTGTCTTCAAGGAGCTCATCACCACAACAGAGAGTGAGGCAGCACAAGCACTGACCGAGCAGCTCACAAGAGCTTTCAGGGGATGTGGGGGTCTGCGGGCACATTTGATCCAGCTGACCGGCCTGCCCTCACGCCCTGTGCCCTGCTCCTCCCCCCAGGCCATCCCATTTCCTGCTCACGTCTATGGCCAAGACCCCAGAGGCCGCTCAGATACCCACCTGCTTCCTGGGCAGCCATCCCCATGGGCCAGAGAAGGCATCCGGGGGACGTACGCCCCCTCTCATGCACGCAGGCCTCTCTGCCTCTCCCCTTCTGTTCCCTGTGAGCATCTCTCTTTAAAGAGGCTGAAGATTGCCCAGCCTGTCTCTGGGCTTTGCACTGAAAGGGCTAAATGATATGCTGACACCTTAATTACAGCCCATTGTCACTGAGTGCAGTGGAAATTGTCGGAGTGATCCCTGGAGAATGGGCGCTAACAGGCCCGTCAGAGCCTTTGATTCCCCGTGGCAGATTGGAAGATGACACAAACGGTGGCAGCCCCTGTGTGACACACATCTACCTGTGTGGTCGCCACAGGCAAGGGGTCCAAGGGCAAGGAGTGCCAGCCTCCCCTCCCTGCCTGCCTCACCTCGGGGCCAGAGGTCTGCCTCTAGCCCTGCTTCCACCCCGCCAACCCACCATGAGCCAGGCATCGACCTGTAATCGCGACAGATCTTCACCATCTTCACCACAATGCAGGGGGTGGGAACTACTCTTTCCATTTTACAGATGAGGAAGTGGAGGCTCTGAGTTTCCAAGCCACCTGCACAAGGTCACCTGCGGGAACATGGCTCCCGGCCAGAGCCTTGGCCCCTGTGGGACGCTGTCAGGGGGCAGATGACTGCTCAAGCCCCTGGGGAGGGGGTGTGTGTGGTGGGACTCGTCAAGGTCCTTCGGGCTGCCCACAGCAGCTAGGGGCCGGGACCTCACTCCCAGCCCACGACTCTCTCTCTGCCAGGCAACATTTTGCAAAGTGCGTCTGTGGGATGTTGACAATAATAATAACGCAATAACAGCAACGACCTGTCATTGAGGTTGACAAAGCACTAGCTCGGAGTCTTTAGCCCCAGGGGATTCAGCTCCACAGTCGACTGTGCCGCCTTTAGGATGATTCTGTGAGCTGCTGCAGAGACAGAAGTCTGGTCTGGGGGGACACCTCGGACCCCCTCCCCCGCCACCCACAGCCCAGTTTGCACAGGCCAGGGGCCCAATCCCTGGCGGAGCACTGCCTGCGGGTGGGCGGAGCCAAGCCCCGGCCCCTCCAGGCCAGGCCTCTGACCACGCCCACCTGTGGACACCCCTCCCTCTGCTACCATTTCTGGGTGAGTGAGGGGTGGTGCTGGGCACCTGATAATCCGGACTTTTAAGTATTTCCCAGCAAGGTTTCTCCCTCCAGCGTTGTCATTTCGTGTGGCCTTGGCCACCTCTGGGAAGTGCTGTCATCGTCCCCGTTTGGCCGATTGGGATGCCAAGGCTCCGAGATGGGGTGATTTGCCCAGAGGCCACAGCAGGTAGCCCGGAACTGCTCTGCTCTCCACCCCCTCACCCAGCCCTCCCACCCAGGAGATTGGCCAAAATGCCATCAGCAAACCCAAGCGCACGACCCTGCAATTCCGCTCCCCAGCATCGACCTCCAAGCAGTGAAAACCTACGTCCCTACCAAGACTTGTACATGAATATTCATAACAGCCCCAAAGGGGTACAACCCCAATGTCCCGCCTGAGGAATAGATAAAACAGATACTTACGGTGGACTATTATGCAGCCTTGACAAGGAAGGAGGCATGGATGCGTGCGGTAGCTCGGATGGACCCTGAAAATCGTTGTGCCGATTTAGAGAAGCCAGACACAAAAGACGACTTAGTGTATGATTTACGTGCTGATGCCCAAAATAGGCAAATCCAAGAAACAGAACGGAGAGTGGGTGCCAGGGGCTGTGTGTGTGTGTGAGTGTGTGTGTATGAGTGTGCGCGCGCGTGCGCGTGTGTGTGTGTGTGTGATTGCTAATGAGGAGGAGTTTCCTTTTAGGAGGAATGACGAAATGTTCTAAAATCGTGGTACCGGTTCTAAAACTTGGACACCCTTCAAATATGTGAATTATATCTCACGAAAGTGTTGTGAAAAACAAAACCCAGTCTGCGCTGGTGAGTGGACCCCTGTCCAGGGTCCCTGTGATTCCCCGGCTGCACTGCGCTCAGGGGAGAGCCCAGGCCTTCAGATCCCTCCTCGAAGCTGGGCGGGGGGCCGCCAAGCACAGCCCAGGAAGTAACGCAGGGACCCAGCACTGGAGACTGAGCCTGAACCTTGTCCGCCATGCCAAACTCATTCCATGGTCCAGGCCCTGTACTGGAGTGGGGGGCTCCTTGGGGGGCAAGGGATGTGCCCTCCCTCCCAGAAGCCGACAGACAGACAGAGGAGGGGGAGGAGGGGAGGCTGGCCAGTAGGCAGAAGTGACTTTGCTATATCAGGGCCAGCACGGAGAGGAGGGGTCCCTAATTCAGCTCTGGCCCAGGACCATCTCCCAAAGAACCAAGATGTAAACAAAGGCCCAAAGGAGCGAAAGAGCAATAGAGCAGCTCAGGAGTGGAAAAGTATTCCGGGCAGAGGGAATGGCAGATGTGAAAGCCTAGAGGCTCCAGAGAGTGTGGCATGTTGGAAGAGAGGGAGGGATGGAGGAAGGGACTCAGGGGGAGCCCTGGCTCCGTGGAAGGGAGTTGAGGGGATGAGATGGGGAAGCCGCAGGCCCCCAGGGTCGACCCTGGGCTCTGGGGATCCCCACCTCAGAGGCTGAGCCAGCTCCCCTGTGCTGTCGGCCCTTCTTGGGCTAGAGTGGCTGAGACCTCTGAGGGAGGGTGACTAGGCCGGCACAGCCAGGGCCCCCTGACCCTCCTATGCCGCCTCCAGGTCCCCCTCCCAGCTGCCCCTCCTGTGCCCCGTGAGCGTTAATCACAGCAGATGGAAAAGCAAGACTAAATTCTAATGAGACATCTCTGGGATGTCTTAAGCTGCATTTAAAAGCCCCTAAGCTTCCCTCGACAGGGCGACCCATGTCAGGCAGGGTAAATATTTACAGCTCCACCTGAAAAGCCCGGCCCATTTTTCATGCAGGATTTTAACAATATAGATCACGCTGCGAGTGAGGCATAGAGGAAAATGAAACCATGGGCGGCCGCAGTGCCAGGGTCCTGAATTATGGATCCGAACCTGTCCCTAACTTCTTGTTTTTAATTAAAAAGTCCTTTTTGGTAATTCCATTAAGAGGCAGCAATGGTTCAAGAACCTCCCCCGCCTCTCCCCACCCCGCTTGTTCTCTTTATATTACGAGATGTCCCAAGGGCTCCTTCCGGTTTCAGGGGCTGGAGGACCAGGGTCAGGGGGGTGTCAGGATTCAGGAGGCCAAAGGTCAGGCCCAGCAGGGGCTCTGGGGCTTGAGCCCCTTCCTGCCATCTACTTCTCCCCTGCCCCACGCCTCAGCCAGCCTCGTACCGTGTATCTTACTGCGTGCTGGGACTCCCCTCCACATCATCTCGCTATCCACAACCGCAGGTCAGGATGTGGATGCCTTGTGGAGGAGCGGAGGAGGCTGAATCTCAGAGACAGGAAGGGGTGGGCCTAAAGCCACACAGCGAGTGCAAGGCACAGCTGGAACTCAGAGCCGGGGCCACCTGGCTGGCCTGCTGGTAGCACAGCACACATTAATTCAGTAAAGGATCTCTGAGAAGCTGTCCTCTGTGGGGACCTTGGCCAGGGGCTGGGGATTCAGAGCTGAGAGGTGAACATTGTTTGCCCTTGAGGAGCATGCAGTACCCTCCCTTCTGCTTATGCATAGCTTGCCTCCTCCTGGAAGCCTTTCCTGATTACCTCAGGCATCACTCTTCCTTCCACCTGTTTTCCAGACCCTAGCCTCATATTCATCCATCCACCCGTCCATCCTTTGACTCATCTGTTCTCCCACCCATCCATCCATTCATTCCGCCATCCACCCTCCACCTATTCGCTCATCTACTCACCTATTCATCCATCCATCTTTCCACTCATCTACTATCTCACCCTCCCTCCATTCACTCTTCTTTCCATCTTTCCTTCCTTCCTTCCTTCCTTCCTTCCTTCCTTCCTTCCTTCCTTCCTTCCTTCCTTCCATCTTTCCATCCACCCTTCAATCCATCCATCCATCCATCCATCCATCCATCCATCCACCCATCCATCCATCCATGCTTCCACCATCTATTCTCTTCTCCATCCATTCATCCACCCATCCATCCACTCACCCATTCATTTACCCATCTACCCATCCACCCACTCACTGACCCATCCTTCCACCCCCCATGTATCCACCATCCATCCATCATGAAAAGGAATGGGCACATCTCAAACCACCACTATGTGTCACCCTCTGTGTCCCTCATCTGCTTCTCATAGCAATTCTGCCAAGTAGTCTATCAACTTCTTTTTACAGATGGAGAAACTGAGGGTCTGAGAGGTTTATGTTGCTTGTCCAAAGGCAAGGGAATGGAGAGTTATCTACTTTTAGGCACGCTGACAAAATAAGGGCCAGGAAAGAGAGGCCTTCCAAATCCCATCAGGTGGGTGGGCTCCCCGTTTCCCCTCTCCCACCACCACGTGTGAGCCCCCCTGCCCCCGTCTGCCTGCTCCTAGGTGGGCACTGGCTACTATGGCCATCGCTTTCCTCAGAGTGGTGCAGGGAGAGGCAGAGCCCTCAACACGGGCGCCTATTGTCCCCTCCCGGGAGCACAGGCTCCCCATTGTCTGGAGGAAGCCGCAGGGGGCCTCCAAGCTGCTCCTGAGACCCAGTGTCTATCATCTGCCTTCGACTGTCACCATTGTGCAGCCACAGCAACCCCTTGTCTCTGACAGAACCTCTCCCTGTGCCTGCCCATCCTTCCCCCACCCTGGCCACAGTGATTAGCACTTAGGGTGGGAGAGAGAGAAGATGGGGTGGGAGTGAGCACTGGCTTGGAAGCCCAGAGACCCCAAAACATCACATCCCCTCTCTGAGATGGACTCTGAGTCCTCTGTCTGCAAAATGGGGTAATGTCTGCCATGCGCCACCCACATTGGAGACAGTGGTAGGGGATGGAGGGCTTTTATGGAAACATGTGGGTCTAACACACTCTATTACTCTTGTGCTGTGTGGCCTTGGCCAAGTCACTTGCCCTCTCTGAACCTGCTTCTACGTCAGAGAAGGGAGAACAAAGAAGACCTTAGTGCAAAGGAAGAGAGCCTGCACCCAGAGATACAGTAATCAATGTTGGCCCTGGGCCTGTGCTGAGCCCACGTTGTCATCTCTGTGGCCACTGGAGGCCGTGGTGGCAGCCCTCAGATGCTACAGTGCCCTGTGCCATGCCATGCCTTCTGCCGTTTCTGCTGCACTTCCAAACTGACATGACCATCTCATGTCTCAGCACAGAGAAGTTAAGCAACATATGTAAAGTCACACAGCAAGAGGGCATTAGTCAGGCTCACAGATCCCGTCCCCCGTTCTCTCTCCCCGCCGAAGCGGGGGTGGGGGGGCCTTCAGCAGCAGCTCTGTAGCCGAGACTAGTGTAATGGAGGCACGACCTCCTGGCCCGATCTGATTGAATCCCCTGGTGTCTGTAACAGCCTCCGCTAATCAGAGCAGATCCGTAAGTGGATGGATGGAGGGTCCTGGAAACCTCACAGGGGTGCCAGACTTAGAAATGGCTGGGATGCGGTCTGGCCCGGGATGGAAGGCCCCCTTGCTGATGATCCTGAGGACAAAGGGGTGTTGGTGAGCCATGTCCTCCTGTGTGGAGGGGTGACAAGGTGACCTGGGGTCGGCCCTGCCCAGTGGCAGGTACCCTGGTGGCCCCTGTGGCTGCTTGCCCCGCTCCAGGGCTCAGCCTTGGAGTGGGGGTATGGCTGGGTGGCTTGGCAGTGTGGCCGGGGCTGCAGAGGTGGCCCATCTGTCACCGAGCTCCGCCAGCACCCAGCACCCAGCACAGGTTCTCGAGCCTGAGAATGCACAGCCGTGGCCCCTCCCAGGGGCCAGCACCCCCTGGACACAGCAAGGTCACCCAACAGTGTCACAGGACACAAATGGAGGGGAGTCACCCAGACGGTGCCTCAAGACACAGGTAGATGGTGTCACACAGCCACGTCCTCTGGTCACGGGTGAACAGTATAACTGGAACCACGTCATCCCAGCAGATGCAGAACCTGTGGCCTCCTAGGCGTGACTCACCAGACTCAGTGTCACACAGAGTGTGGGACACACCCCTCCGTCACACGGGCTGCCACCACCACACCTTCATGTTCTCCCTCACACCGCATGTCCGGAGCTGAGAGGCCAGGACCTCCCAGAGGAATGCAGTCCTGGGTTGAACCCTGGCCCCATCTCTCCTGTGTGCCCCCTGCCCAGCCTGGGTCTCTGTCTCCTCCTCTGGAAAGGGGAGAGGGAACTGCACCCACTGGGTTACCATGAAGCCTGAGGAAGAAGAAAAGTGCGCACAAGGTCCAGCAGAGGGCTGGCATACAGCAGATGCTTAATAAAGGTCTGTTATTCCAATGCGGAAGGTATAGCCTCAGGTGAGGCACACGAGCCTCCGATTCTCTGTGGCAGGTGCTGGATGTGAAGTCCACTAAATGGTCCTGGGGGGCCGGAAGCCCCTCAGGTCTCAGGGGCCAGCCTCAGGCTGGGAGTGCAGGGAGGGAGGAGGGCTGGCCAGCCCACCCACTCACCCACCACGAGCAAGGCCGGCTGGTGGCAGCACCACCTTGGACCAGGTAATGCGCTCTTAGGAGGCCGACCACGCTCATTCCCACAGGGGAGGACTCGACGGGCCGAGGGGATGCACCCACGGGAAGCCTGCGTGCCTACTGACCACACGCAGGAATCCAGGACCCCAGTTCCAAGGCTTGGAGGGGCTCTTCTCACGGTTCATCTGAGGTCCCTGCTCCCAAGAGAAACCTGCCACGGATGTGGGCACCCTCAGGCCCAATGTGTGGTCACTGGATAGGGTCAGGGTGGTTCGAATTTGCCTCGACAGGCTGGTGTCTAGCTGTGTGTGAGTGATGCCCTTCCAGCCCTGGACACAGCCCGGGCTGGGAAGAGAAGGCTGGTGGGCTAGTGCCAGGGCCCTGTTTACACCTTCATCTAGACCCCAGTGTCACAGGCAGGTCTGGTGGGGACCTGGGTTCAGGACTGGACACGGCCACCCTCAAACACTCTGTCCCCCAAAGACAGCAAGAAGCTTGTTCCTGCAGCCAACAAGTGACATTGTGGGCATGGGACTCCGTCCAACCTCAAGTCCCATCAGGCTCATGGCATCCCAGTCCTGCCATGGGATCCCCCCTCCCCCACCCCTACTACCAGGGATGCCAAGCCAGAGGCCCAGAGCCCCGCCGACCCAAACCCAGTGGCGGTGAGTCCAAAGTTGGTCCAGGAGCCTTGTGCCATTGCTGGACAGAGCAGATGATTCCACGGGGCCCAGGGTTCAAGCTCACACAATCAGGGTCACCAGGAACTAGACGACACTCACAAATTCCCACAGGCCTGGGTTCAAATCCTGACTCCACCTGGCTGTGTTGCATCCAGAAATCTAAGATAAGCCTCTCTGAGTCTTAGTTCTACTGGAAACCGGGGATAAAACCTGCCTCCCAGGGATCAAATGCACTCATGGCTTTGATTCCTGTCTTTGCCCAAAGCCTACACAGCCGTCCTTGGCCAGCTCCTGGGAAGCGTTTGTTGAATGAATGATTTTGAATGACAGTGGGAAAAGTAGGACGGAAGGAGGCCCTAGATCTCTGCCCAGCCCCCAACTCCAGAGCCCCTCCCTCCGCACAGCTGCAGCCCTTTCCTGGGGGCGGGGTGGGGGGAACCCCAGCCCCCACTCAGAGCCCCTCCCCAAGCCGCAGGAGGCCCAGACACATGTTCGGAGGGGGCATTATCTGTGCTCAGTTGACTGTAAACGTTTAAGCGGAATTGACTGTGTACTCAGCCACTTTCAAACACAACTAATCTTCATCGGGGCGACGGGAAGTGAAATATGTTATTGTCGGCGGCAGTAAATTACCCGTGCCAGAGCTGGCTCGAGAGGCATTACGGGCCGTGGCCGGCGCACTCCTTCACCCGGCCGCCACCCGGCCGCAATCCATTACTGCAAATGGCCCTGGTCACCTCCTCCCTTGCCCCAGGGATGTGGGGCCAGCTGCCTGCTGCCCGGGCCTGGCTCCCACCCGCCCTGGGCAACAGGAGGCAAAGTGGGGGACTGGGGCTCCCACAGCCTGGGCACGAGCTGTGGAAGACCCACGCCCAACAGGTTCTTGGAAGTCGGCGGCCAGAATGGGAGATCTGGGCCCAGGCCAGGGAAAGGCATGGGGTTCCAAGGCCTTCTGAGCCTCGGTTTCTACATCTGTAGAATGGGGATTGTTACAGCTTTACGTATTTGCAAATCTCTTTAGAGTCTGGCTTACCAGAAGATTAACAGCTGGATTCTCACATCTGCTTCTGTGTATTCAATCTGGTGCGTGTAGTTCTGGTTGATGGCATGAGGAACACAGGCCTCACACAGACATAGAGCCCTGAAAGCGGGAGTATTCTGACCTCTCTCTCAGATCATCACCAACATTCTTTCTTTGCTACAAAAACAGAACTCCTCAGGAGGTCAGGTGTAACGTGGTACCTGAAAACAAATCCTTTAACTTTCCTCCTCCGGGAAAGTGAAATGCACTGGTCTATTCTGCATGTGGAATGGGTCTCTGGGTCATTTTCATGACATCGTGTACTGGCCATTGGGAAAATAGTGGTCTGCTGAGTCACGCAGCCCTTCCAAATGTTGACATATTTCACTTTCCGGTATTGAGAGAGAGAGAGAGAGAGAGAAAGAGAGAGAGAGGTCACATTCTCTTCAGGAAAGGTTTGAAGCAGGAAGCTGTCAAGCCCACAGTGGCAGACACAAGTTCTCCAAAATTCTAATTTTTGCTTGAAATTCTAATTTTATCACTGGCAACAAATCAGTTGACAGGCAACTTCATTCGTGTTTGAGAAAATACCTGCCAGATGTCATTTGTCCGTCGGTCATCACCCCACGTGAACATGGTCCTCTGTGAAAAAAGAGGTGAGCGCAGCTCAAGACCCCACAGTCACACGGCACTGTCCCAGAGCAGCTGATGACAGGGTGGGGGGCTTCTGGCCATCCCTCTTTTTCTGTTGTGTGGCATATTTGAAAGATGTGTACTCAGGGGTGCCCGGGTGGCTCAGCTGGTTGACTGACTGCAGTTCGGGTCCTGATCTTGCAGGTTTTTAAAAATGTTATTATTTTTTGTTTTTTTAAAATGTTTTATTTCTGAGAGAGAGAGAGAGAGAGCGAGAGAGAGGGAGGAAGATACAGAATCTGAAGCAGGCTCCAGGCTCTGAGCCAAAGGCAGGACTGGAACTCACGAACTGCGAGATCATGACCTGAGCCGAGGTTGGACGCTTAACCGACTGAACCACCCAGGTGTCCCCTGATCTCGTGGTTTTTGAGTTTGAGCCCCACACTGAGCTTGCTGCTGTCAGTGCAGAGCCCACTTCAGATTCTGTCCCCCTTTCTCTCTCTGCCCCTCCTCTGTTCTCACTTTCTCAAAAATAAACATTTAAAAAATAAATCAATATGTGGCTCCTGGGTGTCACAGTCACTTGACTGTCTGACTTCGGCTCAGGTCATGATCTCTCGGTTCGTGAGTTGGAGCCCCATGTCGGTCTCTGTGCTGACAGCTCAGAGCCTGGAGCCTGCTTCAGATTCTGTGTCTCTCTGTGTGTGTCTGCGTTCTGCCTCTCTTAAAACAAAGAAACATTTAAAAAATTAAAAAAAAAAGATGTGTACTCAAAGGTTGAGATTTTGTAAAAAAAAAAAATGATAATAACTTTTACTTCCCATGAGGAGCATGCTTAACTGAAACAGGCTTCTTAGTTTTAGCTGAGAGTATTTGGGGTAAAGAAAGCAATGATCTGTTACAGTTTTATAGTTTGGTGCCATGGCCGTGATTCATGCTTTGAGGCCAACAGTGTATTCACCCGTTCCTTTTACGGCATCAGTGCGAACGCTCACCCAGTGAAAAAGGCTCATTATGTGTTAGTAGTATTATGAACGTGGTTTTGGTCTCACGGGTCCCCTGAGAGTGTCTTGGGGACCCCCAGAGGTCTGTGGAACACATTTTGAGAAGCACAGATTCAGGGTGATCAGCCCCAGGGCCGCCAAGGGTGCGGGAAGATGTGGCTGAAAAGACCTTAACGAAATGCCCTACTCGTCAGGTCCCACCATACTTCCCCATCCTCTGTGGCCACCTCCCCACCCTTGGGACAGGTGTCCCCAGCCCCGTGCCCAACTCCTCCATCAATCCTAATTCCCAAGCTGCTAGTGAAAACCGTTGGTTCTTTTAAAAACGTCCTCAAAGTCAAGGTCTTCCTGATGCCTTCCTGAATGCAAACCCTTGGAGATCGTGTCCCTCCTCTGACTCAATATCTCCCTCCCAGCCTCAACTTGTTTCCTGCATCCTGCTTCAGAGAGACAGAGTCAGCTATTGAAAGACCCAGGCGATGCTTGGGGTGCCTGGGAGGCCCAGTCGGTTAAGCGTCCGACTATGGCTCAGGTCATGATCTCACAGCTCATGAATTGGAACCCTGCATCAGGCTCTGCGCTGACAGCTCGGAGCCTGGAACCTGCTTCGGATTCTGCTTCTCCCTCTCTCTGCCCTTCCTTCCCTTCTTTTTCAAAAATAAATAAACATTAAAAGACCTATTCCTTTGGATGGAATGATCTGGAAAGTGGGGCTTGGCCAATGGCTGGGGCTGATTAGTGACACAGGCTGACAGTGGTGAGCAGGCCAGAGGACTCTGGGAGATCCTGCTACGAATCCTAGAAGACAGGCCTCCCTCCCTTCCCCCAGCTGAACACCAGGCACCAGCACTGTCGGGGGGATGGGGATGGGCGGGGCCTGGACAAGAGGAAGGGGTTATGCGTTCTTCAAGGACCGACCTGGACAAACTTGTGACCTTAATGAATATTAACATTTAGAGTCCGTCTTGCTGTGTGACCTTTGGCAAATCACTTAATCTCTCTGGGTTAAGTTTTCCTCATCTATGAAATGAAGAGTTTGGGCCAGTTCCAAAAGACTCCTTAACAGCTCCCAAATGTCACAGGCCAATGATATTCATGCGCTAAGAGTCCATGATGTTGATATTTCAGCTTTGAAGGAGAGGGACATTCAAGATTTCCGGGCCACTGACATTCGAACCGTAGCGTGATGTTGACATTCAAATGTTGTGTAACATCATCCAATGCTATTGACATCAGCTTCTAATGCTAATGTGTGAGAAGGCCCATTATGCTGACATTGGACCCTCTGTGACATCAGGGTTGAGTGGCAGCTTTGTACCGGTCATAGCAACAGCCCTGGAGTCCATAAACTGTCCCTTCTTGGAACTTTCCTCACCAGGGACCTAGATCCCCATGGCAGCCCCAGAGAGTGGCACAGGGAGACTTTATCTGTCTCCATCCCCCAGAGTCCGTCCATTCTCTTCCCTGAAGGCCTGATGCCGCCTCAGCAGAAGGCAAATGCAACTTGAACACAATTCCTGGGACTGTTCTTCCAACCGGGCTCTGTTCCCCCCTCCCCAAATCCATTGCTGTAGGCCCAGTTCTGCAAGATGTCCCTGCTGACCACTTTCCACCTCGGGCTTTGCCAGCTAGAACCTGCTGATGGAGGGGGTGGACATCAAGGAGACATCCAGACTCAGGGCGGGACCCACAAGGGGCCCTGGGACTGTGGCCCAGCCCCCTTCTCGGCCCCCTTGTCCTTCCCAGGGCTGGGGGCGGAGGGAAGGGGGGGCAGGGGGACACAGTGATACCAGCTCCACCTGCCCCGGGCTGCTGCGAGACAAAGCCCCCAAGTGGCTTTGCCTCCCGTGCCTCTCTTAAAAAAAAAAAAAAAAGGGGGGGGGGAAGGAAAGAAAAGAAATTCCTGCAAGTTGAACAATCCTTATGTTGGATTTGGGAGATGTTATTCCGAGTGACAGACAAGGGCAATTATCTGCAATCCGCCAGCAGTTTTAGCCTAATTTCATTACTGCTGTGCGATTCTCCCTGAGCTGCTAGTCTATCAATGTCTCGCAGAACGGATTAGCGGGCACTTTCTTCATCTTCAAATGAATTTTAGCTGTCATGCCCTTGATGAATAGAGCAGGGACAGGCAGCTGACCTGGACTGGGGAGTGGCTGGGGGGCGGCAGGCAGGCGGCCTCCGGGGCTGGAGGGAGATGAGGCAGTGGGGGACAGACCAGTGAGGGGAGGCCAGGGGAGGGGGAGGCACCTGAGCGAGGCATCCAGCCTTCCGGGGACCCTCCATGCCCGGGATTTAGGGCTGCCCGGACCCACCTCCCGGGGCTTTGCACACCATGCCTGCCAATCTGGGGACAGCCTCCCAGCTCCCGGGCTGAGAACGCCGGAGGGGGCTCTTTCCTCGATGCGCATGGCCCCCACCCTGCCGCCCTCTGGGTCACCCTGACACTGCACCCAGGCTCTGGAAACTCCAGCGTGAAGTCTGCCTCCTTGAGATACCGTGGACCTCACAAGAGCAGAGTCTTGTCACCGCTGTGTCCCCAGAGCCGAGCTCATAGGAGGAGCTCTGTCAGTTTCATTGCAGGACAAATGATTCTCAGTCTCTCAGCAGCCCGGGTTTGGGCCTGCGCGGGCCTGGGATGTGGCGGGAGCCCGGGCGCTGTGAGGCAAACGCGTGACGCCACGGAGGCCGCTTGGAAAGAGGGCGGAGAAAGGGAGGCAGCACACGGGGTGCGGAGCTCCTCCTGCATGTCGGGCATCTGGCTTTGTGCTTTGACTTGGCTGACGTGGCCTCTCCATCCTCACAGATGGAAAGCCGCTAAGCCCAGGAAACAAGACAATTGGGAAGTGGCGAACCCAGACCTGTCTGGCCATCCTCTCCAACTCCCAGGGAGCACTGTTTGGGGAGCACTGGGCATGGAGTGAGATTCTCATGGGCAGGGCGAGGCCCTGTGGAGAGAGGGGAGGAGCCCTGGGGTGAGGGCACATGGGATCCTCCGTCAGCAACATGGGGTGAAGACCGTGCTGGCTCAGGACTCCCTCATCTCTACCCCCGCCTGGACACCTTCCCTGCCTCCCCTCCAAAAGTTTTTCAAATTCCTGGCAAGGGGGCTGTGGTGGACTTTCTCCTTTTCTACCCATCCCCACTATCTTCTCTGCACCCTGGGAAGCTCACCTCTACAGGGATCATCCGGGAGCCCAGGAGGGTTGGAACATGGGAGGTTGGGGACACTTCTGTGCTGACTCATTGGCAGAGGCTGTGTCCCTTGGAGCCCATGGCTCCTGCCCAGTGGCACTCCCTCTGTGGCTCCCCAACTAATGAGAGCTCCATTTCTGTCCCTTCAGATCTAAGGGTCCCTGTTCCTGGGCCAGAGGGTTCGTGCCATTTTCAACGGAACTCACCTTTCACGGAACCACCTGAGCTCTCACCTGTGCCCTCCCGTGGGTCGCCGGGTCCTGCCAGGATGCTCACAGATGTGGGAGGAGTGGAGATGTGGTCCACTGTGACAGCAGCCTCCATTGGCCACACACAGGGCTGGGCTGCGGGCATCCACCAGCCCTTTGGAAAAGCTCTCAGCCGCTAGGCCTCAGAAGCGAGCACTGAGGGCCAGAGAGGCCAGGAGACTATGGGGGCGCCCAGCGGGGAGGGGAGAGCGGTCAGGATTTGAAAGTCGCCCACCTGACCCCAGTCCTGCCCTTCTGACCACCATGGAGCAAGCGCTCAGGTCTGCCCCAGCCACGACCCGTGGACCTTCCTGTGAACCTCCTGCGGCTCTTCGCAAAGACCAGATGTTCTCGTTCGCTCTGGAAAGGCAGCCATGGTGGATCCTTCTCGCTTCCTCGGCCTCCAAGAGGCTGCCGAGTCAGCAAAGGGACGTAGAGCCCGAGAGAAGAGGGGTCCCCTCCACAGCGGCTGTCCCACTGGCCCCTACACCCTGGGGAGCCCACTCTCCTCCCAGAAGGAAGATCCGTGGCTCAGGGCCGCCCGGCCCCCATTATACACATGGGGAAACTGAGGCTCAGAGAGGCAAAGGGTCTTACTTGCTCATGGCCAACAGGACGCTGTGCAGAGCTGGGCCCCAGCCCAGGAGGCTGAGCAGTGTTCCCCAGGGGCCGCAGGACAGGCTCAGATCTGCCAAAGCCGGGCTTCCCTCCCCGTTTTCAAGTTCCGGTCCTTTCTCCAGGCACCTGGGAGATGCTCCTGAGTTTATCGATCGCCAGGGCAGCCTCGAGTCAATACGGCGCACTTTGCTAATTAATCTTTTCCAGATAATTGCGGAAAATTATTGATTTGTGTGACGCTGGGGTAGAGAGGCAGCTTCTGTCCCCCCACTGCCCAGAGTGGCTGCTGGCAGAGCCCAGAGTGCCAGCCTACACCCTCTGCCCTGCCTCTGTCCCTTACTTGCCATTCTCTGCCTTGAATCAGGGGCAATGGGCCCGCTCGCCCCACCCCCTGCCCAGCCCCCTTCCAGAATCTTCAGCCCAAGACCCCGGGGGCAAGCTCTCCCAGAACTGCTATGGGATGCATCGGAAAGCACTTTCTAGTGCCTTCCCTGCTTCTGCAGGGCTGGTCTCTGGTGCAGATCCCAGCTCCGGCAGCTCCTAGCTGTGCCACCTTTGATGGGTTATTTAACTTCTCTGAGCCTCAGCTGAAGAACAAAATAGAATTCATCATCTCTGTGTCACCAGGCTGCTTCTAAAGACAGAACAAAAGAAAGCATTTTAATACTGATTTACCAGGACCTCTGCAGCCAATGACAACAGCGCCGACAGCAGCAGGCAACACCAGACAGTGACTTTGCCACATTCCAGGTACAGCTCGCAGTGTCTGATGCGTGCTATCGTTGTCCCCATTTTACAGAAAGGGAAACTGAGGCCTTAAAGTTGCACAGACCGTCAGAGGCCGAGACTGAAATCCTGCTCAGTTACCCAGAAGGCCGCTCTTGGCCTTGCACGGTGTCACCGAGCTCGGCAGGGCCTGGCATACAGCCTCCTCACTGGGAACAAGTCCCCCCACATGCCCCTCTCCAAGGCCAGGGGACTCTAGCTCTGGGTGGGAAGCCCCCACCCTGCCCCAACCCCATCATCAGGCTGTGGTGGACGCAGGACCCTCCCCGACGCCCTGTGGTCATTAATCTAAACTGGACTCCCCCGCATAAAGCTCCCCGTCCCTTTAGGGCGTCCCCCTTCCTCCCAAATATCATTTAACACACCACCGTGCCGGGCTGAAGATACCTGTTCCTAATAAACCTCCAAGACTTTAATGAACTAAATAGCAAATTACTTTTTTATTCAAGAATGAAATTTTATCATATTCATAATTCATATTTTATTTCAGACATCTGCTGCTGATTACATTACATTTAACTAAAATTAGATGATGCTCAGAATGCAATTAAGGCTCTGCCAAATTCTTCGGCCCACCAATGCCGGTGGAGCCCAGCGGGGGCTGCGAGGAACCTAATATGTAATTAGGAGCTATTTTCTAGCTGTTTTTAAAGTCTGAAAATTAGCTGCCTTTATTAATCACACAGACAAATATAAAGTGGAACCAACGCTCGCTGAAATTTCTAAAAGGGATTTTTTGTTTAATTATACACCACGGAGCGCTGTGACTTGTTCTGCATGTTGATTTGTTGTGAGCTGACATTTTGACAACTGGTTCTCAATTTGTCTGTCGCAGTTAGGCAACAACAAAGCCGACGGTAATACTTTAACTTTCAAAACCTTCAGTGTGCCGGGGAGAGGAGGAATGGCGTTCCTCACCGCAGGCCCCGCCGCCGCACGGGCTCCTGAAGCCACGGGAGCCCGGAGCCACAGGGAGGTGGGCAGGCAGGGCCAGGAGCGGCCTGGCGGAGGAAGTGGGCCAGGAGGCGGTAAGGCGGTAGGAGCCTGGGGCCAGGAGTCTGGGGGCGGGAAGCAAGCCCCAACTCTGCAGTCCGGTTCTGGCTTCGGGGAACGGCTTCCTCTTCCCTGGGCCTCAGTTTCCTCCTGGGCACCCACAGGGGTTTGGCGTCTGAGATCTTCAAGGAGGCTTTGTGGGCTAAGAGTGTGTCTTCTCTGTGTGCCAGGCAATGTGCTCATTTCTTTCTACTTTTTATTAATTTTTTTTTAATGTTTATCATTTGAGAGAGACAGACAGACAGAGTGCAAGTGGGGGAGGGGCAGAGAGAAGGAGACATAGAGTCCAAAGCAGCTCCAGGCTCTGAGCTGTCAGCACAGAGCCTGATGCGGGTCTCGAACTCGCGAACAGACGCTTAACCGACCGAGCCACCCAGGCACCCCCATTGTGCTAATTTCTGTTGGCATCATTTAGGCTTTGTCCTCCTCTCAGAGGGGCACTTCCGTTATCTCACTGGGCAGAGGAGGAAGGTGAGGCTCAGTGAGACTCATCCCTGGCCAGCAGTGGGCACAGCAGGACTCAAACTCAGACCCAGCTGACACGGGAATCCATTGTTTTAACTTAACTGCCGTATTCACTTGCCCAGCCAGGAAGCCCCCAGAAGGGGTGGCTCTCCAGGCCCCGTTTCCCATCCGCGTAGCTTGGACGCGGTAAAGCAGCTTTGCAAGGCGTGGGGTCTGCCACTCTCACCAGCTGCTCTTGCCTGCTTGGTGACTGGCCGTCCCACCTGCAGCGCTGCTGTGGGGCAGGGAAGGGGGACGCAGAGGGGGTCATGGCACGGAGCGGGGTGGAACTCCCGTCTGGGTCCTCAGCCCCCAAGCAACCCCTGGGCTCCCTCCATGTCCCCTGGTCCAACACCAGCCAGGGGTGTCTAGAGAGCCTAGGGACACGGTGGCTGTCGAAGGGCCAATTCAACAGCAGTGATGATAAGAACAACAGACAGCTTCTTCCTGGGTGCTGGCGTGTTGTCGCGTTACCGCCCGCAGATCCCACAGAGCGGAGTCACAGGTGAGCTGGGAAGCTCACTGCCTGGGTTCAAACCACTTCGGCCACTTCCCGACTGTGACGGCCTTGGCCAGGCTGCCTTGCCTCTCTCTGCACCAGCAAGTGAAGATCCTGATGGCATCTGGCTCTCTGGGTTCTGGTGAGGACCAAACCCAGTAACGAGTACTCGGTCCAGATGAAGCTTCAGCCAATGGAAGCCACCTGTGATGACCCCATTTAACAGATGGGGTCACTGAGGATCTGTAGGGCAAAGTGCTGAGCTGAGAACTGCACCCAGGTGGTCTGATTCTCCATGCTCTCACCCCCCCCCCATGCCTCCCTAATGCCCACAGGGGAAGGCAGGAGAGGGGCTTAAAGACCCACCATGGGGTCTGGGCAGCCCTGTTTGGCCACCGTGGCTATTTCCAGGAGCCCTCCAATCTCTCATTTCCCTTCTGCCCCCTGGAGGGGGTACCAAGCAGGCTTCCGCTGGATTGAGGCATGGCGGAGCCCACTGTGAGGGTATCCTGCCTGTGCCAACCCCGAGCCGGGGAAGCAGCACCCACCGCCTACCAAAACCTGTTTTCAGGAGCCAGCCCCTTGCCCTCCTCCTGCTCCCAGAGCACCTGGGATAAAAATGCCAACGGAGAAAAGGAGGTTTTTTCGGGTGACAATGAAACTGTCAATAAAATCTCAAACGCAGGGATAGGCAATGACTATTTCACTTACTCTGACAGTTGAGATTTTGCTGGGGAAGGAAAGTGACAGGCATCTGCTGACATCAACACCACTTCTTTCAGAGAACAACCCCCCTCCCCCCACCCCACCACCCCCCGCCCCGGGAAAGGTGGCCTGGAGACCTGTCTCGCCCAGCGGCTGGCCGGGCTGGGGCGGCTGCAGCTGTCAGGAGCAGGGGGTCAGCATGGAGGAGAGGCCGGATGCCCCGACTCCCGTCGGCTCCTTGTTCATCCCATGACCTCTCGCTCTGAGTGCCGATGTGCAACCAGGCTCTGCGCTGGGGCTGGGAGATGGAGAAGTGGACCCGAAAAATTCCTGCCCTGAACAGAGTTACGAGCTCCGCTGTGTCCTCCACCAAAAGACACGCTGAAGCCCTAACCCCTGGGATTTGTGTGGACGTCACTGAGGTGAGATCAGGTCATTAGGGTGGCCCTAACCCCCTGAGACTGGTGTCCTTATAAGGAGGGGAAATGTCACATGAGATGGACACACGGAGAAGCCGCTGTGTGGCCGCGGGGCAGAGAGCGGAGGGGGGTAGCTGAGAGCCAGGGGGTCGCCCAGCATTGGCGGCAGCTACGGGAGCTGGAACCGGCGAGGAAGGATTCCGCTCGGAGCCTTGGAAGGAGCTCGGCCCTGCCGACGCCTGCTGCTTCCAGACTTCCCGCCTCAGAATCGTGTGAGAATATATTTGTGTTGTTTCCAGCCTCCCAGCCCATGGCCCTTTGTTGTGGCTGCCCTGGGACACGAATATAAAAGGCACCCAGGCAACGAGGGAGTGAGCTGAGGCCCTATCCCTCAGCAGAGGCAGGGGACTATCACAAAAGGGGTGTACCTGCTCCTTGAAGGGAGGGGACAAACTGGACCCCCAAACCGGAAGGCCTTTCCAGGTACCCTGGTTATCTTCCCATCGGTCGCCACCTCTCTGTCCGTCCCTAATGTCACCGGTACCTCCTAGACAGTGCCGTCCCTCACCTCCCACCGCCCTTCTCCATCCATCACGCCACAGCCAGGAGACTTTCCAAAGCGCAGCTGTGGCCTGCCCCCCGTGACTGCTTCCCACTCTGGCTCCCCAGGCCTCTCAAGATATGCCTTGCCTCATGCTGGCGCCGGGCGTTACCCGAACACCAAACCACCCATGTCTTCTCTGCACCTGGTCCAGCACTGCTCGCCTCAGTGCCTTTGCTGCCTGCAACGTCCTCCCTCACCTCCCAGCTCGGCCAGAATTCCGCCCAGGAAGCCTTCCCAGATCCCCTCCCCACCCACCAGCCGGGATGTGTACCACGCCTTCCTGGGCTTCTGGGGTAACTCAGAACCTAGTGCTCTTTACTATCATTGTCAGTTTGCTTACCTGGCTCTGCCCTGTGAGCTCTGAAGGGCAGGGAAGGGTTTCATTCCCTCCTGGGATCCTGGTGCCCAGCACATAGTTTGAGCTTAGGTAGTATGTCCACTGGCTTCCTTGACCAAGAGACTTGCTCTGGGGGGCAATGTTGGCCCAGCCATTGAGACCTGGGCCAGACAGTCTCTTGTTTGTGAGATCCTGTGACACTGCCTAGGGTAGAGGGAGACAGAAAGTGGCTTCAGGGTCAGCGGGTCTGGGCTTCAGTCCTACTTACCAGCTGGCTGGCCTTGGGCACATCACCTCATCTCTCTGAGCTTCGGCATCTTTATCTGTGAAATGGGAACAGTAAAACCTATTACCTTGGGGCCTGATTACAGTGATTAGGGATGGTTACTGTCATTATAATGATAATTAATTCATTGGAATTAGAAGATACTCTGTGGGTTTCCATTTCCCAAATCCATGTGTTCTTCAAGGCCAATTTCCCTGACCAGTTCCTCAGAATAACGAATCATACATGCACCCTTGCGTGAGTGTCCAAAGTTTCTGTCATTTATTTCTTGTAACTCTTTACATCTTAATAGGTTACCCGTCCAACTAGATGACCGCTCCCTCACCAGCAAGGCCTGGCTCTTGAGGGGCTCAACTATTGCTGCTTGGTCACTTTGAAACTCTTACTGCCCACCCAGGACTGAATACAAATCCAGAACAATCTGGGCGCCTGAGCTGAGGAGGAAGCTGCAGGGTAGAGACTGCAGACTGGATTTGGAGTCAGGTGGCCCTGTTTCCACCTGGCTCTCCCTGTATCAGGCCATGAGCCTGAGGACCAGCCATTTCACCTCGCTGAACATCAGTCTTCCCTCCTGTAGAATAGGGGACAGAACACCCGCTCCTCAGGATGTCAGGAGTCAGGTGCATGAAGGTGCCTCGTTCACAGCAGAGGTTAGATGAGCAGGTGTCTCACCTCAGCCTTGGGTTCCATCCAGCTCCCATCTTTCCTGACTGGGTGAGGTCAGGCATGCATCCACCGCAACTCAGCCTCAGTTTTCTGTCCTGGAGAATGGGGACAACGCCTGCCGCAGACAACTGTGTTGAGAACAAGGAACGTCGAGCCTGACATGGGGAGCGTACACAGGGAGTACAGGCTGGGACCTGATTGTGCCGAATTTGATGAGTGGCCCGACCCGTGCAGCCCCAGGGCCAGGGCCCCCCCAAGTCTGTTAAGCGGGGTGAGGGAGGGGGCTCAGACTGGTGCTGGCAGCGGCACCCCTTCCCCAACAATGAAGGCGTTTCCTACACTTGGGGCTTTCTAGAAGGCCCAGTCCTTCAAAGGACTTTAGAAATGCTCTTTGCCTCTCTGGTGCCCTAGCTGCTGGCACAGGGAGGGTTTGCCCAGGCCCTTCTTTCCCCGTGAGTGAAGAAAGGATAAGAAGGAAGAGCCCCACCCCTTTTCGACCAAGACCTCACCCCCCATTCCCAGTCCCAGCAATCCTCTTTGGAGGGCTGGGAGGGCTGGGGCAGCCCAGTCCCCTGGGCTGAGTAGGTAGCTGTCCATACTGCAGGCGACAGGGGCCGCTTTCTACTTTCCTTCTTCTCATTCACTCATTCATTCGTTCACTCATTCACTCAGAAAACCGCAAGCCCTGTGTTAGACTTGGGGGGACAGTGGTGAGCGAGACAGCCATGACCCCTGTCCTCAGGGGGCTGGCAGTTTACTGCAGTGACAGGTGACATAATAACAGATGACCCTCAGGGCTCAGAAACACATCAAAGGGAGAGATGGGAGGGGCGGGGGCGGGGGTGTTCCAGGCAGAGGAAAAGGCAGAGGCAAAGGCCCCGTGGTCGCACTGGATTCAGCCATCATCATCATTGTCACCACCATGGTCCTCATGCTCACCGTCGCTGCTGTCGTCTGCCTGGCCCTCCCTATGTGGACTCATGTAGCCCCGTGAGTCTGTTTCGCTCCTACCTCCTGCGCTGGAATGTAAGCTTCTCGGTAGGCACAGATGGGGTCTGTTCGGCCCCTTCCTTGGTGGCTCAGACCAGCGCCGGGCACAGTGTTGTTACTCAGTCACATTTGTTGAGTGAATACAGAGTGGATACGCGGGCACTGTGCTAAGCACCCTACACCTGTTACCTGACTTCATCCCCACATATCCACTTTACGGGCTGGTTGTCTGATGAAGAAACTGAGGCTCAGAGAGGTGAAGGTGCTTGCCTGAGGCCACACAGCCAGCAAGTGACAGGATTTGGACCCAGTTCTATCTGGGCTCTTTCTCTCCACTGGGCCTGGAGTGGAGGGGTCTGGGCAGTAGGGGGTTGGGGGAGTGTGCTATGCAGCAGACAGCAGGGCCCCTAGCACCCCGCCCCCCAAAGGAAGCACGTCTGAGAGCCACTGTCCTGTGGGCTCCATAAATAACCCGGGTCCCTGGGCCCTGCTGGAGCTTTAGCGGCCGAGAGTGCGTGTGTAATACAAACAGCTCTAATCCCCTGTCAGTTAAACTGGATATCAGAGGAGACAAGCTTCCGAGCGGGGAGGCCTAATTGAATCGAATTGAAAAGGCGGAATGGGCAGCCGGGCCGCGGAGGCGGGCCGCGGGGCGGGCAGGCGCGCAGGGCAGCAGCTGGCCAGGCCACGCCGCTCAGGTCCAGTCGGTGCTCCAGCCCCCACTGCAGGGAGTGGGGCTGGGGGGGGGTAAAAGGGTTGGGGGGGCACCCCAGCCAGGGCACTCCGCCCCCGCCGGCCTCCCCTTTATCTGCTGGCTCTGCCATTTTCTCTCCATTGCTGACCCTTTTTCTGTTCCCTCTGTTATCTCGAATAATGTCACTGCCTCTTTAGAATCTATTCATCAGAGCAGAAAGAGGCCAATGCTGACTCTGATTAAAAAAAAAAATACCATCTGTGCCTCCCAGGGAAGAGCTCTCAACCCAACCTCCGGCACCCCTGCCCGCCCCTGCCCGCCCGCCACTTCCTGGGGGCGCTGAGGGGTGATCAGATTCCACTGGACGCAGGTGCCCTCCCACAAGTGGTGCCCCACTCCCAGCTTCCTCTCCGAAGTGAGGGGGAGATGGTCTCTGAAAGAGGTCTCCACCCAGGGGCAGTTTTCCGTCCACAGGAGAGCTTCATTTGGCAATTTGAATTTTTTTTTTTTTAAGATTGGTTTTTCTTTATTGGCTGACAGTTAAAAAAAAAAACGAGGGTATTTTATCCACGCATCCAGATTCGGAATTCTCTTTAAAAACTAGATAGGAAGGCTGGCGGACAGTGGGTCCACCACCCACAGGGCAGTAAACGGCCAGAGCTTGGGGTGAAGGTGCGACATCCTCCCTGTGGCCTGTTCCTATGACATTACCAGCCTGGTCCCTGAAGCCCTGCCCACGTGAGGCCGCCGAGTGCAGACAGTTCCTCGGTGGTGCCGAGGGGTGGGCGGAAAACCTCAGGGCACTTTTTAGGGGGCTGGGAATATCTTCAGGGCGTTAGCAGACCAAGGCCCAGAGAGGGCAAGCCCTTGTCTAAGTCACATAGCATTTCAGAAATCTCGCAACTCGAGGACCACGTGTTCCTCAACCACGTGAGGCAGATGGGGATGGAGGGGGTCCTGACTCTGGCCCACCTTGCCTCCCCTCCCCGCTCCCCATCAAAGCTGGGAAGACTCCTGTATCTGTGCCTGCGTGGTCGGGCCTCCTGGGAGCAGGCTCTGGGCGCCGGCATGTCCAGGACAATCAGGGACACGTCAGCGGCCCTGGCCACTGCAATGTCCCATCTCAACCCCGCGCCCCCGGCCGGTCATGGGGCCTGGGTTCGGGTTCCGGCTCTGCCACAAACACACTGCGGGACGACAGGCCTCTATTTCCCCATCTACACAGTGTGGGTCCCTCAGGGAACCTTCTTGCTGGAAGGACACCCCCTTCAAATAGAGGGCCCGCCTCTCCGCGGCAGATGGTAGGACATGGGAATCTGCGGGTAAGCAAGAGCACTTCCAGTCTGTGCCCACCAAGGACATGCCAGCCCCATGCACCAAGGGGTGCCAACGTGGGCCCACCTCCGGCCCCGCCAAGGCGAGGACCCACCCCTGCCCCATGAAAGTCAGAGGAGGCACAGAGCAAACGGGGCTACATCTTGCTGACAGAAGTCAGGCACTCAGTCCGAAGGGAGCCTCTTCTCCCAGGGTCACATCCCCAGCTCCCAGACCCATGAGGGTCACTGGTCCAGGGACCACTGTGTGTGAGGCCGCTGAGCCCAGCCTGCCGTCTGGCCCTGAGTCCTGCCTACCTTCTCCCTCCGCAAGCGGGACGAGTCAGTAAGACCAGCCTCCCCTGACAGGAACGTGGAGGCAGCCTGGGCTCTGCGGCCAGACTCTGCGGGGTTCCCATCCCAGCGTGGCTGCCTCCGGCTGGGGTCATGTCACCTCTCTGAGCCTCAGTTTCCCCATCTCAGATGGTAAGGGCGGCTCCCACTGACCGGAGGCTCATTCCACGCACCAGGCTCCGGGCTCTACATGATATGCATTGTAGCCTGGAATTTCCACTTGACAGCAAGGGACCTGAGGCTCAGAGAGGGCATGCGGCCAGCCCAAGTGGCACAGCTAGAGGTGATCGGCCACGATCAAGGCCAGACCTGCCTGACCACAGAGCCATAAAATAGTGATCCCTGGGAAGAGGAAGCGAGGGCACGAGGGCAAAGCTCCAGGCACAGGAGGGCACTATTATTCCTATGGATGGAGAAACTGACGCCCAGAGAGGGCAAGAGACCTGCCTAAGTTCCCACAGCAAGCTGCCGTCTGTGGGACGTGTCAGAGGAAGAGCATTGTGTTTGGAATCCAGAGAGACCCACCAGGGTGTACCTTCAGGCTATGACTTCATGGTTTGGAGCAGGGACCCCCTCACCCTAGGCCTCAGTCTCCTGTAAGATGCTCCTCCACTTTCTTCATAGGATTTGTGGGTGCAGGTGGAGGGCACGGGGGTGAAGGCACGCAGAGCCACAGGCCGGCGCGTCCAGGAGCCTAAGGGCAGCCCTACTAGGCACCTGCTTTTCCCAGGGCTTCGTGCAGTTCCTGGCACGTACTAGGTGCACATTTAGTATTTGCTAAATGAACAGCATCCAGGGGCTTGGCACCGGCACCTGCTTTCGTGCTTGGCAGTGGTGGGGAGGAGGGCAGCTCCTTTGTCTGCAGGCCAGAAGGAGGCCCAGGAGGCCCGAGGGGTCAGGTTCATCCCAGGTGCCCCCATCAGCATTCAGGTGATTGCCGGCCTCAGCCAGTACATTATGCAAATGGCTTGAAATGGATGTTTTCCTTATCAGATTTAAAACTCTGTATGAGAACAGACTCGGTTAATCTCCCGAGCTGGGGAGGGGGTTGGCAGAGCAGGCCAACAATCCAGTGTGCGTGTGATTAGGCTGCTCTGCACACTGGTAGCCCTCCAGGGTGGCAAGGATTGCGGCTTTTGGGCCTCCCCATCTCTCCCCGGTGCTGGGAGGGGGTGGGGGGGGCAGCCCGGGAAGACAGGAAGGGCCTTTCTCCATCCCTTGGGCTGCGCCCCACCCCCGCCCCGTTTATAGGACGAAGTAGACCCCGGAGAGCCTCCCATGAGGCCACTTCCCTGCAGCCTTGACAGCGTTACAGTGGGGAAAGAGTAAGACGGAATGAGTCGGGTGTGATTTACTGGCTACAGCCAGTGTACCCGGGCCCTCAGTGTGGCCGGCGCAGGGCGCTCTCTCGTCCATGGGCATAGATAGACTGGGCTGGCTCCAGCCAGAGAGAGGCGGCGTCCAGTCTGATGGATGGTGCTCCAGGCTGGGTTTCACCGCCTTTGGTCTGAGGCCTTGCGCGAGTCACTGGTCTTCTCTCTGGGGGAGTGTGTGTCTGCCTCTCTGGAAAACCGGAGTTACCCCAAGCCCGCAATCCACGCGGCTCTAAATCCCAGAAGCTTGGCAGCACACGCAACGTGGGCGATCTGTACTCTCTCCAGACCTTTCCCTCCATATTCTCCATGCATGGAACACAGGACGTCTGTCCCTAAAACCGAAAATCTGTCACACCCGGCCCCCAGGGCTCAGATAAGGGAACTCGGCTCCACCTGAGGGGTTCAGCATACCGCCTGCCATTTTGCATTTGATGAAACTGAGGCCCAGAGAGAAGCCCCTGGCTCAGGCCACGAAGTCAGGCAGGTGGACAGTTCTCTGGACTCCAGGTACCTGTGCTCTTCCTGTGATGTCCCAGCTGGGAGGAGAAAACGAAAAGGTGGCCTCCTGTGTGACCCTGGGCAGGTCTGTCGCCCTCTCTGGGTCTCAGTTCCCCACCAACGGCAAGCAAGACATTGGAGTGTGTGATCTGCGAGGGTCCCCGTGACCCTGACACTTTTGGATTCTAACTACAACCATCTGGCTGACGGTGAGGACTAGTGCCCTGGTCCGCTTCTGTTCCAAGAAGATGCAGGGTGTGCTTCTCGTTCAACCCGTGCCCAGCTTTCAGGGGACAATGGCTCCGGGCGGTTCTGAGACTGGAGAGCTCAGGGTGCTCCTGCACATCATGGTCACGGTGCCTGTTGGCTGTGTCGGCAGGACCACAGGGGTCCAAGCTGTGGGCAGCAAGGGAGGCCCAGGGAGCAGCAGGGGCTGAGCCAGAGCCTCCAGAGAGGAAGTGACACCTCCATTCTGACAACTAGGCAGGGAGTGGAGAGGGGGCTTTGGGAGGTTCCTGGTCACCTCCTGGAGAACACAGGAGTGGCTCTTGGGTCACAAACATCTGGATTCGAATCCCACCCTGTCACTTGTTTGCTGTGTGGCCCAGGGCAAGTCACTTCCCTTCCCCAGGCCTCAGTTTACTCATCAAGAGAATGGGGACAAGGGCCATACCTACTTCACTGACCTGAGCGGGTTCAGAGGATAAGGCGAACAGAGCCCCGGGCACCATGCTGGACGTATAGCAGGTGCTCCGACGGCTGTCTCTTAGCAATTCAGGAGCCGACAAAGCCGCCGGCAGGGTCTGGACTCTGGTCGATGATGCAGACGCTGGGGCCATTCTGCAGGGTGACTGGCCAGGTCTCCTGAACAAGCCACGTTGTGAAGAGAAAAAAGGTGTGTGTGTGTGTGAGAATTTAGGGTCATAACAGCCAGATGTGTGGTCCTGGACAGGATTCTGGACATTTGGGGGACAATGAGGAGGAAGTGTAACTGTGGCCTGGGAATTAGGGTACAAACATATTGTAGGCCTGTTGCTTAACTGCTCTGGGCCTCAGTTTCCTCATCTAAGACAGTGACAGGGCCTGGCACACAGGAGGTGCTCAGGGACAGCCAGGGGCTGGCCCCAACCAGCTGCACGCTGTACCCCAAGTGAGGTGCCTCACTGAGAGCTCTTGCCAGGGCGGCAGAAAGGAAAATGGCGCCCTTAAGGGGCAGCGGGGCCCAACTCTGTGCGCCGACCCGCCGCCAGCTCCCCTGCCTCGACGGGCTGCTGGCCGTCTGCCGGGATAAAGCCTTCTCCAACAGAGAGCACGGACCAGACTGCAGCAGCTACTCTGCCGCCCTGAGTCACGATATTTGCTGCCTGTCCCCACTTTGAGGGACCTCTGACAGACCCAGGGAACTGTGAACTTCAGGCCGTATGGGTGGGCGTTAGCGCCACAGTGGGCCACAGAGGCTGGGAGCCACTCCAAATGCTGACTGGAGGAACTGCCATTCTCCGGCTGGCAAAGAGGGTGCCACTGACGGGGCCACCTCTACAGGGAGGGGGCCGGGAGGGCGGCTGGAAGGCCAGTGGGTGTTGGCTGGGTTTCTCCAGCAGTGACCTCCAGGGTCTGGACAAACCAGGCTGTGCACTGTCCTGAAACGTCTGGGCTCAGAGAGACACTCCATTTTCGGGCGCAGGACGGCGATAACAGCGAGCATCCACAAGCACCTACCATGTGCCAGGCACGGTGCCTAGGGAGTTACGTGCACTTTCTCACTCGGTCTTCGTGAAACCTCTATTGCGTGGGTATTACTATTTCCACCTTCCGAGATGAGGGGACGGTGGCCTCCAGAGAGGGGCCTGGCTTGCCTGAGTGGGTGGCAGAGGTGAACGGAAGCCGACCCGGTGGGCTTAATGGACCTTTGGGGTCATCTTGTTCAGTGCCCTCAGCCTTGGCCCCACATTAGAAGAATCACCTGGGAGGTTTTGAAAAACAGCCAAGATTAGTGAAATCAGAACACGGGATGGGGAGGGCATGTGGGGTGGGGGGGGGCGGGGGTGATGTGCAGCTGGGAGGCAGGACCTCTTTTGCAGGCGAGGAGAAGGGGTGATGTGGTGACACTCCCTACGGTAATGGAAGAGGCCGGAGGCCAGGAGGGCACCACCTGGCCCACAGGTGGCTTGTGGTGGCGGCTGAGGTGAGGTCTGCTGGCCGAGGCTTGCAGGTGGGTGCTCGTGGAGTCACGAGCATCGGGTTGCCCTCTGCTCTGGGAGTGATGCATGGGCCCCACAGAACGAGGGTCTCAAGTGGGTTCTTGGGGCCTCGGCCTCTGGACACCCACCGCGGGCATCTCTGGGCGCCCCCGGCCTACCGAGAGCACCTTTCCGCCCTGGCTGCTCACTTAAATCGGGTGGGGAACTTTTGAAAACACGCAGGCCTTGGCCCTGCTCTGGCCAAGTACATCAGAACGAGCCCACGCATGGAAGGAAGCAAGCATTGCTGGGTCCAGGCGGGAGCACGCAGGGGCTAAGGGCAGGCGCCATGGGCAGGTCGTCGGAGTGGGAAGCCTGCCTCTGATGCAGACTAGCCGTGGGGTGAGTTACTCAACCTCTCTGAGCTTCAGTTTCCCGATCTGTGAAAGGGGGCTGAGACCAGCACTTATTCTACAAGACTGGGGCAGAATAAGAGTGTGTAGAACAGTGCCCACCACGAGGTCAGTGCTCAGGACTAGTATTACTGTCTTAGGCATGATTTATGTTTTGAAAAGGAACTGGTAACCCAGTGATGCCGGGGCAGGCACCCTTTGTATTGCCCACATGTCCCTGGCACAGCACCAGAGGCCTGTCATGGTGGGGGGCAGGGAGGGCAGAGCTCAGACCTGCTCTTCAGGCTGTCTCCCTGAGAACGGCACCCTGGGAAAGGCACCCGCTGCCCCCTAGTGGCCAAGGGCAGAAGCGCAGGGCCATTTTGCCCCGTCCTAAAACCCCCTGCCCAGCCCCCACCGCCTGCGTGCCTCTGGCGGGTCCCCGGGTGATGGACTATACCCGGCAAGGTGCTCGCCACAAGGCCTTTTTGATGGGTTCAGAAGGAGCTTTGACTGGTATTATGAAGTTCAAATAGGGCCAGGCACTGAGGCTACAAACCCTTTGGGTCATTTTTCCCCACCCAGTGAATTTTAGAAAAAAGGATTCCAGGATCTACAGGTTGTTTTTTGTTTCCAGGGCTAACAAAAGTCTGAATTCGTTCCGCTCCTGACTCCAGGAGCCAGGAAGCTTAAGACCCCCTTCTGGAAAAGCAGGCAGGGCGTTCTGAATGACCCGTCTAGGAAAGCCCCACCCTGTCCCGGAGACACACACACAAGTGACCCACAGCCCTTCTCTCCTTCACTCTGTAAGAGCTCTACGGGGAAGGGCTGGACCGGGCGGGGCAGAGGAGGCAGGCAGGCGGGCTGGAGACTGGGCAAGACCGAAGCCTCCTTTCTGGACTCAGGATGAGGCACTGGTTTACTCAAGAGCTTTTATTTCCCTTCTGCCAGCCCTGTGACGGGAGGGCAGAAGGCGAAGGCCACCACCTGGACAGCCCCTTGGGAGCCCACGTCTAGTGGAGAGAAGGGCGGGCTTTCCTCCCCACCCCCACCCCCAGAGTCTGGGCCACGCAGAATGCTGAACGTTCACACAGACTGGAGGTGCAACCGGAGAAGGTGGGGGCGAGGGGCACCCTGCTGAGGGTCAGGGAAGGCTTCCTGGAGGAGGTGGGAGGAACCTGGCCCTGAGAGACAGGTGGAAGTGCAGAGGTCGGGGGGGGGGGGGGAGAGAAGGGGGAGGGGGAAGGCACACCGCTTGGGAACCACACCCCTGCATCTGAGCGCCCACCCAAGTGCGCAGGGGGTCTGGGAAGAAGGCAGAGGCCCAAGCGGATGAGGGTGTGGGAGCTTCAGGGAGGTTGGGGGGGTGGCCCTCACGTGTCAGAGGGCCCCACGTGGCCCCACCACGTGGGCAGCTCCAGGGAACGCAGGACGCAGACCGGGTCTTGTGGGCCCTGCCGTTGCGGGTTCTGGGTTGCACCGTTGGGACAGGCCGGCGGCCAGCAGAGGCTC
Source organism: Proteles cristata cristata (assembly GCA_017311185.1). NCBI lineage: Eukaryota > Metazoa > Chordata > Mammalia > Carnivora > Hyaenidae > Proteles > Proteles cristata. The sequence continues at coordinate 215,884 of JAESUZ010004443.1, read as the reverse complement.
CAGCCCCCAGAAGGATCCAGGACGGGGCCTCTGGGGGGCCGCAGCGGCGCAGACTCCTCTCAGAGGCCGCCCAGGGCCTGGCGCACGGCAGCGTCCAGGGAGGCGGGCGCGTGGACAGAGATGCCAGGGGCACCAATGCTGGTTTCCCAGCAGTCAAAGCCGCAGTTGCACAGAGCCCGCTTCACGGCCTCGACCTCCGGCGGCTCCAGATCTGGGGGGACAGAAGGCAGCGGGTCACCACACCATCGTCCGCTCCCCGGGACAAGCTCTTCCCGTTAGATGTCAAGCCTCACACCCTCTTGGGGGAGGGGGCAGGGGGTGGATATGGAACAACAGTTAAAATCATGGGCCCCGGAAGCACATGGACTCTGCCTGTCTGGTACCAGCTGTGGGGCCACAGGCAAGTGACTTCCCTTCTCTGAGCCTCAGTCTCCTTGTTTGGGAATGGGGCCAATAGTGATTCCTACTTCTCAAGGGTCACTGAGAGGCACGGCAGGTAAGGCGCCTGGTACACTGCCTAGTACGCCGTACGTGCCCCAGAAGTGTTCTCCCTCATCACCGTCACTAACACTGAACTAGGAGCCAATGGTCCAAGTTGGCTGTAGGCTGAGGGGACTCCCTGAGGTCCGGGAGCGCATCGAGAGCGAGGGGGTGGGGGGGGCCACTGTGGGCTCACTACAGAGCAACAGGGAGCGGTGGGAGAAACCCAGGAGGAGGAGAAGGCAGAGGAGTGAGGGAAAGACCAGAAGGAGGGCAAAGGGAAGGTGGCAAGGCAGGAGCACGGAGTGGGATGTGTTGACTGAGCTTGTCGGGAGCCCCTCGTACTATTACCCGGCCTGGCGCCTTCCCCAGACTCTGGGAGTGGCGTTGGGGGGGTGGAGAAAGCCCTTTGTTTTGGAGCAAGGGCAGTCTCCATCTTGACCACGTCAAGATGTGACAGCGGGTGATGATAATGTCCTGGTTACTCCTCAAACCTGTGGGAGACTCGGCAGGTGAGGAGGTGGCAGGGACAGCCTCCGCAATGGGAGCCCCTCCCCCAGCCCAGCCCTGCGCCAGGCTTTCTAAATGCACTCTTCTCCCTGCCTCTGGAAAACACTCTTATAAACGAGATAGTAGCATCCTCATTTTACCAGTGCAGCATCCCAGAGAAGTTAATTCACTTGACTGAGGCCACACAGCAGAGGTGAGGCTGGTCTCCAGCTTCTTCCTCCTCCCAAGGGAATTGCCTGGGGAGAACCTTTGCACGAGCCCAGGCTGCCCCCCCGCCACCCCCGCCCCGTACCTGGTCTGAGGAGCGTGATGCCACAGCCGCCACCGCCCGCGCCAGTAAGTTTGCTGTGCAGCCCGTGGGCCCTGGTCACGTGGCACAGCTGGTCCAGCAAGGCATGGCCCACACCGAGGGCATTCAGATGGTGCTGGTTCATGTCGATGAGCTCCTGGAGGAGAAAGGCCATTCTGTTCCCGCTTGGCCTGCCTGAAGCCAAGGTCCAGTGCCCACCCCACCCATGTAACAGCCACTGGTCTGGGAGAGCAAATGGCTTAGACCGGCCAGCACCGTGTCTCTCTCCACTGGTAAAAGAACCTCTCCTTCCTGCAAGACCTCCCATGGGGCTGGGATGGAGCCCGTGAGGAACACATGTCCCAGGCCTGGCCATTGTGACTGCTCGGGGATGGACCTGTGACCCAAGCCGGGCCAACCATAGCCCTCGCTGGGTTTCCTCCACCTCTGCCCTTGAGCTGCTAACACTGGATGGCTTCAGAAGTAAGCCGTCAGTTATCCCTGCCCTACACATGGCCAGAGAGTGTGTGGAAGATCGAAAGATTTCAGACTAGGCTGTTTCGGCCCCTGGATCCAGCTATGCCTGAAGCTCTTCCTGCTGATCTCCCCAGTTATGAGCCAATACTTTCCTTTCTTGCTAAAGCCTGGTTGAGATGGATTTCTATCATGTGCAGAAGTCTGAAGTGATACGCCATCCTCCAGCTGCCTGGGGTTCCAATTTTCAGGATAAGAGCTGGTTTACTGTTCAAACAAGGTCATAAGTGGGGGAAAGAGCTAATGTTTCTCTGGTTTCTTTGATTTGCATAAAACTCCTGCTCTTCTGAGGCTCCAACGATGCAGGTTGATGCTTGATGAGATAAAACTGACAGTTATCACAGCCCAGGCACCCTATTTACATTTCACTTGCTCGATCAGTGTCTGCCAAACACCTTCCACACGGCGGGCACACCGAGCTATGGCCCCTGTCGTGGGCAAGTTAGGAATGTGGGAGCTGGCAGGGTGCCTGGCGGGTTCAGTTGGTTGAGCGTCTGACTTCGGCTCAGGTCATGATCTCGCGGTTTGTGAGTTCAACTCCTGCATCGGGTTGTGTGCTGACAGCGCAGAGCCTGGAACCTGCTTCAGATTCTGTGTCTCCCTCTCTCTGTGCCCCTCCCCTGCTCGTGCTCTGTCTCTCCCTCTCTCAAAAATAAATAAAACATAAAAAAAAATTTTTTTTAAAAAGAATGTGGGATCTTGGGGCACCTGGGTGGCTCAGTCTGTTAAACATCTGACTCTTGATTTTGGTTCAGGTCACGACCTCATGGTCTGTGGGATCAAGCCCCATGGTGGGCTCCATGCTAATAGCACCTGCTTGGGATTCTCTTTCTCTCTGCCCCTCCCCCTGGGCATGCATTCTCTTTCTCTCAAAATAAGGGAACATTGAAAAAAGGAATGTGGGATGTGGGATCTGGAACTGAGTGGGGGAGGGCTGCGTTTCCGCCCCAGCCCTGCTACTTCTAGGTTCCTGGGCAAGACCTGTCACCCTGTGCCTGTTTCCCTGCTTGGAAAACCGGCATCCTAAGAGGATCTGCCTCACTGCAGTGTGGATGGAATCTGAGGAGTTTTCCATGTGACGCCTGGCCTGAGACAAGGGCTCCACGCAAGTCAGCTGCCAGCAGTGCTTCTGTGGTTCTAACACTGTTAACCCCATATTACAAAGGGGAGCCTCTAAGGCTCGAAGAGGAAAGTGACTTGCCTAAGGTCACTGGGCTGGGAAGGTACTGAGCCAGCCCTGGAAACTGAGTCTGCCCCGCCTCCAAGAGCGCCCCGGGTATTCCTGCTGCCACTTGCCGCGGCGCGGGGCTGACAGTGTGGCCGTGCTGTGGGGCATGGGGGGCATGTGTGCCGCCGCCAGGCTTGCCAACCACGGAGCTGTCGACCGGGCGCTCCTAGCTCTCCTGCCCGGGATGTGGGGCGCAGTCGGGCGGGCCCTCCCCTGCAGCCTGCCTCACCCCTCCCCCGCACTTCTGACAAACGAGCAGACAGGCATGATGGCCCAGCAGCGGCCCCGGGTGCCTCTTTCCGGCCCAGGGGGCTGGATGCGAGTGAGAGCTTCTAGGGGCCGCTCTCTGCGCCTGAGCACCAGGTGTCACATTGCCGAGGCAGGTTTCAGACACCTGTCACATTCTGATCCAAAATCTGTCAAGGATCGGATGACAGGTTGTGACACAGGAGAACAGCTCGCTGGTTTGAGCACAAAGCTGTCCAGGAGGCGAGCTGCACATTTCAGCGGCTGCCACAGCCAAAAATACACACAATGTATAATCAGCGTGCTGTTCCGTGGCATTCTCCGGGGGGCTCAACAGGGTATATTTTAGGCAGTACTCTATCATTATTAATTTCCTGCTCAGGAGGACTGTGTTCCCTCCTTTCTACGTGAAAGGAATTGAAGCAGGCGAGGCAAAGGCTGGGGGACTGGAGGCAGACAGCTGAGGAAAGGGGAGCAAAGGCACAGAAATGAGAGAGGGTCACTGCCCCGGGCCCACGGTGGGTGCCCGTTAAAGATGTGCTGGCGAAAGAAATAAACCCGTAAGTCAGTTTAACACCTGACAGAGCCACTCACTAGTTGGTGAAACTTGCAGAAAGTTGCTCTAGAGGCCTCAGTATTTATAGCTGTACAATGGGGGTAACCTACCCACTTCACAGCTAGGTGGTTACAGAGATCAACCTAGCTGAGGTGAACATCTGTGAAGACACTTGGTGTAGTAGCTGCTTCCATTCACTACAGGAGCTGCAGATTTGAATGCATCCAGCCAGACAGAGAGCACCAAGCAGACTGCAGTGGCTGCGGGTGACACTTAGGGAGTGTTGGGGACTGTGGAGAAATGGAGACCACAGGGCCTCCCGGGGGGCCCCTTCTGCACCTTCTGACTTGCTGCCCAGCCTTGCCACCTGGGCCTGCCAGATTCTCTCATTCTTCAGGGGAAGCCGGATGGCTCTTTAAGGTCGATCCACGTTTACCGGGCCTCATGGACCATGTCTGAGGATGACCGTGGGCCCTCTGGCTTATAGAGCCAGTGACTCATCAGGCATTGTGACTGCCCACTGCCTACCGGGCTTCTACTGGGCCTTGCTGCACTCCAGGGACACAGCGGGGGTGGAGCTGGGATTCGGGCCCGGATCTGATCAAAGCCAGGGCACGGGGTCTCAGCCTCTGCACTGGAATTAGACAAAAGGTAGCAGCTTGGGGAACAGGGAAGAACAAACCGTGTCAGAGCACGCGTGGAGCAAAGCACGCCGGTGACAGACAGTTACCAGAGGAAACAAATGCAGTTAGCGAACAGGAGAGGGCTGGGTGTGCAGGGAACGGCCCCTGCACCTCTGGGAGAGGGGCCCAGTGACAGCCCACCACCCTCAGCATGGGCCAGGCACTGCCCTCTGCACTGTCCACGTACTCTGTCTGTGCCTCGGAGTCACCTGGGGAAAGGCTTAAGAAGAAGGCACGCTTGCTGGCCTGTGCATACACAGCACCCCCAGCGAGGCCCAGCCTCTAGGTTTCAGCTCGGGGGACTGAAAGTGTAGAGGGGGAGCCGCTGCCTCAGGCAGTGGCGTGGGTGAGGGCCGGGACCCCACGGACAGGCTCTTACTTCCAGCACCAGGTAGTGCTCCGGGGCGGGGGCCGCTGCCATCTCCCCCAGCGTCCGCTCGCACTCCAGGGAGATGGCCTCTATGGAGGACAGCACGGGCGCCACGATCTCGGGGAACTGGAGGGACAGCAAGCAAGGGCCCATGAGGCCTAGGGGCAGGCAGGTGCTAGGCAGTCGCCCCAGCCACGGGAGGAGGGGGCTGGCCCCATGGCCCGCTCCCACCGTCTGAGGAAAGGCCCTCTCCTTCCTGCCGGGCATCTGCCTTGCCGGAGGCCCCTGATGGGTGCGAGGGGATTTTCGCCACCAAGCCAGCATGTCTGGTCCTCCCTGTTCTGCCTCCCGGCCGGGATGACCCCAAACCGCTTCACCTGCTCCCCATCACTCATCCCGCCCCGCCGCTAACCCACAGGGCAGTGGGAGAGCTCAAGCCCCAGCCCTGGCTGTCGGGGCCCCGCCAGAACCCCCCCAGGGAGCAGGAGGCACCTTAAGCAGCCTGCTCCTGACACCAGCCACCAGAGCCTTGGTGCTGCGAGGGACTTTGGTGTTGGTCAGCAGGATCTTCAGAGCCGGCGGCCTGTGGGGTGAAGAGGGTCCGCGGTGAGCTCGGGACGGAGGAGCTGTGTCAGGGTAGGGGCACCCCCAGACATCACACCCCACCCTGACACAGAAGAGGAAGCGCAGGCCCAGGGGGGGAACTCAGTGGGCTGGAAGGGAAGAGTGAGGGGGGCTGGGGGGAAGTTCTGCGTCTCTACTCCAGCCCCTGGTGGAGAGGACACTGTCCCTTCGCTCGTCACTCACCCCGACTTCAACTGGGCACCCACCACGTGCTGGGCGCATGTGAGGGGGTGGGGCTCCGCCCAGAGCTGCCCAAGCTCGCCAGGCTAGAGTTCAAAGGCATTACGGCCAAGGGTACCAGGGTGGGGGTGAGGGTGGGTGGAGGTCTGTCATGAGGGCCGCCGGGGCTGCTGGCGTGGAAGAGATTTGGGAAGAAAAGCAATGGGACCTGGGATGGGTCACGCAGAGGGGATCCTCGCAGGGAGGGGAGATGCCCAGGTAAGCTGGTACGGTGAGCAGAGGGGTGCAGGGCAGGAGGGCAGGCTTGGGGGGAGGGGAGGTTCCCCGCAGGCTGAGCCCATTCCTGCCCTGCCTCGATGGTCCCCAGACCAGCTGCCATGGCCGGAGGCCATATACGGTTAGAGGGAGTCCCGGTCCCTGCAGCCCCCAGGCGAGGGAACAGAGGCCCCAGGGCGGCCATGGCGGGGTGCCCTCACCCGCCCTGAGCTCTACGCTACCACCACAGTTGCAGTCGCAACTGCCCTATGGCTGGCTGTCCTGGGGACTCGAGGCCCCATGCCTTGGCATCCCACGCCCTTTCAGAGCCCTGCAGGCTGGGGGCCGAGGATGAAACCTTTGGATGAGCTCTTCCCCAAGGCAGCAGGAGACAGGAACCCCCTGATGCCTTCATTCGTTTTTCTTTTCACAACTCGAGACTGTAAAATCCAATAGGGCTGGAAAAGGCGGCCAGAAACCTGCCTGATCTCACCGCCCATAAGCCCATGAAATTAATATCGATTCCCAGCCTTGGAGGCCGGCTCTTTTTTTCCCCCTTCAACTTTACAAAAGATGAACATTCTATTTGGCTTTTCTTTTCCCCTTAAAGACAAGCCGTTTCTCAAAAGGCCAGCGTTCTGGGAGGCTGCATCCTGATCCCCTTCGCAAACAATGCGTTTTTTTTTTTTTAATGGAGAAGCACCATGCGTGGTTGGGGAGAAAGGGCTCCTCGTGAAGCCAGTGGCAGGATTAACATGGTGTCTGGCCTCCCGGCTTCTCGGAGATCAGCCATCTGGTCACCGTGGCGCCCCGCAGCCGCCAGTGAAGGTCGGTCTGCTCCGTGTTCCCGTCTGTCGGGGCAGGGGGAGTCTGAATGCTGTGTCTTCATCTGCCTTAGACAAGTCCTCTGCAAACAGGCCTGCTCCTAGCCCTGCCGGCCCCATGAAACCCCAGGCTCCTAGGGCATCTAGGGACCCCCCAGGCTGTGCCCTGGGAGTGCTTGAGCGTGCCAGGCACAGCCAACCCCTCAACCTCTACCCTCCCTGGGTGCTCGCGCCTCTCAAGCCATCCTGGTCCTGTAGCTGCAGCTCAGGACACCAGGCACATTCCTGCCTCAGGGCCTTTGCACTTGCATTCCCTCTGCCAGGGACCCACCCCCGTCCTTGAGAGCTCTGGGACTCTCCCGTGTTCCATTCAGGACCAAATGACATCTCTGCTCAGATGTTGTTTCATCCAGGGGGCTCCCTGATCATCCCATCCAACCCCCCGATGTGCTCTGATGAAACCATTTGTTTACTGGTTGTCTCCTCCCAGTGAAGCGTGAGTTCCGTGAGGGCGGGACTTCGTTCCCCACTGAGGCCCCGGAACCCAGCACGTGGTAGTTGCTCGATAATATCTGTGGCGTTAAATTTGATTTCAGCAAAGAGCAAAGCCCTCTACAGGTGCCGTTTCTCATTTCCCGCTCAGGATCCTCGTTATATAAACAAGGAGGTCTTTGCCTCAGGAAGAGCAACTCACTCAAGAGCACCCAGCTCGAAAGTGGCAAGAGCTGGGCCATGGGCCCCCAAGTCTCTGTCCACCACACCACCACCAGCTGGCCGCCGGATACGCCTTGGGGCCCCTCCTCCCGCACCCTCATGCATCCCCCCTTGACCTCCAGAGAATGTATGCAAGGCCGCACCACCATGGGTTGGCTGGTTTCCCACCCCCGGTGCCCAGCTCGGTGCTTAGAACACAACCAGCTCTCAGGAGACGCTGAATGAGATGCCACTGCCTGTGACGCCCCAGTCTGTCGCCCGACTCAGGACGTCCCTCACTGTCATCGACAGCAGCTTCAGAACTCTCCAGGCGTCTTTGTGCTGAGGACTGCAGTGGTGACAGCCTCGTCCGATGGGCCATGAGCCCTGCGGACAGGCCTGCGTCCGTACGTCAGAGTCCCACGCTGACTCCTGGTGCTGCCGGGGGGGAGTCGGTCTACATGGCAGAGCTGGGCCTCCCGGCCCCGGGCCCCACTGCCCAAGGGTACAGGCCCCCCTCCCCCCCCCCCCGCGTCCTCCTCTGTGCAGAGTGGAGGCTGTTCCCCAGGGGGATTTTACCCTCCAGGAGACACTGGCAATGTCTGCAGACATTTTCAGTTGTCGCAACTGGGAGACCGGGGAGGTGCTGCTGGCATCTTGTGGGTAAAGCCCGCACTATAAACAACCGTCCAGTCCATCGTGTCACTGGTGTCAGGGCAGAGCTCCAGAAAGGCAGGCATGACCCCTGGAAGCCAACAGAGCTGGGCAGAAAGTTCCCAGAGGTGTAGGCGGAAGCAAAAACGCGGCACCATGTCACGCCAGGTCAAGGAGCCACCCGTGGTGTGGCCCAGCTGGGAGGACAGTGGGCCAGGGCTTGCTGCACACCCGCCGTGGGGGCCCATCACTGCCATCACTGTGGAGAGACCCGCCTCGGTGGCAGAGTGCCCTGGGACAGACATCAGCGCCAGGCTCCATCGAGCGCTTGTGGAGCTGCCACCCGGTGGCGCTGGGAGTCGCTGCCCGCACAGGGCCTCTCCATGGAGTCCACAGAGCACGGAGGACGCTCTAGTTTATCAGGCGTGTTTGCGGTCCCGATTGCTCCCAAGGCGGGCGGGGGTGGGGGGGAGGGAGTCAAGGAGCCTGGGAAACAGGCTGAGAAACTGTCAAGTGTCACCCCTGCTCGAAGCCTTTCACGAGCTCGAGCCCTGGCTCTGCCTTGAGTGCCCGACTGTGGCGGCCTTGTGCGCACGTCTGCCAGCTTTCCCCGCCCCCCACTCCCTCCCCCACTCGCCTGCCACCAGAAGTGTGTGCCAGACTCATTTTTACATCCCTAGGCCCTAGTACAGTGTCCTCGGGAACACAGGAAGATATCAATTCTCATCTGCTAAGTGAACACAAGACCGACCGAATGAATGGAATGAACGAGGAGCCAGGGGTCGGGGGAACAGCCGCACTCTGGAAGGTGAATGGCATGGCCACGCATGACTTCTCCCTCTAATCTCGTGGCAATTTAAGAGCTGCGGCACAGAAGGGAAGAACAGGGTGTCCTCATGGCCCATGGCCTGGGAAGGCCTCACGGGAGAGGGGAAAGAAAGCACGGGGCGCCTGGGGAGCTCAGTCAGTTAAGTGTTTGACTTGGATTCAGGTCATGCTCTTGAGGTTCATGAGTTTATGTCCTGCTCTGGGCTGTCTGCTGTCAGCACAGAGCCCGCTTCGGGTCCTCTGTCCCTCCCCCATTCTCTCTGCCCTTCCCCCCTCTCAAAATTAAACATTAAAAAAAAAAAAAAGAAGCCCAGGGATGCTGTCCCTCATGCTACCACACAACCATAACTGGATGCGTAGAGGCAGCCGTGCCAGGGGCGATTGCTCCACCCCCGAATTACCTCTTTAGGGGCGAAATCTTTCCTTGCTGGTATCGGAGGGCTCCTCCTAAAGAGAAAAAGCAGGGGGTCAGGGCCGTGGGAGAAGCTGCCCCTTGGGAGACAGGCCGGGCTTGAGTAGGGGAAGAGTGCTGCCCCATACAGGAAGCAGACCTCACCCCTGCTAACCAGTCATGCCAACTTCAGTTACAAGAGGTCCAGGAGAGCGCAGTAGCACCCCACGCCCTGCCAGGGAGCTCACCCCCCTCCCTCCAGGCTGCCTGGCCATGTGGTGAAGGTGGGCCTGGGACCGTGGCCGGTCCGGCAGGCCAGGGTCCTCACCAGAGGGGAGCCGAACGCTGTAGCAGTGACCTTGTGGGGACCTCGCTGAAGCTGTAGCTCCCCAGGCCCTGCCCCGACCCCCGCCCAGGACTCCCCAGAGGTCTGGGCTCAGCAGGGGTGAGGTAGGACCCTGGAATTTCTCCCATCCCCCACCCTCAAGCAGGAAAATAGTATTTTCCTCAGAATCCGCTGATTTCCTCCATCCAACCAACAGAACCTGAGCATTGACAATGGTCACAGGATTCATAAAATGAGACAAAGAAACGAGCCTGTGGCAGCACCTACCCCAAGTGCTGACAGCGTTGTCTACTCCGGAGGGGTTCCCGTGAATCATTCTCTCCCCCTGGAAGGCCCACTTGTTAATTAATTCCAGATCCTCCACGGTCCACCTGAAGAAGATGCAAGTCCGTGTCTGTGCCTCGGTGGAGGGGCACAGCCGAGGGCAGCGGGGGGCAGGATCCATGGGCAACGCGTGCACACCACCCAAGTCAGAGGGCCCTGGCCCTCTAGCTCAGAAACAGGAGAACAGCCTAGAACCTCTACAGCCACAGAGCGTGCCATGTCTTTCCTTCCCTCTGAAACCCTTCCCCCACCCCAAACCCACCTGCACAGTGGATGGAGCCGAGGCTTTGGGCACTCGTGGTCCTACCAGCTGGGTGATCTCGGCCCCTTACCTAACCTGTCCGAGCCCCATTGTCCCCATCTGTAGAATGGTCGCGCTCCTCAAAGGCTAGTTACAGGGCTACTGAATGCCGGTGAGGCCGACAGCAGCTATCACCGTAAGTGACCCCTATGTAAGCACCTGCCCTTGAACCTAGTTGGCCGTGATGAAAGAATGAGCACAGGTGTGACTTTTCCCAAAGCCCAAACGTTAGGAACAAGGATTCCAGGTGCCCCAAACACCCTGTGGGTCAGGTCTGCGCCCACCATCTCTGGGTCTTTCCTAAGCACATGGCTACACCACCCGCCCCGGGAGGGTTGTGGGCTCCTTCACAGTTGGAGTGAAAAGGCCCAAACCCATGAGCAACGAGCAAGGATAAAGGGTCAGCGCCTCCTCTGCCCCAGTCTTGCAGACTTTTGTTTCCTTTCTGTGGGGCCCCCGGCCCATGGAGTAGGCAGGGGCCACTCTGCAGCAACTCTCTGGGCATCCCTGAGCAATGGCTTCCCCTCCGACTCTGCTTTCTCATCTGTAAAATGGGGGTAATTGTGTCCATGTCACAGAGGAGATAAGATCACACAAGGCCTTTGAAAAACGCTCAGGAATTGTATGCACTCTCATTCGCGGCTCCTAGACTCCCTACACGCCTGTCCAACGCCCGTTTGCTGTGGGGCCTCCTTCCTTACTGGCTGATTGAGGATCTGATGGCCATGCTGCCACCCACACAGCATTGTGAGGTTCCCCAAGGGCCAAGCACCGTGCCGAAGCCTTTCTCAAATGGTCATCTCCTGCAATCCCCACGAAACCCCTACAGGGAAGGTGTGATCACTAGCCCCTTTCCTACAGAAGGGGAAACTGAGGCACAGGCAGGTCAAACAGATCCCCGGGCTGGGCACCACTGCATCAGAACCACGTTGGTGGACTGGAGCCCAGGCTCTCATCTACCGGGCTTTATGGCGCCAACAGGATGCACTCGTTTGTCCGATATTAACTGTCTGCCATGTGTCTGTCACTAAGCTCACAGTAGGGAACGAACGAGACATGGTCCCCGGCTGCCTGAGGCCTGGCGTCTCCTGGAGAGCGGACACCAACCAGCAATATTTAACTACAAGCCCCAGGAGCTGCGGTGCAGGCTGGAGTGCACCCTGCCTGGAAAGGGGGAGGGACTCGGGGACAGGGGCACGGCCGGCAAGGCAAGACGTGCAAGGAGAGCTTTCCAGACCGGGGCTGGGCAGCACCTGCAATTGGATAAGAGCTGGCCCTTTTCCAGGAACCAAAAGGTGAGTGAACGAGAGGGAAAAGGTGCAGCTGGACTAGCCCAGGGCCCAGCCCTCTCCACAAAGCTGTCTTCTTCCATTCTGTGCACTGTGTGTCCCCCGGGGGCTCAGATTTCCAACCCAGTCTTCACAGGAGACTGGAATCCGGTCTGATTCCAGGTCTGTCTGATTTGGAAACGCTGGGCAGGGGCTGGGGCCTATTCTCACCAAAGGTTCTGGGAAGGAATGACTGGGTCTCCAGGGCTGGCAGGAGAACTGGATGTTAAGGAATCAGCGTGAGAAATAGCACACGCACTTAGGCACACATGGATGCGCGCACACACACACACACACACACACACACACACACACACACACACGAGTCACTCGTGCCTTTTGAAAACTATTTTTTTTAATTCTTTTTTTAATGTTTATTTTTGAGAGAGAAAGAGCATGAGCAGGGGAGGGAGAGAGAGAGGAGACACAGAATATGAAGCAGGCTCCAGGCTCTGAGATGTCAACACAGAGCCTGATGCAGGGCTTGAACTCACAAGATCATGACCTGAGCTGAAGTCGGATGCTTAACCGACTGAGCCACCAAGGCGCTCCGAAAATTAATTTTTTTTTTTTTATTTTAAGTAGGCTCCACACCCAGTGTGGGGCTCGAATTCACACCCGAGATCAAAAGTCACATGCCTGAGCCAGCCAGGGACCCTCCCCCATGCCTTCTGAAAGGCAGAGCTGGTCTGCTGGCCCATATATACGAGTCTGTTTAAGGGACCCAGGGCAAGCAAGCCTTCACTGATGTGGGTTATAATCAGTGATCGGCATGTGGTAACGAGCACCATCTCATCACAGAAGCCCCAAACGTCAAGGCTGCAGGGCCCCAAGGGGACCGTCAGGTGCAGCCCCTTACTTCCAAGTGAGGAAATGGAGCCCAGCGGGGAAGTGGGGTACCCCGCACCCTGCAGCAAGTAAGCAGGCACACCTCACTGAAATCCCTGAAAACCATCCCCTTGTGTTACCTACGGGGGCACCTCTCATTACCTGCCCGATTCTTCCCCTGACAAAAACCGCCTCCACCCACCCCTGGATTCAGACCACCTGGGTTCAAGTCTCGTTCCGCCATCACTAGCTACGTAGCTTGGGCCTGCCATTTGGCCTCTGTGCCTCGGCTTCCCCATCTGTAAAATGGCCATGGACACCTCTTGCCTCCCAGGGAGGCAGGGAGTCCTCAGCGAGAGAACGCACGCTGGGGTTGAGGCGCCTGGGAAGGACCGTGACCGGGGCGAGGGCTGCGCTTACTTGCCGGTAGACTCGCCATCCCGCAGCGGGTTCGGGATCCCCTCGCACGCGGTCAGGAGGGCGGCTGCCATGCACACGGAGTAGGCAGCGCTGGAGCCCAGGCCAGCCCCAGGGGGCAGCTCGGACCACACGGTGATGTCCAGGCTGGGCAGGGCCCTGAAACACAGTGGGTGCGGAGCAGGACTCTGCTGAAGGGTGGCGGGTGCTGGCGTCGGACTAGAGGACGAGGCCCAGTGCCCGAGTCCAAGCCTTCGGCCACGGTCTCCGAACTCCCAGACGTTTTCCGGTCCCCAAAGCAGCCCTCCCGCATGGCAGAGGTCATGGTGGATCACACAAATTCCAGAGCCATCTCCCTCTGGGGCACCACGTTCCCTCCTGAACCACCAACCCTTTCTCTAAACTCCTTCTTGCCCCCTGCACAGGCTCCTTTGTGACCCCGCTCTCCCTGCATCCCTGCCTGGGATAGCCCTGCACCTCTTTAACCCCCAAGCAGACTCCTACCCATCCTGCAAAACCCTTCTCAAATGTCACTGCCACGTGACGCTTCTGCTGGCCACCCACAGAGCCGTTCCCAGCTCCCCTTGACCATCTCCGCTATGTACCACCCCGGCCCGCATCCTATGCGCTCTGTGTTCACCCTTCTCCTTTCTGCTGGCCGGCAGGGCCCATCTGCGTAGCACAGGCCTGCTTTCTATCACTAGAAAGTTCAGAATCACTGTACCTTATGTGTATTTCCCTCCAGGCAAGGACAGTCAAACTTCGTGTTGGGTAGTTTCTATTAAGGAATTTTTCCGATTTCCAAATATAAACTATAATGCCTAATCTGCCTTTTCAATCTATGAGTGCCCACCCCACTCAAGTCAGATTCTGAAATCTACACCCCTTCCCGGATGGGGCATGCCCCACCCACGTTGAAAACCTCGCAGTGGACAGCAAGAGTGGTGACATTTCTGGACATGCCCTCTGCACCATCCTGGCACCCAGCGCCCACTCGGCTGGCATCTGCAGAACCAGTGGAGAGCTGCCCCCTGCGGCTTTCCCTTTGGGTTTGAGACAAAACATAATCACAGTGGAGATCAGAGTGGGTGAATTACAGAGCTAGGCCCTTTTCCTATAGAAGATTTCTAATCCTCCAATAGTCTTCTGAATAGTAACAGCTAACGTTTCTTAAGCTATAAGCCAAGCTCTAAGTGAAACACTTTAAATAAATAAACTCATTTAGGCTCACAAGAAGTCTATGAGGTAGGTATTATTACTACCCCCATTTCACAGATGCGGACTACTGAGGCCTACTAGTAAGTGGGCTGCCATAGAATTGGAACCAACGTCGTCTGACTCTCTCCAGTGGTCTCAGCAGTACTGCCCTCCCCTGGGAGTTGGCCTCCCCGAGGGCAAATAGCCCAAATCCGATCTTAAGGGGTGAGGTGGACACAGGTGTCACTTTGTTGAAGACAGTGTTTCCCTGGCATCCGGTGGGTGCGGAGCAGGGGTGCCTCTGTGGACACAGCAGGGGGAAGCCACGGGGGCGATTCAGGAGTCTGGCATTGGGATGACTGAATGGAATAGGCTAGAGGAGGCAGTTGGGGGGGTGGAGACCACAAGCGTTAGGACCCAAGGGCTGATTTCCCAGTCCTGCTGGTTCCTAAGCAGCTGCACGGCCCTCAGTGAGGTCCTCGTTCCTGTGCCAAATGAGGGTGCCCGTCTGAGTTGTGGATGCTAAAAGCAGCCCGCCTACCAGGGGGTCGGGCTTGGCGCCGGGTGCACAAGGCGACGGCAGATGGCCGTGGTCGTGGGAACCCCGGATGCAAGCCCAGGCACCTGCGGCAGCAGAAGCTGTGGACACCTGCGCCCAGCACCCTGGGCGGGCCAAAGCGGGGCCCCTTCCCCGACCTCGCACGCACCTCTGCTTCCGGCAGATGCACAGGTACAAGTACAGGAAGGTCAGCACGGCCGCACGCTCGGGGTCGGCGCAGTCCTCGGGCAAGCCCACCACCTCCTTCAGCTTCTCCGCCAGCTCCGCGGGAGGTGCCGAGGCGTCCCCCTGCCCTGTCACAGATGAGCACACGAGGCTGGGTGAGAGAGCCTCGGGTGCTTTTACGGACAACAGGACACAGGACGCAGAAAACCGAGTGGGCATGAGAATCGGAATCTGATGGACAGGGAGTCGCGGTCTGAGCGCCAGGGCCAAGATGCCAGCGGCCTTCAGGTGAACTTGGGTTTGGGTCCCAATTGTGCCGTTTAATGGCTTTGTGGCCTTGAGTGTGTGACTTAATGTCTCTGATCCTTCGTTCCCCTCCCTGGTGAACAGGGATGATAATAGGATCTCCCCCCAGATTAACTCAAATAAGGTACATGAGACCCTTAGCACAGCTCCTGGTGAATAGGAAGTGCTTAATTAACAGTAGTTTTGAAACACGCACACATGCAAGGCAAATGCCAGCTCGATTCTGGTTCTGACCTCCACAGAACAAAACCCAAACCAAAGGCAGCATTAAATCATTCCTGGGACCTGTCCCTCTTCCGAAGTATAATCTGCAAGGACAGGGCGCTCAAAACCAGACGTCAAGTGTTGAGGTTTGCTTGGCAGCGGGACGAGGCCAGACAGCAGGTTCTCCTCCCACGCGTGGGGGAGGCCGGGCCACTTCCCGCTGAGGGCCTGGGCAGGGCTGGCCAGCTAACCCTGTCCAACCACTCCCTGAGTCACCCATCAAATTTTAAAGGGAACAGCAGAATGAGCAGGAAACCGGAGGGTGAGGCACTCATTAAAAGGAGAGGGTGCTAACCGAAATAATTACCCAGTAAAGGCAGCCAAGCCAATGGACAGTGTTACTGAGAGCACAGAATTTCAGAGCTCTGTGAAGGAAGTGGGGCAACTTGTTAAAGTGTTTGCAGAGCAGGGGTGCCGGGGTGGCTCAGTCAGTTAAGTGTCCGATTTCGGCTCAGGTCATGACATCACAGTTCGTGGGAGCCCCACGTCGGGGTCTATGCTGATGGCTCAGAGCCTGGAGCCTGCTTCAGATCCTGTCTCCTTCTCTCTCTGCCCTTCCCCCACTTGCTCTCTCACTTTCTCTTTCTCCCTTGCTCTCTCAAAAATAAACACTTGGGGCGCCTGGGTGGCTCAGTCGGTTAGGCATCCAACTTCAGCTCAGGTCATGATCTTGCAGTTGGTGAGTCTGAGCCCCACGTTGGGCTCTGTGCTGACAGCTCAGAGCCTGGAGCCTGCTTCAGATTCTGTGTCTCCCTTTCTCTCTGCCCCTCCCCTGCTCCCACTCTCTCCCTGTTTCTCAAAAATGAATAAACATCGAATAAATAAATATTTTTAAGAAATAAAAAAAAAAAAAGTCGGGACAGTTTAGAAAGACCTGGGTCTGAGTCCTTCCTGCATCACCAACAAAGACGTGTGACCAGAGCCACTCGGCCCCCAAGCCTCAATTTCCTCATGCATAAAATGGGGATGGATACCGCCACCTCCTTCCAGGGCAGGCTGGAGAACTGTAAGAGCGCTAATGTATATGACACATGAGTCCAGTGCCGGGCACACGTGCAGATGCCCAAAGAAACGTTTGGGAGGCTGAGACACAGGCAACCTCCTGGAAAACGGGGCCCACGTGCGTACTCCTTTCCCGCCTTGGAGAAGTGACTCACGGCCCTCACGGCCCGCACTCAGAGCCCCGGATCTGCTCGCCTCTGATTCCACCAGACCCTCACGGCAACCGTCCTGGGGGAAACACGGCTCTGCCCACGGGCTCGGGGGCGTTAAGCGACCCGCTGAGGCTCACACAGGCAGGAAGAGTGGCCCGGGATGCATGCTAGACACCTGCCTGCTTCCGTTGGTGTAACTGACGCCCCAAAGCAGCAGTCTGCTCCCAGCTGCTCTGGGCGGCTGTGTGCCAGGGGCCTGCTTCGAAGCAGTGGTCGTTTTCACCTGCCTGTGTCCCTAGAGTCACCCAAGACATTCCTTTTTTTCTCTTTTCTCTTCTCTTCTTTCCTTCCTTCTTTCCTTTCTTCCTTCCTTCCTTCCTCCCTCCCTCCCTTTCTCTGTCCCTCTCTCTTTCTTTCCTTCCCTCCTTCCTTTCTCTTTCCTTCCTTCATTCCTCTTTCTCTCTTTTTTTTCAATGTTTATTTATTTTTGAGAGAGAGAGACAGCATGTGAGCAGGGGAGGGGCAGAGGGAGAGGGCAGGAGACAGAATCCGAAGTAGGCTCCACAAGCTGTCAGCACAGAGCCTGATGCGGGGCTCGAAGTCACGAATCGTGAGATCATGACCTGAGCCGAAGTTGGACGTTCAATTGACTCAGCCACCCAGGTGAGAATTTCTTTCAAAATATACACGCCTGGTCCCCTACCATCTCTACCTCCTTTTCAATGGGAGAGGGGCAGGGCTAGGGATCCGTCTGTATTAACAACAATAAAATAATCTTTGGGGGTTTTCAAGGCATGAGTGGCTGGAAAATGGGAGTTTCGCCTGTTCCGCCATCTCCCTACCATATTTGGGAGTGGCCTACTGTGGACTGTTACAGGGGACCGGGAGCAGGTGGGAAAAGACCCCTGGAGGAACCCCACCGGCCCCAGCAATGAGACCTCAGTCCAGCGAGGAGACAGCAGACTGAGGACACAAAACACCCTCCAGCTTTGGCGCAGGCGGTGACCCTGCTGATGAAGACCCTTATCTGCTTATTAGCGGACACAATATTCACCATATCATCGAAAATTAGCACGGGGGTCTTTCTTTACCGGCATGGAAAGAGAGGCCTGATACCCTGAAGGAAAACAAACAAACAAACAAACAAACTCACACATTTCTGGAAAGTTCGTATGGCCTGATCAGATTTTGGTTAAGGAGCAGATATCCTATGCGTCTCAGTCTAACCATGCACCTGCCAAATAGTCCAGAAGGATTAATACCAAAGTGTTCAGAGTTGTCACAGGGGTGGTGAGAGGTCAGTGCCAATAGGTGATTTTTTTCTAACTCACAGTGGATTGATATTGACTCTGTTTTCCAATTAATAAGCATGTTACTTTTATTTTTAATGACTTTTAAAAAGCTTATTTACTTATCTTGAGAGAGTGAGAGAGTACCTGCGGGTGGTAGAGGGGTAGAGAGAGAGAGAGGGAAGGAGAGCATTGAGCTTGATCCCATGAACCATGAGATCATGACCTGAGCCAAAATCAAGAGTCAGATGCTCACCTGACTAGCCAGTTAGGTACCCCATTCTTTTTAATGATTTTTTAAAAGTGTTTATTTTATTTTTGAGAGAGAGAGAGACACAGACAGAGCAGGGGAGGGGCAGAGAGAGAGGGCAACACAGGATCCAAAGCAGGCTCCAGGCTCTGAGCTGTCAGCATAGAGCCCAACGCGGGGTTCAAACTCACCAACCGCGAGATCAGGATCTGAGGTGAAGTCAGCTCTTAACCCACTGAGCTCCCCAGGTGCTTCTGGTGATTTCAATTATACAAAACACCACCACCTTCCCCTTGTCAAACCGTCTTACAGAAGGAAGGCTCCCTTTGTCCACGCAGACCCCAGCGGTAAGTAACCATTGCTGGAAGTCTATCCCCCATCTTTCCTCTCTGCACTTACACAACTGCTGATACCTCATCCGGGTCGTTCCTCAGATACATACTGTTTGCATCTTTCGTTTTTTCACCCAACAACCGGCCTTGACCGTCAGCCCACCACAGCCCACGTACATGTAATGCATCATTTTAGCCTCTTGAATTAAAAAAAATAAATATGTGAAGCTAATTTTATGGCTCACGTGTCTGGGCCCCTCAGGGATAGCCGGGCATAATGACCCGGCTGCGTGTGCCCCATCTGTTCAGGGTACAGGTGCTCCTCCTTCCCCTGGTTCCTTCTCGCTGCACTTACCCAGAAAGCTCGTGTCCTGCAGCTGGAGCCTGGCCACGTCCCAGGCCCGCTTGATGCCAATGTTCGGTAAGTTGAGACACACTTGTCCATTGCTGTGGGGCTGAAGCCGGAGAAAGGTTCTCAAGTTCAAGGCCACAGCCAGTGCCACCTGTAGGTTAAAGGGCAAAAGCAATGAGCCTGAGCATGAGTGGCAGAGCGTGTCTCCTATTAAAATAGGCGTCAGGGGCGCCTGGGTGGCTCAGTCGGTTAAGCGTCCAACTTCAGCTCAGGTCACGATCTCAAGGTTCGTGGGTTTGAGCCCCGCTTTGGGCTCTGTGCTGACAGCTAGCTCAGAGCCTGGAGCCTGTTTCGGATTCTGTGTCTCCCTCTCTCTCTGACCCTCCCCTGCTCACGCTCTCTCTCAGAAATTAAAAAAAAAAAAAACCACACACATTAAAATAAAAACAGGCGTCAGAGTCAATGTGCTGAGGAGAGAGGGCAAGTACGGGCACACAGGGCATGCCCACCCATGCCCTTGGGAGACACGGCCCAGTAACCTCGGCCTGCCCTCCCACTATGTGGCACAGCCACTACCAAGCACTTAGGAGTTGGCATCGACTTATGTTTGCCCTCCCCATGCACCACTTCAGAGGTCCTCATCACCAAGGAATGGCTTCCCCATCTTCACCATGTTATCAAAGACAAATGTAGGTTAGGAAGATGAAGAAAGATGGAGCAGAGGAGCGGAGGAAGCATGAGCCATGGGTTCAGACTGAGGTTCGTTCCCAGTTCTACCGAGGTGTATGGGACCTTGGCCAAGCTACCAATCCTCTCTCCTAAGCCTCAGCCACATCTGCAAAACAGGATGGTAAAAGTTTCACCTCAGAGGGCAGTCCTACAACTTAAATGAGATGATGCATGTTTCAGACTTGTCTGCTGGATCCTACTCATCTTCTCCATTTCTGAATGTTGGGGTGCCCCAGGGCTCAGTGCTCCCACCTCTTCTCCGCTGAAGCCCACTTTCTCAGGTTGCCTCATTCCCCCTGCACAGCTGGGCCTTTCCATTTTGTGCTGAGTGAGGCCAGAGGAGCACTTTGGGGGATATAAGCCCTGTCTTTTCCCCACCTTGCTGGGGAGGGACTGACCTCCTCTTTTATATGCTCCCAGGCTATGCCTCGAGGCTTTCTTTCAGCTTAAGATTAGGGTCAGGGAGAAGAGGGGCCCAATTCTCAAGGTCTCTGGGCGCCTTTACCTTGCCGTGGACCACGGCATGCTCTCCATGAAGGATGACTTTCCCTGGGGCAGACACCAGCAGGGCTTCTGACAACATGGCTCCTGAAAGAAAAAGCCAAAGAGAGAATGAGACGTCCCCAGATCCCAGAGATACTAGAGAGTACCCAGTTCAAACTCACCATTCTAACAAAAAAGACAGCTACCATTCAACCACTTACTAGGGGCCCTGAAGACTGCGCAGTCCACTAGACACATCAGAAAGACCTGGGTTCAAATCCCAGCTCTTCCGCTCTCTGGTGAGGTCACCGTCTCTCATTCACTTAAATGGCAAGAACCTTGGTTCCCTCATATGTTATATAAGGACAAGAACTCTACTTACCTCAGTGGGATTTGTAACGTTTAAGTTAAATAATGCAAGAGGACCGCTTGGCAGAGTCCGGCACATCATGATCATTCAGTTACTGGTAGCTACTTAACTACTGGCGCTGTTTTCCGTTCCAGCTTTTATTATTACTACTACTATTGACGGGAGGAATTTAAATGAAATCATGGAGCAGCAGGAAAGCTTTCCTGGACTTTTAGGCTGTTTCCAATGTGTCACGATGATAAATTACAGGCTGTAGAAAACAGATGCCAAGCCCCTTCCTGCACACTTAACCGAGGATCTCTACAACAGAGTCCTAGAAAGTGACTTGCTGGGTCTACAGGTGTGTGCATTATATAATGCAAAATTACCCTCCATTTAAGGCCTCATGTGCATTGCCTCCATATGATAAGACCCGAGCCGCATTATGAGCTAAGTGCTATCGTGATCCCCGTTTCTTAGCGGGGGAAAGTGAGGCACGGAACAGGGAAACTGACTGCTTGTCCAAAGCTCCAAATCCCTTCAGATTCGAGCTTACCGACCGCTTGAGACGGATCCTCAGAGTCGGGGAGACCAAGCCAGAGAAGCCGGGAGCCCAGCCCAAGGTCTCAGCTTCAAACCTGGCGCCTCCCGGCCCCGGGAGCCCAAACTGCCTCACCTATCTCCGCCAGCCGGGTGAGCGAAAGCAAGGTCTGCTCGGCGACCAAGTCCTCCCGGGCGCCACGCCTACAAGGGTGCTTCCACTCAGCCAATCAGAACACGGGAACTGGGCGTTCCCTTGCCAATTGGCTTGAACATTGGCCAATAGGTGTTGCAACCAAACTGTTCCGGCGCCCCCTCGCCCCTCCGTGAACCAATGGGAAGCAAGCCCCTGGGAGTGTCCCGCCCTGGATCGAGAGCCAAGGACCAATGGAAAACGGTGGCTGAACGGTGGTGCGGCCGGAGGTAGGTGGAGTCGCCCTGCGACCTGGACGGGAGCCTGGCGGGGTCAGCCGCGGACGAGCTGCCAGGCGCATGGCCGTGTGGGGACTGGGAGGCCGCCTTGGCCTGCGCGGGGGCCTCGGCGCCGGCAGGCTGTTGTGTTCCCGTTTCCAGAGCCGCGGCCCCCAGGGCGTGGAAGACGGGGACGGGTGAGTGCCTGGCTTGGGAGGGTAACTCGGACCCCTGCGGTGAAGTGTGGTGTCGTCGCCATGGTGACGTCACTCCGTAGTGAGGTCACCGCAGCAACCGCCAGGTGACACGCCTTCTCTTAGTCTTGACAGCATCGTGGCCACGTGGGCACCGTGGCAGCCAGAGACCCAAGTCTTTGCACAAGTCAGAACGAAGCCCAGCTGTCGTGCGTCAGGGCAGAGCACGTCCCTTGGAGGCCCCGAGGGCCATCTTGCCCCACCTCACCGTCAGGTGGAGCCACAGTTCAGATTCTGACCTATTTCCAAAGATGCAGATACAGCAACATGATCGAAGGCGGCTGTCCTCACCGACCTTGAAACTTGCACCCCATTCCCGGAACCTGCCATGAATTTGTAATGGATCAAGTAATTGAACATTTGAATAATCTCGTGGTGCCATATGTTAGTGTCAAAGCCTACGTTAAAGGTGTTATGGTGCCATTTGAAAATGCCAGAAGTAGAACTCCGTGTTGGCAGTTCTTCATTCCTGAGCCTACTTGACCCAGATTACTTTCTCTCCAAGAAGGGAAGGGAAGGGAAATGGCCCAGATTACTTTCTCTCCAAGAAGCCCTGACCTGGTGGAATGGACGTTAAGAGTCTGGGTGGGTCGAAGTAATGGTGTCTGTAGGGCAGAGGTAACTGGGGTCTGGAGTAAGGTAGTCTTGGGCATGAATCCCAGCCCTTGTCTTCCTTCCTTGGTGACCTGGAGTCTCATCCTGTGAGCTCCAATTTCTTCAACAGTAAAAGGAAGGTCACAGGTAGTGCCTGTGGGATAATTCCAGGAGGTACTGCCAGGAATCCACTTAGCGCAGTAAAGAGACTATGAAAAGTGATCGATAAAAGTGAATATTTATTGAGTGTGCGCATTGAGCAGTGCACTACATGAGCTGCTCTGCAGATACGGATGTGGGCAGGACACACAGCTTGCCCACAAAGGACTGAACTGGGAAGAAAGGAGAATGATGTCAACATGAGATTCAAACAGAGGAGGGTAGAGGACTGCCTCTGAGGTTACTGAGCAAGATGTGACTCAGTGAAGGAGGGGTCACACCCACTCACAACTTCTTGATGTCTGTCTTCTCATTAGGCAACAGCCTTCCTTGAAGACACCCAAGATCCCCAAGATATACACCAAAACAGGAGACAAAGGTAGGGGCAGAGGAAACATGCAAAAGACTCCTTTTGAAAGTTCTTCCAAATGGTTTGCGTACATTAAAAATTATGTAATGGGCGCCTGGGTGGCTCAGTTGGTTAAGCATCCGACTTTGGCTCGGGTCATGATCCTACAATTCATGAGTTTAAACCCCGTGTCAGGCTCTGTGCTGACAGCTCAGAGCCTGGAGCTGTCGAGGCCGAGCCGGCTCTGACAGGTCCAGGGGTCCCTAAAGGATGGACGGTGTCGGCGAAAGAGAATGAGAGAGCCCCGAGATTCTTTCTGATCACCAGGCAGGCATCTCTGTCCTGTTGGTTTTGGTGTCTTTATTTAAAAGTTCAGCAACAACATGCGGTCAGAGAAAAGAATTTCTTACAATGGGAGGCCTTTCATGATGTCAATTGCAGAATTATTTTGACCAAGGAAATAACAGAATGTTCTTGTGAAAAACAGCATAACATACAAGTTAAATTGTATGTAGATAAGCTAGGAGTTATTCTGTCTGGCTCTCAAGAAGATAAATGTTTCTGAATTGGTTTATTTGTGGAAACTAACATGGGGGCCCTAAATGTGTCAGTCTTTACACCTGGGTTTATGTTTTAGCTATTTTATCTATCCTCATCCCAGCTGCCAGTGTAAGGGAGGGTGTTTTTGGAATGCAGGCCTTGAGGAAGGGACTGCCATGCTTCACCAATTAGTAAAGATATATGTAGTAGCTGTGTTCTGCTCTTAACCCCAAAATAGGCTCTTTGTCTCCGGGCCAGGTTCAGTTGTAACTCTTGTGTTCTTAACCCCCTTTATTATCTAAGCCTTGGGTCTGCAAGGCCCATAGGAAGAGCCTTTTGACAATTGCCCATAGAGCTTTCATCCAAAGTCTCTTTTGTAAAGGCAGGAATATGCTTTTCCTTATGAGGTATCTGTATTCAGAATATGGGTCTGATATGGAATATTGGGAGGCCTGGTCAATACCAGCAGGCTTATACCCAACATGAGCCAATGGTAGCAGAAGGAGATCACAGTTTTCATTTCTCATGGCAGGAGCTGCAAACATTGCCACTTCCTTGCCGTGATTGCCATCCAGAGAGGCCAGTTCGGCTCCCGGCATGGAGCCTGCTTCGGATTCTGTGTCTCCCTCTCTTTCTGCCTCCATCCCCACCTTTCTCGCTCTTTCTCTCAAAAATAAGCAAACGTTAAAAAAAACCTGCAGGTTGGGGCGCCTGGGTGGCTCAGCTGGTTAAGTGTCCCACTTTCGGTTTCGGCTCAGGTCATGATCTTGCGGCTTTGTGGGATTGAGCCCTGCATTGGGCTCCACGCTGGCAGTACGGAGCCTGCTTGGGATTCTCTCTCTCCCTCTCTTTCTACCCCCGCCCCCCGTTTCTGTTTCTCTCCAAGTAAATAAATAAACTTAAAGAAACTGTGCAGGTCACTAGTATACGTATATTTTGAGGATAATGTGCTTACGCAGTAAAAGTATAAAGGATATGCATGCTATATACTTAATGCCATTGAACTGTACTCTTAGAAAGGGTTAGAATGCTAAGTTTTGTGTTATGCGTATGTTACCACAATAAATAAAAAACGGAAGGAGAGCATATATAGGGATGACCCACAGAGGGTAGCGCTGATGCCCTCCAGCTGAGATGCCCAGGGACAGTCTGATCAAGTGGGGTCACTTGGGTCATTACATGGCACACCGTGGGCTCTGTGAGAAGATGCTGGAAAGGACCCAGTATAGGACCGGGCTTGTGTTAGGTGTGCTGGGCCAGATTCCAGGAAGGGGGGTGTGTGGCTCTGGATTGGATGCTCAGGAAGTGGGGCTAATTCTCTAGGTGGGTATGGTAATCGTTCTTTATCTAGAAGGTGGGTGTGACAAAGAGAGGCTGATGCTGTCATGGATAAAGAAGCAACAGCCCCTCACATCAGCCAGAAAATGGGGACGTTTGGTCATTTTTACAGTTTGGACAGCATTCTGGGCTCAGACATGATTACAGAGGGTCTTGTGTGGGGCTTGCTGTGTCACGGTCAGAGTGGGCCCCCAGATGGTGTTCCGCAGAATTGTTCGAGTCCCAACGGAACACCACAGCCAGCCTGTGAGCGCCGGGCCAGCTCCTGGCCGCCGGGAGCAGGTTCGCTCTTCTCCGTGGTTAAGGGAGCATGGTGGGAAATTGTGACCCAGGCAGAGATCCATGGATGACTTTGATTTTATGTGAAATATAATTGTAATATATACTTAATATGTATCTATAAGTTTTATTTCTTTTTTTAAACAATGTTTATTGGGAGACAGCGAGAGAGTGCCGTCCCACGCCAGTTGGGTAGGGGCAGAGAGAGAGAGGGAGAGAAAGAACCCCAAGGAGGCAGCATGCTGTCAGCATAGAGCCTGATGTGGGGCTCAGTCTCATGAACCATGAGATCAGGACCTGAGCTGAAATCAAGAGTCAGATGCTTAACTGACGGAACCCCCCAGGTGCCCCTTTATATGTTTTATGTGATAATTAGTAGAATGATTAGTACGTGATTTTTAGGATTAAAGTAAAAGCACATCAGGAAAGAAGTGAGGATAGTGGTTACCCTTAGGGATGCCTGGGGGCTTTGGGGGTGCTGATCACAGAGGTATTTTCAGGCAGTAGCAATGGATCGACTTGTATACGTAGGATTTGAGCGCTTTTCTGTGTATATGTTATCCTTCGGGTGGAAAGTTTTAAAAAAAAAGAGCATGTCAGGAAAAATAAAAAAATCTTAATGTGGGTGGCTCAACATCTTTTCACAGGGTTTTCTAGCACCTTTACTGGAGAAAGGAGACCTAAAGATGACCAAGTGTTTGAAGCCTTGGGAACAACGGATGAATTGAGCTCAGCCATTGGGTAAGGCAGACGGGGTTGGCCTTGAGGCCGAGTTTGAATCAGCATCAGTAACGTAACTAACAACTAACAGGAAGCTCTCGAGAGCGCTGGCTGGTCCTGGAGAGGCAGACACAAGATGGAATGGGCAGAGGGGAAGAAAGGTGACTGCTAGCGTCAGCTGCTTAGGACCAGCAAATCCGCAAGTCCTCGCCCCTACACCACCCCTCCTTCCAGACAGGAGACTGGGGGCGCCTCCACTGCGAAGAGTGAGCAAGCGCCTCCAAGTGTCAGGCAGAGAGCGTCTGCCCCATGTGCCTTAGAGCCCATGGCGTTGGCGGCGCTGGGGGAGCAGACAGCATATGGGCACCTGCAGGTGGCTGGAGCCTTGAAGGAGCGCACACCCAGGAGGGTCTCCGACCAGCCCGCATGGAGGGGGTGTCTTCACTGAGGATATTGCTGAGCATGTGTTTGGTGCCAGGCCAGAGAGTGTCACTCTGCAGAGGGCAGACTGTGTCCTGCCCATAGAGCTGTCCCTTGCAGTCCAAAGCGGGAGACCTGCACTAGATGACAAATTAACACGTTTGTCCGTTTAGTTCTGACTGTAAAGCGGACTAAGAAGGCGCACTGGTTGTGCCCAGAAGGCAACCTATATGGCGCGGTGACACTTTCACCCCATCCCCTCCTCAAGCCCAGCCAGCTGCCTGGCTCCTGGAGGCGGCCCCACTGAGAATCCAGCTCTCCCGGGTCTGGAATGCCTTTGACCCTCCCTTGCCCCTTCAGGCCCCTGCTTTTGCTAATCTTTGCCATCCGCTGTCAGTCCCCTAACTCCTCCCACACTCTGTTAATAGTCCGCTTGCCAGCCTTCCCCCCGGGAACCCTGTGAATGCGCTGCCGACTCTTCTCTGCCAGGCCCCGACTGGTTCAGAGAGAGGGGGCGGAGGCTGGAGGGAGGCCGGAGCCGGGGCCCTGACCTGCGTCTGGGGCGCCTGGCTTTCCCCGTCCCACCTGCCTTACCAGGAACTCCTATTCAGCCTTCAAAGTCCCACTTCGAGCACTGCTTCCTCCAGGAAGCCCTCTCTGAACTCCAGCCAAGGCCAAGGTCCCCAGGACTCTGGCCTTTTCCTCCAGAGCGCTGACTTCACATTCAATCGTATGATGCCCAGTTCACACCTCCTCCCCCTTCCAAACAGAGCCAGTGTCCCTTGTGCTCACGCTGAATTGCTTGGACCTGGCCAGAGTAGGCAGTGAGAAAGGAAATGTTGACTGGGTGAGTAGTGAGTGTAAGAAAAGGCATTTTGAGCAGCAAACACGCCTAACCGAATGAAGGGTTATGATGTTCTCACTGTCAGCAAGAGAAAGAACACTGTGGTGTTCGAGCTGAATTAGCTAAATGGGAACTTGGTGCCTTATGTACATTAGGGCCCACGGACTGGTGTTAGAGGCAGATTCTTTTCTTTTTCCTCGTAGGTTTGCTTTAGAATTAGTCACAGAAAAAGGCCACCCATTTGCTGAAGAGCTTCAGAAAGTGAGTAACAGTGTCTCATCCCGAGTTGGGATTCTTTATCCCTGTGGCCTGATGGCCATCACTGCATTTGCCATCTGACTGTCACTTCCTCTCCGGGTCACCTGGGGCAACTCACTCTTTGGGAGCCTCTGTTTCTTCGTCTGCAAAATGGGGACTTGGGGATCATCTCCCTCCCAGGCAAGTGGTGAGGACAGCACCAAGGGGGGAAACGTAAAGTGCCGTGGACTTGACCCAGGGGGCTTCTGCCCCCTGGGGACGCTTGGCAATGTCTGGTGTCACTCTTGGGGGTTACAGGTGGAGGGGGAGCTACTGGCATCTAGCTGGTGGTAGAGGCCAGGGATGCAGCTAAATGTCTGACAGTGCCCAGTGCTGCCCCTGCCACAGAGAATGCCCCAGGCCTGAGTGTCAGTAGCCCCGAGGCAGAGAAGCCCTGGAAAGCCAACGTCAGCAAGCCCTGGGCCGGGGGACCTTATGGTCTTTAGTATTAGTGTTCTGCTCCTCAGGAGGCATGGAGACTGAGCCACAGACAGGAGTTCAACAGTGGAGACCGGGCCGTCCCCCAGGACCACAGAACGTGTCTGAGGTTGCAGTCTACATGTCGACCTTTGGCTGTAGAAGCTGCTTGCTGGACGGCAGCCCTTGGCCCGCTTCAGTCCTGTGGGCCAGGCTGGGGCCCGCTTAGGCTCCTGGGAGCAGGCGGGGGGCAGTGAGGGGGCCACAGAAGGATGGGAGGCTTCCGGTGCCAGAACGATCTGTGAACGAGGCACCTGCCGTGCGCTGGGGGTGGTTTTCAGCTTCACCATGGAGCGTTCATGTCCGCGGTGGTTATTTCCGCACAATGTGCTCCTCTCTGCACGGGGTTTGCAGAGGGTAAGGGGGGGGCAGTGACGTGATGAGTCCAGCTGTGCTCTAGGCCCCTGTCCTTTGTCCCAGCGCCACCTCCTCCAGGGCCTTGTGCAGCCTCTGGCCAGGTTAGGCACCTGTGCCAGCTTCCCACAGCTCCTGTGCTCCCACCTCTAACAGCAGGCGCCACAAAGAGTGTCACGAGGTCTGATCTGTCTCTGTCCCCCCTGGCCTGGATGCCCAAGGGTGCCGACTGTGAGCCCCTTGCCCGGAAGCCCCACCAGGCCCCTGCTCTCTGGGCCCATGGAGAGCGCTGGACAGCTGGTGCATCGCTCTCCTCCCAGAAGCCTGTGAGCTACAGGTTAACATCCATGTTCTGGGGCAAAATGCACTCCTGAAGGAGAGGGCCGCCTGCCCCAGGCTCCCGGGCTGGGACCAGGGGAACTGGGATCTGTTCCTGAACTGGCTCCGGCTTCCTCCTGTGCTGGGGTAAGCGCCGCAGTGGCCGTCTGCCTGAAGCTCAGGAGACACCAGGGTCCTCGCCCAGGTTCTGCCGGTCGGCGGCCCAAGGGGGTGCCCAACTCCAGCCTCTGCCCTCATCCACCGGGCCCCGCTCCCGGCACGCCGTCCCACTGGTCATCTTGGCAGAGGTCAGTCCATCGCCCCCTCATGGCGCCCCATCCCGCTCAAGCGGACCCTGGCTGGGCACAAAGGCGGAGGCCGCATTCACGGGGCTCACTGGACCCCGCGCCTGTGGGTGGTTTGTCGTGCAGGGGTCGACCATGTTCTCACAGATACTTGTCCTTTATGGCTTAGAAGGCGCTGTCACGCTTGGTGTCTTGGCCCAGCTGTCACAGGTCAGAAAACCAGAGCCTTCAGTTTAGAGAAAAGGAGAAAGGCCTCCCAGGGCCCAGGCTGAGGGAGGCAGAGTGGGGAGAGAAGATCCCTCTTGACCGTCACTGGACCCCTGACGCTCATCGTCTGTGTGACTCGGGCACCACCGAGGGACCCAGGGCCCCGCTCAGCAGAGTTGGTGTCCAGGGTTCGGCAGACTTTGCTAAGTGGCCGGCAGGCGCCAGCTGATGAAAGGTCCGCTCAGCCCCAGCAGGGCAGCCCCTGCACACGCGCCTCTGCACGCGGGAGCACGTGGTCCCCACCTGGCCCACCAGGAATGGCTCCTCACTCTCGCCTTCTGTTGCTTCCCCAGATCCAGTGCTCACTGCAGGACGTCGGCTCTGCCCTGGCGACCCCACGCTCCTCGGCCAGGGAGGCTCACCGAAGTAATTTTCTCTCTGAACCTGCTCTGCGTGCACGCGGAAGGGCCCTGTGGGGCCCGGGTCTGGCCGGGTGGGGCTCTGTCCAGGGTCCTCTGGGACCCCCGTCAGCCTAGCCCACGGACCCCGAGAAGAAAGGCCCTCCCAAGCCGGTGGAAGTGGTTTGCAGGGCCCTCGGGGCAGAAGGGACGTGGGCGGTTTCCTTGGTCTGGGGGGCGGGGGCCTCATGGCCGTGTCCTGCCTGTCGGCTCCTCAGGATGTGCTGCGTTCGAGGCGGGGCCCATCGTGCAGCTGGAGCAGTGGATCGACAGATACTCCAGCCAGCTTCCCCCCCTCACGGCGTTTATCCTGCCGGTAGGTCCCAGGCGGTCTCAACCTGGGGGTGGCCGCATGCGTGCGTTCTTGGAAACGCACTGGTGCAGAGTAAGTGCCCTCTTTAATTTTTGCCTGTGACAGACGCTGGCCCCCAGCCTCCCCAGTCCCCTCCGGGGCCCCTGCCCAGCCCTGCCCGCTTTGGACGGGGCTGCTCGGGGTGCGCCCCTCTGCAGGGCCCCCTGGAAGCAGACCACCGCCAGCTGGTTGGGGGGGCAGGGTCCTGTGTCTGTCGGTCCATCTGTCCAGGGGGCTCCCTGTCTGCCCTGGGCGCCCCGCCACCCCCACCCCCCGCTCCAGCCAACACGCTCTGTTCTGCTCTGTCCTTTCAGTCCGGGGGCAAGAGCAGCTCCGCGCTCCACTTCTGTCGGGCCGTGTGCCGCCGAGCAGAGAGACGGTAAGGGGGCCAAGGGGGCCGGCGGGGACTGGGTCGGAGCGGCAGGCAGGCCCGGGGCAAGGGGTGGCAGCCCTTCACCCCCCTGCTTCGCCATTCCAGGTGGATGCTGGCCAGCCTGGGTCTCTGTCCTCAGAGCCCTGCATGGTGGAGGGGAAACAGTGGAAACAGTGGCCCGCGAGCAGACAGAGGACAGATGATGTAACCACATCAAGAGCAGAGCTTACGGAGAAACAGGCGGGTTGTAGGTGAACAGGGTGGGGGAGGCCCTGGTGGGTTTAGCTGGTTATGTACGATTCTGGTGCTCGTGTGCTAGGGTGGTCAAAAGGATTTTGGGGGAAGAGTCCTCCCTGCCCTGCACCCCGCCTCCTCATCCCCGGGGGTTAATGTAAGCGGGGCAGTCGGAGCTGGGCAGGGATGAGTGGAGAGCCCCATGCTGTGGTCAGGCCGGTGAGGGACATGGAGGGGACACAGGGAACGTCTCTCTGCGTGACGGTGACATGAAGGGACTCTGCTGCTGATGGGTAAAGAAGGGCCCAGAGGGACCCACAAGGCTGTGGGGGCCCCAGGGGGGAGCTCTCAAGAGACCGCCATCCGCTGCCCCAACACCTCCACGTCAGGAAGAGGAAGGACCCCGGAAGCTACTGACAGCCTTTTCAAAGACACTTGGGAAGGGTTTCCCTGCAGATCCTCCACT
The DNA here is from genome assembly GCA_017311185.1 of Proteles cristata cristata. Classification (NCBI taxonomy): domain Eukaryota; kingdom Metazoa; phylum Chordata; class Mammalia; order Carnivora; family Hyaenidae; genus Proteles; species Proteles cristata. Next base: position 185,277 of record JAESUZ010004443.1, on the reverse strand, counting down.
CACACCACTCGTAACACCAGCTGCCACCCGGCTTTCCGGGAAACGGAAGTAAAGCCCTACCTCGGTACAATGGGCAGGGCTGTGCTGGGCATTTGCCCATCGTCACTTCGCTGATGCCTCAGGATGATGTTGGCAGAGAGGGGTTGGCAGGCCCCCGCATACAGGAATCAGGGAACAGGGGCTCGGAGAGGTGACCTTATGGCCAGGGTGGTCACCTGAGTGGTCCATGGCAGAGTCCAGGTTTGAACTCAGGTCGGTCTGGTTCCAGACCTGAGCTCTGTCCACAGCCCCACATCAAACAGGTTCCATCCCTCATGAAAGACTCGTGGACCCAAGTGGTTCCCAAAGGGATCCTGGGTCACAGCGCTTCTGCTTCAAAAGAAAAATGTCAGTCCCTTGTAGAAAACTGTCCGTATCAGCAACACTCACAACAGCAAAAAAATTGGAGAAGTGCGAAGGCCCAGCAATGGGGCCTAGTCGAGCAGAGGAGAGGTCTTCGGGACACCAGGCAGGGAGGCGGAGATGTTCCCGTGGGAGGATAAAGCCCCCTGGAGACAAACCCAGAGCCTCGGTGTTGGGGGGAGCACCTCCTAGCAAGGGTTATGTGGGGGAGGTGACCTATGTGACCCGCCAGGCAAGGGCCTGCCACGTTGCCAGCTCGGCAGACAGCAGGTCTGTCCAGGCCAGAGGGATGCCTGCGGCCAGGCTGCCAAGGACACTGGGTCGAGCTGCTGCGGGCTCCGAGGTCCCTGTGTGGATAGAGCCCTGGGTCCCCGGAGTGCTGGTCCCACAGCATACATGATGTGACGTTTCTTCCTTTTCCAGGGTGGTGCCTCTCGTCCAGATGGGTGAGACGGACGCTAATGTGGCCAAGTTTCTAAACAGGTACCCGAAGGAATTTGGAGAGTCCCACTGCTCAGAGAAGCTAGGCACGTTGTGGGGAGTAACGATGAGAGAAGGGGCCCCACACGTTCATACCCACCGAGGGCCTGCATTGTGCCAGGTGCGGTGTCGGGTGCAGGGATGCAGCTGAGAGCGAGGCAGGTCCCGTCCCTGTCCCTGCTGGGGTGAAGGTGTCGTTGGGAGAGGCCGTTGGGAAACCAGCAGCTTGCAGCCTAAGAACAAAGGGACAGTGCAGTAGCGGGGGGCCCACTTGCAGGTCGAGTGGCCAGGGAGCCCAGGCAGGGGTGAGACACTCTCTCAGCCCCTCCCCACAAGGCTCCAGGGCTGTGAGCCGAGAGGCGGCTGAGCAGAGCCAGCTCAGGGCTGTCTGGGCCCAGGACCCAGTGAGCTGGGCTGGCCCCGGGAGGGCTCCTCTGCATTCCATTCCGGCCTCACCTCATGCCATCCAGTGTGAGCAAGGCCAGGGCCCAGGGGCAGGCTGAGAACCAGGGGGGCTCTGGGAGCCGTCCTGGGTGTCCAGAAAGTGACCTCATAGCCATGGTCTGGCCCTTGACTGCGGTCACTCCGCCCACTAGGACGTGACCTGATCAGCTCCTTTCTTCCTGGGGGGTGGGTGGGCTGAAGGGAGAAAGGAAGGTTCCATTCATCATCACACCAGTGACCTTTGGAGAGCCTTATAGTCCCGTAGTGTTGTGTGGGCCGAGCCCGTTCATTCCCTTTGCAAGGAGATTAGAAACAAGCATGTCCCCACCTTCCAGGAATGGGAGACACCCAGAGCAGAATCTCTTCCACAGCCCCTGAACCCTGCCCCCAGAGAGACAGCCGGGCATTAGGAGGAGAGGGGGCTCGATCCCCATGGAGGCGTGGTCAGGGAAGGTTCCAGCAGGACCTGGCATGGAACGGGGGCCGGGAGAGGTGGAGGAGGGCGGTGGGCAGTGCTCGGTGTGAAAACGAAAAGCGGGGGATGGTTGAAAGGCGGGCGGCTTCATGAACTCCCTGTAGGCTTCTGAAGGGCAGGCTGGGTGTCTCGGTCCTGGTCAGTGGCGGGTACACAAGCCAGACTAGGAGTGGCCCAAAGCCATCAGCCCTGTGGGATCCGGTGGGGGTGGCGGCCTCATTGGGCAGAAGCTGCTGCGGCCCTGGCGCCAGAGTCACAGAAGCCGGCCCAGAGCGCCATCCGTCAAGCCCGAGTTGGCTGCACACCTGCTGTCAGGCCCAGTGCTCCTGGGCCGTGTGATTTATGTTTCCTCCTCGAAGGCTAATATGGGAAGGACCCAGTTAGCATTGATCTCTCATTTCACATCATTCCATTTGCTTCTCTCTGTCCCTCCAGACTCAGTGACTATCTCTTCACGTTAGCCCGATACGCAGCCATGAAAGAGGGGAAGCAGGAAAAAATCTACAAGAAAAATGACCCGTCGGACCGAGCCTGAGGCTCCTGGAAATAACGCAGAGGGGGAGATCTGTGGACCCCTCCGAGGTGGAGAGTTTGTCCTTCCTGTCCTGATTCCTGAAGAGCTCGCCCAGGGGAGCTGGTGGAGACCCCTGCCCGCCCTGCTAGCCTCTCCTGGGTCTTGGAAGAGGTGGTAATGAATGAATTCAGTATCGGGGAAAACAAGGCAAAGTGATCTTGGCAACGAAGAGCTACACAGAAAAAAATTAAAAGCGGGAAAAGCTTGAGCCGTGTGTGTGCGCGTGCGTGCAGGTAGCTGGCTCAGGTGGCATGAGGATTTGGAAGGACACAGAGGCCCTTGGAAACGTAACTGGGGTTTAGCTGGGCCAGAGGGTCTGTAAATGTCACATTTGTACAGGGGAAGGCAGACGGGGTTTGGAAGTTCGGTCACCTCTGAGCCACCACCCCTGCCTGCGTGTGGGGGCAGGGCAGCCGCACGCTGACAGGCGAGGCCTCGAGACTCGGTGGAGACTTGGGTGCATGACAGGAGTGCTCCCCCTGGAGGGGAGCCTTCCTCCCTGCAGGGACGAGGGGCGGCCGGCCTGGAGCAGGACATCCTTCTCTATTGGCTTGGGCCTCTGAGATCCCTGCCATGGCTGTATTTTCTCTCTCTTGTCGCTGCTGCCCCCTCCCACCGCAAGATGACACTGCCAGGGCCAGCTGTGTCCTTGGGAAGAGGATATTTACGCCGGGCGAGGAGGCAGCCCGAGAACGTGAAGATCCCGCGCTGCTAATTGCTAATGACTCCGGAAGGGCAAGCTCTCGCTAACTGTCAGGGCCAGGATGCCTGGGGGACTGGGCTTGGCAGTCGTTCACTTATGGACCCCCTGCTTAGCATTGGGCGCCGGCTCGGCTCTGGAAGCCAGGTCACTCGGCTGTCCTCTTTGCCAGCAAGTCTGCGAACATTAGCACGATCGGTCACATGTAGAGTTTTGCTCTCATTTCTTACCACTATGCCCGCACGTTTCACTGAAGGAATAGGTATCTTTCATCCTGGGTCCCTGGTCTCTCCGCAGGCGATAGCCCTCATGAGCCTGGGCGGAGGTGCAGGTGATGTGGGCGAAGGTGAAATCCCTCCGGGAGGTGGCCGTGTCGGAGGCCTGCCCTGCCCTCCGCCCAGGCCTTGTCCCTGGCGGGTGCTCCACTTTGGGAACAGAGCTGGAAACCCTGAAGGCAGCAGCATTCAGGAGAGGCTGACGTGGCCAACTGCCTTGCACGTGCTCAGGCCGGACCAGGGCGAGGTTTGCAGGGACCCCTCTGTCCCCCGCTCCTGCCTCCTCCTCACAGTCTTCCTGGAAGGGGCAGGACACACGTGCTGAAACGCTCCCAGCTGTGGCCAGACTCCCTAGAAAAGGACAGGAGAAGCTCTTTGAGTACATACAGCATGAAATAATGCTTTGAAACAAAGCAGCTCACCTCTCGCCAAATCCTGTCCCAGCAGCCCTTGCTGGGAGGGGTGCGGCAGGCTGGGGTTAACCCCGGCTTCCCAGGGGGTTCCCGTCCTGGGCTGGCACACTCCCCGAGAGACAGCCTGGGTGCAGGGCAGACCTGGCACTTCTGGGGGTGTCTCCCGTGTTGCCAGGCTGGGAAAGGCAGAGCAAGCCTGCTCCAAGGGCCCAGAGGATGGATGGGTTAGAGACGCGTGCCCTCCGGCAGTGCCACACGGGAGCCAGAAGCAGGAGAGAGGCACAGCGCCGCGCACCCGGCAGAACATCCTCCGGTGTCCCGAACCCAGTGGGGAAAGTTCATGGAAAGCTCCACCATGCAGACTCGTGACTGAAGAGAAAGCCCACATTGCCAGCTCTGTCTGCACGCTGCTTTCGCAAGCGGCCACCCCTCTGTGCAGTAGTGCGGGGGTCAGGAAAGGAAAAGCAGGCTGTTTTTACTTAAAACTGTCATGTCTCGGGGCACCTGGCCGGCTCAGTTGGTGGCGCAGGCAACGCTTGATCTCTGGGCCATGAGTGCCAGCCCTGCCCTGGGCATACAGATTACTTAAAAATAAAAAGTGGTGATACCCTGATCATAGATCTGCATCTTTTTAATCTTTTAAACCATCCCATGGAACTTTCACTTCCCTTGATTCCTGGGGCTTGGGGCACTTCCATACATTGGCACCCACTAAAGTAGCTCACCTGCCTGCCCCTGGGCCAGACCTGGGTCTCAAGGACACCTTTCATACCTCTGCCAGAGAGGAGCTGGGGGCCGGCTGTGTGCCTGGCTGGTCAGGGGCACCATGGACACCAGCTTGTTCAAACCTCACAGCAGCCCTGACACAGGCTTTGCAGGGGAAGAAACTGAGGCTCAGGGGACAGGTCTCGTTTCGGGGCCTGGTGTCTCCCTCTCCACTGCCACTTGACAGTCGTTTTAATCACGACCTGGGCCGTCGAGAACAATGTCAGACGCTAATAGATTCTGCCGTCTCATTCCTCAACCTAGTTTCCCTTAACTGATCTCTCCTGGCTATTGTTAATGTGCATTTTTTCACCGAGTAATTTTCTCTGCCTGAACTTGTAACATATCCCAATGACAAACGTCCCGGTTCTGAATCCCCCATCAGCTGCAATGTCACCCTCGCCTCCTCCCCGACACCTTCCCCCGACAGCCCATCCAGTTTTATGATCGCTCTGTCCCAGTTATCACTACTGAACCTTTAAGAATCCAGACGTACTTCAAGTTTAATTGAATAAAATTCCGTGTATAATAAATTCTGCGTGAATGCTACATAAATCAGTGCCTGGAAGGATTTGTGGCCCATCCCTCCCTCCCTTTGCCCAGGCGTCCCCCCAGGCCAATCCGGGACCCAGACTGGCCCAACCTTGCTTCTCAAGGACTCACCTTTGCAGCCCTGCTGGGGTGCAGTCTCCTTCTCAGGGAGTCCCTCGTGGAAGACTGTGTGGAGCCGGAGCAGAGGCGGGGGTGGGTGGGGGTGGGCAGCCAGGCTGGGGACACCTGAGGCCTTGAGGATGTCCCTCACGTTCCTCTCCCCCACACCACAGAATCAGACACTTGTGATGGAGGCTCCGTACACCCTCTTCACACACACACACACACACACACACACACACGTTCACGGTGCACATACACATGGAAGGCCGGCTCTAGAATAACCAGTGTAGCCTGCTTTTCCAGGAGCCAGCTGGACCCGCAGCCCGGCCTGGGGCCTGCAGAGCTCCAGCCTTGCAGTGTGAGAAGCAGCATTGCCTGGGGCCGGCTGGACAGCCTCCCATGCCTGAAACACCGTGAAGGGCAGTGAGTGCAGCTGTGCACCGGCCCAGGTTTGAGACCAGCCCGGGAACTTCCTCATCTCTTGACTCCTGGAGGGCTGCTCCATCCTTCTCAGCCTTGCTTCCTCATCTGCAAAATGGGAAGGACAATCACGTCGGTCTCATCGATGGAGGCCACTGGGAGAGCCTAATGAGGCGGTCTGTGAAAGGACTTGGCACTGCCCCCCAGCAAGCTAGCTGCTCCTGTGGTCTGCTGTTAGTTATGACCCGGGACCCGCTGTGCAGCTTCCTAGGTGAGCCACCTCGAGTAAATTACTTAACACCGCTGAGCCTCAGACTTCACCTTTTTAAGGTTTATTTATTTATTTTGAGAGAGAGAGACAGAAATGGGGAGGTGCAGAGACAGAGAATTCCTAGAGCTCCGTGCTGTCAGCACAGAGCCTGACGCAGAGCTCGAACCCACAAACTGTGAGATCATGACCTGAGCCAGAATCAAGAGTCAGATGCTTAACCGACTGACTGCATCTTTTTTTTTTTTTTCATGTTTATCTTCGAGAGAGAGAGAAGCACAAGTTGGGGAGGGGCAGAGAAAGGGGAACAGAGGACCCGAAATGGGCTTGGCGCTGGCAGCAGAAAGCCTGATGTGAGGTTCGTACTTGTGAACTGCAAGATCATGACCGGAGCGGAAGTCAGACACCTAACGGACTGAGCCACCCAGGCGGCTCCTCAGTCTTTGCCTTTTATGACTGGGGATGGTTCAATTTCCAAGGGTTCGGGGATATAAGTCCACAGGTTTACCACACAGCAGCAGTTTTTTAAAAAAAGTAGCTATTGTTGAATCCTGTCTTCAAAGCACTTTCAAGTAGCTCAGGCCTGGGTGAAGCACAGAAGACCAATAAGCAGCGTCTCCGTGTTGTTTGGACTTGCTGAGGCTGGAGGGACACAGGTGGGCTCCAGGGGGTGCTGGTCCCAGTCATGGGGTGGGAGGCACCACTCCAGGGACACTGTTCCCAACTGAAAGGGAAAGGTACTCAGTCACTGAGCAATGAGAGCCGAAAGGGATCATTGCTCCCATTTTACAGATGAGGAAACCGAGATCAAGAGATAAATATTAGTGGGTCAATATTAATAATGACCACAAATTGAGTCCCAACTGTGTCCAGGCATCCTGCTAAGCACTTTACATGCAACAGTTCATTTAATTCTTTTAGCAGCCCATGAAGACGGTAGTTAACATGACCGTCATCTCCAACTTACAGGAGGAAAAACTGAGGCCCCAAGTGGAGAAAGGGTGTTCTCAAGGTCATATGGCTCTAGGAGGTGGAGCCAGGCTTTAAATCAGGGCTCTACACCTCTCAACACCATGATGACCATGTACTCAATGCTCAACTACATGCTCAGCTGTGCCATGAGACCACCTTGAACGTGTCTCATTTCTCAGAACCCCCTGAGGTATGTACACACATCCTTCCCATTTCACAGGCTGAAGGAAATTAGGGCTCAGAGAGGCGAAGTCCCTTGCTCAGAGTCACACAGTACCTGCTGGGGCAATGATGATGGTTACAGTGATGTAATAAACAGCTGACATTTACTGAGCTCTTTTTGAGCGAGAGGCGGGCTACTCTGTTGAGCAATACCAGGGCAGCTTCCGTGTGCCCTTGGCACATGCTGCCCACCACAGTCCCCACCACCCTCCCAGGTTAGTATTGGTATCTTTGTTTCGGATGCAGACACAAAAACTCAGGCACAGGGAGACAGCACTTTGGCCAGTGTCCCACAGCAAGGAAGAGGCCGAACACAGATTTGAACTGGGCTCTGCCTACCTCCAGCATGTTCTTGAACCTCTCCACCGTGACTCATGCCACCTGAGGCCTCTCCGTGGGCAGCAGCAGAGCCAGGACAAGAACCTCAGTGTTCCCATGGAGGGGGGACCACCTTGGGACAGTGGTGATGAGGCAGTGATTGATAGCTAAGTAGGGGAGGGGAGAAGAGGGAATCATAAACTCTGGTGGAGGGGCCCCTACCACCCCTGCTACAAGCTACCTCCCTAGGAAAGGGTGAGAAGAAGGCATCAGCTTGGGTGGGTGGGCACATAGGGGCAAAGATGGCCTGGAGAAGTGGTTGAATAAATGGCGGAGAGGCGTCCAGCTGACTCAGGACCTGGGGGGGGGGGCGCTGGGTGACCTGTCCCCACCAGATGCTCCCAAGGCACGGATCCTTCGGCCCTCCTCACCGGATATCTGCAGCGCCCACATCCCTCCCCCAGCCAGCAGGTGCCTTTATTTACGATCACCTTGGAAGGGTCGAGCAGACATATGTTGCTAAGGGTCGTTTATTCTTGTTTATAAAATTTATGGCTTCACCTCGATTACACACTGTCAAAACGGGAAGGATTGGCCCCAAAGTCTCTTGCCGCATGACTGCCTCAGACGTGCGTACATCTGTTAACTCCGTAGGAGCTGTAGAGGGAAATAAGGTTGGTGATAGCTCAAAAGCTCACTGTCCCATCACAAGGTGTGGGGAGCCCGCCCGGAGAAAAGGCATTGGGGCACATCGTGGAGAGGAGAGAGGTGGGGTCTGTGAGTGGCCAGGCCAGGTGGCACTGGGACCCTTGTGCCTCCTGGCCACACACACTCTCTCTCTCGGGCACTTGGGGTTGCCGATGCTGAGTGCGAGAGGACGAACTTGAACCTGAGGATCCTCAGGGGTCCAGCCACAGGACGCAGCAGCTGGAGAGAGTTCTGAGCCTGTAGCTCTCCACCTGCGACTTCAGCGGGGAGAGAGAAACGTGGACCTTCCACTGCTCGGGGAATTGGAGATAGTACGACCTTTTGGGAGGGCAACTTGGCAGTGCGTATGAAAGTCCTAGAAACATGCATCCATATGGATTCTGCATCCAAGAATTTCTCCAAAGGAAATAGGTATGTTGCTGCCCATTACAGTGAAAAACTGGGCCCTGTGTCTAACAATAAGGAGCTAATTGTTAACTAAGGAAAATATTTAACAATAAGGGTCTATAAGAAACACAGAACTGGGTGCCTGGGGTGCTCAGTCAGTTAAGCATCTGACTTCAGCTCAGGTCACGATCTCATGGTCTGTGAGTTCAAGTCCTGCATCAGGTGAGCACGAGACCCACTTTGGGGAGCACAAGCCCCAGGTGAGGCCTGCTTCTCTCTCTCTCCCTCTCTGCCCCTTGCTCACTTGCACCTTCTCTCTCAAAAAAAAAGAAACATAAAATTACTGACATTGATGGTGTCTATATATTTATTACTGTGAGAAAGTGTTTATGATCTTTTAAGGGGAAAAAAACCATAAGTTTAAAATAGTATGTATGGAATGAAATTTCTTCTCCTGAAAAAGAAACACGTGTCTATATACACCATAGGGGAAAATGTGAGGGTCTGTTCCATGTGTTAGTGATACTTACCTCTAAGGGGCGCCTGGGGGGCTCAGTCGGTAGAGCGTCCAACTTTAGCTCAGGTCATGATCTCACGATTTGTGAGTTCGAGCCCCGTGTCTGGCTCTGTGCTGACAGCTCAGAGCCTGGAATCTGCCTCAGATTCTGTGACTCCCTCTCTCTCTGCCCCTCCCCTGCTCATGCTCTGTCTCTCTCTCTCTCAAAAATAAACATTAAAAACAAAATACTTTACACTAAATCACGGGATTATGGGTGGTTTTAAGTTTCATTGTTATTTGTCTGGATTTTCTTTTTTTATTTTTGAACAATGAATTTGGGTTGGATTTGACAAAGGCTTATTTGTGTAATAAACATGACTGCAAAAGAGAAGAGAAACGGACAGCCGCTTTCCATGCCTGTCATAAATCATCTACCTTTCTCAGGTTGCTTGAAGCCAGGGGAGGCACCCTTTGGTAGCCAGAGACACGGGCCCCCTCACTGAAGTCTAGAAGCCTGGAGAATATGCCCCTGGTCATTCTGCCGGAGAGGGCTGGCTGTCTGGAGTGCAGTTCCTGCGCAGCCTGAATGTAGACAGTTGGCTTCTGTTCCAGGGCAACAGAGGAGGGAAGAAAAACGATCATGGTCGCACTGAGGAAGGAGCCTGAGGGGCACCTGGCGGCCTCAGTTGGTCAAGCGTCCAACTTCAACTCAGGTCTCGATCTCCCCCTTCATGAGTTGGAGCCCCGCGTTGGGCTCTGTGCTGGCAGCTCAGAGGCTGGAGCCTGTTTCAGATTCTGTGTCTCCCTCTCTCTGTCCCTCCCCCATTCATTCTCTCTCTCTCAAAAATAAAAACATTAAAAAAAATTTTTTTAAATGGAGTCTGAGGCTGGGCTGGGTCCAGATTTGGCAGAAGGTGTTAGGAATCCATCAGCATGACTTCCGATGGAGGTAGTGGAACAAAAACGTATTGGACATTTCTGGATTTCTAGGCCAAGGCCCTCACAGATTTTGGAGAATGAGGACTTCAGAGGCAGGTGTGGTCTCTGGGCTGCCAAGGTGTGGACAGACTGTCCCTCCAGGCCAGCCCCAAAAGTGGCTCTTCCACCCCACAGATCCCCAAGAGGGCGAGCCAGCAGGACAGATTTCTCAGAGTTTTGAGTGACAACATCAGGGGCACAGATCTCCGAGAACCGAATACTTATAAATCTGACTAATTGATGAGTCAGCCCTGACGAGCTCGCCACCATAGTTCAGAGTCTGTAATTACATTTCACATCAAAGCATGCAAAGCTGAGATTAAAGATAGCGAGAAATAGCGGGACAGCGCTCAACCCCCCAACCTCTGCCGCAATCTCTGTCTCCCCTCCTTCTGCCAGCAGGAGGTGATCCAGGGCCAGGGCTGACCTTCTAGAAGCCACAGCCCTTTGGATGTTTCTCCTGTCGTTTCCCACTGGTGCTGCTCCTCATGTGCTAGGCACCAGGCCCAGCTCCCCCAGTCCCCCTCAGTGCTGCATGGAGTCGGGGCAAACACTTTGAGTTTCTGGTTGATGACGCCTCCCACCGAACACTGCTAGGAACACATCTGTAGTTGAGCAACGTCACATTGTCCTATTGCAATGACAGAGCACAGACACTGTTGGGAAATGCGGGTGTTTTGGAAGGAGGATTTCTTCAGCTGTGTTGGGTGCTTTGCAGGGCGGTTCGAGGGCGCAGGGGCAGTCCTGTAGTTAAGGTACCTTATTATTTTTTTTTTTTTTAATTTTTTTTTTTTTTTATGTTTTATTTATTCCTAGGAGAGAAAGGGAGGAGACAGCGTGAGCAGGGAGGTCAGAGAGAGGGAGTCACAGACTGAAACAGGCTCCAGGCTCTGAGCTGGCAGTCAGCACAGAGCCCAACGCGGGGCTTGAACCCACGAACCGCGAGATCATGACCTAAGCGAAAGTCGGACGCTCAACCGACTAAGCCACCCAGGCGCCCTTAAGGTACCTTAATAAATCTTAGCTAGAAGGAGGAAGGAATGAAGGATGTTAAAGCTAATGGGGGGTGGCGCCTGGCTGGCTCCGTCCATTAGAGCACGTGACTCTTGATCTCGGGTTTGTGAGTTCGAGCCCCACATTGGGTGTAAAGATTCCTTTAAAAAATTTTTTTTTAAATGTTTTATTTATTTCTGAGAGAGAGAGAGACAGCATGAGCAGGGGAGGGTCAGAGAGAAAGGGAGACACAGAATCTGAAGCAGGCTCCAGGCTCTGAGCTGTCAGCACAGAGCCTGACGTGGGGCTCAAACCCATGAACTGTGAGATCATGACCTGAGCCGAAGTTGGGCGCTCAACTGACTGCGCCACCCAGGCACCCCAGATTACTTTAAAAAGATAAATAAAATCTAAAAAAAAAAAAAAAGAAAGAAAAGAAAAAATCAACCATCAAACTTAGAAAACATCATAAAGCTCTAATGCAATACACTGGAAGGTCAGCAGACATACCCCCGATGTCAAGGACTTGGCTCAGTGAGCCACCTTGCACACGCGCATCCCCACCCCCCTACACCCAGGATGCAATTGAGTCTCTGGTCTGGGAAGTAAACTGAGTGCTCATTATATGCTAGGTAGGGGTGTGCCTGGCCTCAGGTGACCTCACAGGGACCCTACATGGGAAGAATTCTCATCCTCTTCGCTTTGTAGGCGTGGGAAGATTAGGTGACTTGCCCCGGGTCATGGTAAGGAAGTGGCCAGAACCAGATTTGAAGTCTGGTCTAATTCCAGAATCTGAATCCTTGCCACTCCCCTGGGCATCAGATCAGGCTTTCCCAGTCCCGAAAATAGCAGGAGACCCCTTGTGGGTATTTGCAATGTTCGGGTCCCTCTTCTCTTGATAGCCATGCCTCCATTCCCTTCTGGCGATTTGCATTTCCCCACGGGATACTATTTCCATGGGGCTCTCTGTCCTGTTTTCACTGCATCAGAAGCAATCTTCTGTGTTTCCCAATAGCGTCTGTCTCTCTCAAAGTACACACTATCCTCCTGCTTAGTTAGAACAGTGCTTGGCACACAGCAGGTGTCTGAGAACATTTATTGAATGAATAAATGGAAGAGTGACATCAATGCCTTGCTTGATCTTTTCTCTCCCTGAATTTTCCCTGGATATTCTGGCACGATCAGAACAAATACGGGTTCCTGGTTGGAGCAGAGCAGTTCCCACCAAGTCCTCCAGACTCTGCTCTACCACAGCCTCTCCCTAAGACCCCGAGCTGCCCTGGCTCCTGTTCCGGCTCAGCCCTGGTGTCTCGTCCTCCCGACCTGCCGATAAATCCCTTTTCTGTCTACATGAGGCAGAGCCAGCTTCCGTCACTTGTAGCTTGAGCCTTAGCTGATAGAAACCACTCGTGAGGGTGGCTGGAGGTGGGCCGTTTCCAACTTTTTAGCGTCAGCATGAACCTGTTGGGACAAGCCACCTGGCTCGTTCGAAAGGGGCTGATGTGACAGGAACCCAAGATGCAAGACCAGGGAACTCGGGCCACTGCTGTGGAAGCAGTGGCAAGTTCACCGTCATTATTAAGATGATTTGGGGGCTGGGGCGCCTGGGTGGCTTAGTCGGTTAAGCGTCCGACTTTCGCTTAGGTCATGATCTCGCGGTTCGTGGGTTCGAGCCCCGCGTCGGGCTCTGTGCTGACTGCCAGCTCAGAGCCTGGAGCCTATTTCAGAGTCTGTGTCTCCCTCTCTCTCTGACCCTCCCCTGCTCACGCTGTCTCTCTCTCTCCTAGAAATAAAAATATTAAAAAAAAAAAAAAAAAAGATGATTTGGGGGCCGAGAGCAAGGCCTTTGTAGAGAAGACGCCACAGTCCCAAATGGATCATGGTCCCAGATGCACGAAGGGGCCATTCTGGGCATTGACCTTGCCCCCCTGGGTCTGTGGCTCAACTGGGGAGGAGAGGGGCTCAGCTTGAAGGGATTGGAGCGATGAGCTAAGGAAGCGGTGGGGGTCCCAAAAGCCCTGCAGCCACCCGCCACTGGGGGAGCTTTGAGGGGGGAGGTGGAGGCAGGGAATGGCAGAGCAGGTCACCCTTGCCCAGGCACGCTCCCAGCCCAGCTATGCCTCTTACCTCTGCAGCCAGGACGGTGCAGCTCTGCAGAAGGCAACCTCTCCCAGGTTGGCCAGGATTTGGGAGACGACAGCTCTGGGGTCCTCAGCAAGTCCTTAAAAACCCTGCAGGGCATTAACCGCACAGTGGGTGCGATTCTGTGTCCAGTTGCCCCTCAGGGTATGAGAATGAGCACCAGGTGCAGGAGGCTCTGAATAAGGGACAGAACAGCCCCTGTGGCTTTGCTCAAGCTTGACCCCACTGTCTAGAAGGCTCTCCCACCCCTCTTCTGCCTGCTCAAACCTTGGTAAGGACTTTGGAGTGTGGCAAACGAGGGTTCGAATCTTGGTTCTGCCACTTACCGACTCTAGGGCCTTGGACAAGGGGGCTGCCATCTCCAAACCTGTTTTCCCAGCTGTGAAGCAGGCATCCTAACAGTGTGGCACGTGAATGAATGATCACAGTACGTGCTCAGACGTCTCTTCCTTGGATTAGTCAGGCCTCTCCCCCAACCGGACAGTTGAGGTCTGCAGGGCAGAGTGGTGCCCCCAGCATCCAGCGCAGCCAGTGCGTCTATTTTGGGTGAACAGAGGCAAGCCTGAACTCTCTGGCAGTCTATCTGGGCCACCTCTTGGCTGGGCCCCCTGCTAGCTGCTGGGTCCGTCTGGCATCACTGTGATGGTGACAACACTATCCGGGTGGCAGACCCCCACTTGCCCCACACAGAGTGATGCTCCCTTCCCCGGGCAGAGACCCTGGGTGGGACACAAGCAGGCTGGTGAGTCAGTGGGACCAGGCCCTGTGGGGAGAGGGTCGTGAAGCCTCGTGTCTGGTACAGGTGCCCAGAACAGGCAATATATTAAGAGAACAAAGAATAACTCGTCATGCGCCACCCCCACCTGCCCCCGTCTGTCTTTGCCCTCAACTTCAGGCTCCCCTGCCTTCCCTGGGGGAGCCCTCTCCTCGAGCCCTCTGTTTGCACCCAGTGACTCCTAGCCCTCCCCAGCTCCCCCACCCACGAGATATCCAGTACAGACTGCTCCCTGTGGCAGCAAAGCTGGGAGAGGTCGAAGGGGGCCCTTTGTAATCACAGGGACCCAGGGCCGAACCCTACCTCTGGGGGTTTCTAGCTGTGTGGTCTTGTGCAAGCGAATGCATCTCTTTGAACCTCAACCTCACCTGCAGAATGGGCCAGTTATGCTCCCAGGGCCCAGGGCCCCTGTGGAGTAAGTTCAAGAGCTAGTGTGGAAGGTTGAGTGCCGTGCTTTGCTTGGGGTGAGGGCCTGGGGGACGGCAGCTCCTGCCCTGGGTGAGATGTGATCTGTGGTTTTACTGATGAGAAAAGAAGGTTCAGGAAGTTGGAAACTTGCCCAGAGTCACTCAGCTGAGCTGCACCAGTTTTTGATGCTGAGTTCATGGTCTTCTTGCTCCACCTGTCTGCACGCTGGGCCCTGGAGGATGATGCACTCCCACCTTTGCTCCTGAGTGGGGTCCATGGTATAGTGCCAGGCTGTCAGGAAGGAGGGTCCCTGGGCCCCCCAGAGCTGCTGAATCGGGCGGGATCTCCCTGGTGACTCGTGGGCACATTGATGTCTGGGAAGCTTGGATTTTGATTTATGCTTTCAAATTCCTCTGCAGGCTTCTCCGGGGCCAGAGAGGCAGGTCAGGTCTGTGGGGTCTCTCCTGTGGCCACTGAGTGGTCCCGCTGTCTGGCTCTCCTGGTGGAGGGTCTGTAAAATGGCAGAGAGCCCAGTCTTCCCAAGTCTCTGAGTCTCCCCATGACTCAGAGACCACCCCGCTGCTGAGGGCTGGGAAAGCCACGAACAGAACGCAGCTGCTGGTCCCGGATGGTGGAAGGCTCAGGACACGGCGACGACTCCAGCAAAGGAGCCAAAAACCGGAGGCTGAGGGTGAAGCCCAGCAGAAGCCCTGCAGAAGCCCCCTGGCACATCCTGCTAACACCTAGGGAAGCCTCCTTGCAAGGAATCTGAAAGAGAGAACTCCGGAGAGGACGTCAGTTAGGTCTCTGGAGTAAAATACAGAGGACAGCTACACCTGCCATGAATCTCTGTATCACTGTCCATAGAGGGCCTGGCACAGGCTGGGGCCTTTCAGGCCACACACTACGTGCTGGCTGTGGCTAGGCCTATTCTGTGGAAGAGGGAAGTGCGGCTCAGAGACACCAAGGGTCTTGTTCCTGGCGTCAGGGTGAGTGAATGGCAGAGCCAGGATGCGAGCCCCATCCCAGAGGCCCCAAACCCCTTACTCTGTCCAGTGCACTCACTCAGTTCGGACTCCAGAGTCCGTCACGACCCAAGCACGGGCTTGCAACAAAGGCTAGCCCTCATGATGATGATGAGGCGCAGGCGACTTCTTTCGGACTCCAAAAGTTGAAGACACCCTTGGGTCCTGGCTGGGTCCCCATGGGGGCGCCTTCCCAACATCCTGCAGAAGTTCCAGAGGGAGATCGCAGACCACACTTCTCTGTATGATTTCCCACCGCCCTGCAGTGTCAGTCGGTGGCAGCAGAAGCTACTGGAGGTTGGGCCAGGGCCTAATCGGCAGGTCACAGGCAGCCCCATTTCCTTCTAGTGCAAAGTGAGCAAATGTAGGAAGGGGACTGAAGTCTGTGGACTCGGTGCCAGGAGCTGAGTGGGCGGCACAGCACGCATTGCTTCCTTTAATCTCTGTGGCCACTGGAGGGGACACGGAGACTCTCGAGAGGCATGTGCAGAGGCTGGCCTGGGACTGAGCAGGAAGTGAGGGGTGCATGCATCCCTGTGGTCCCGAGCCCACGTTCCACTTCTCGGAACGGTGTGCCACATGAACCACTTTCCACAGTTTGCCAGCTGCTCTTAGCAACCTATGAGCTTTCCAGAAAGTAAGTCGAGGCCTAAGGGAGCCCTGGGTCTACGTGTTAACCAGCCTTAGAGATAACCTGTCTGTCCGTGACCCTGTCATCTTTAGTAGTTTGACATCTGCTAAGTCAATAGGACAGAGAGGCTCATGGCTTTGCTGAGGTCAGAAACACTGCCCAGACCAGTCTTCCTCAAATTGTGTTCCATCTAAATACCCTTAGGCACTCACAAGTTCTGGCGGCGTTATTACGATGGTCTTCATTTAAGGGCACCTGGGTGGCTCAGTCGGTTGAGCGTCTGGCTTTTGGTTTTAGCTCGGGTCGTGATCCCAGGATTGTGGGATCAAGCCCCCGGTCAGGCTCTGTGCTGAGCGCGTAGCCTGTTTGGGATTCTTTCTCTCCTTCTGCCCTGCCTCTCTTTCTCACTCTTAAAAAAAAAATCATTTAAATAAATTAAAAAAAAACAACCACCACCTTTGTTTTGCTCAGTTATAAAAACTTTCTCTTTGCCATGATAACTTGTAATTAAAGGCCAAAATGTCACAGAATGAGGCACTGGAGTTTTGGGCAGGGTGTCCCACGCCGGACACTACTGATGTACCTGGGGAGCCTGGCGGCATTCTTTTCCTTTCACGCCACAAATGCTCCACGTGAGCAAAGTCGGCACACACGGATATCCCTTGGGTGCTCAGGCATTCCGACTGTTGTAAAAGGGCCACCGGGCTTTCAAGACATCTTTCCTGAGTCCCTGGATTTCAAAGGGACCGGCCTCCCACTCAGACCCTCCAGGGGCTCCAGGCCAGAGGAGGCAGTGAGAACTCACGGGAGGCCGGGGCCACCATGCATAAGCTGGGAAAACGGGCAGGTTTGATTGGGTTTTCTGCTCAAAATAATTCTGGGCCGAACAGAGGGAGACATGGCTGCGTGTGCAGCAAGGATGATCCATGGCGAGGGGGCGAAGCTGAATGGACCCGGATGTGGCTGGGAAGTCTGCCTTCATACGCCTGTGAATTGATGTGGATTATTTTCAGCGAAAACACATCTATCACTTGTATCCATTTGTGTGGAAGACACGTAATCCAGGGTGATGGCAGCCTCTGGGAGGTGGGTGCGAGGGCAAGGGCCTGGGTGGGGCAGAGCCGGCCTTCGCTTTATCTGATGTGTGCTACTTCTCAGAACAGTGCGGGAAGCATACAGGACTCTGTCAACAGCTACTAACTCTACTTAGTGGGTGAGACTCGGGAGTCTGTCATATCCTTTGTACCTTCTTTCCACTGCGGGAGCCTACGTGCCCTTTAAGCCCCATTGTGAGCGATTCAGGCACGTGGTTGAAAAGCGCTCCTTCAGATAAAAAGCAGAACACAGCCATCATGTGCTGAAGTACAAATTTAATAAAGCCTTTGATCACATTTTAATCCCTAGGTTATCTATGAAACCACACACACACACACAAAAATAAATGCCACAACTCTTTAGAGCCATCAAGAGCCATCGAGGTGTCAATGAACACCAGCTATAAGGGTACAGGTTCGGGGTTTTAGTGCAACATTTCCAGCTGTTGAAGAGAACTCAAATGACATTACAAACTGCCCCTCCTCATCCAAAGAACACATGAAGTTGGTGTTGGTGCCTGGGGGCCACCCTCCCCCAGCCCCTCCCTGGTGGGTTCTCAGGCACTGAAGGCCGAGATGGCACATCTGTGCAGGTAGGCGATCAGCCGCAGTGGAAACGCAGAAACCCGCTCAGTGCACACGCGTACTTGGAGGGCGGAGGCAGGAGAGTCGAGCTATTTAAAGTGGCAAATCCATAGAACTAGAGGTTGCTAACGGATCTTAAATAATAAGAATAAATTCCTGTCTTTTGATTCCTTGCCGTCTTTCTACCAAAGGAAAACTCTGTTCTCCAGAAGCGCAGGGGCTCGGACTCAAGCAGGACGTGGCACCCAGCAGCGACCCTCTGATGGAGGCCACGGACACAGGTCTTGCCCGCTTTGTCACCAATATGCTGGAAGGCGCCCTGCTGCTTGGAAGAGAGCGGTCAGCCCTCAGTCGGCGCCGCGGGGCAGAGGAGGGGCCAGGCACTCCCGGCTTCTATCTTGGTGGTAGGGATGCGTGAGGAGCTTGACGAGGTGGGCGGGGGGATGGCTGTCGACACAGACCACAGACATGGTCTCTGTCTCAATTCCCTGGATCTAGTGAGGTTCTCATGACAAGGGGGATGGGGTGGCATAATGGGTGGAAGAGAAAATGAAGTAAAAAAAAAACCAAAAACCCTAAAAACCCAACTCAGAGTTTCCTCAGCCGTTTGAGCCTCCGTCAGTGAAAGGGCTCCTGGTTCCCTGCGTTGAAGGTGGATGAGCGGCAAGATGCAAGTTTTTTGCGATGTTATCATCAATGGAGGAAGGTCACCGCCGGGGCAGGCTGGGTAAGTCGGCTAGTATTTGCTGCTTCCGAGACAACAAGCAGGGCAAGCCAGCGGGGGGAGGCAGCTGCCCCCTTCGGAATCAAGCAGACTTTGGGGAACAGCCAGCGCCGTCTGGAAACAGAACTGCTCTTAAGGGCCAAGGGTTTTTCTCCCCCCAAAGCCAGATGCCTAGGTGAGCGCACGAGACGGGGTGGAGCTGGTGGAGGCCTCCCCCGTGCTGAGGCCTGCTGAGTGCTCAGAGCATGCGTGGACGGGCCTGGCGCAGGGGGCGCTGCCGCTGTGTGGCAGGCGTGGTGTTGTGGCTGGGGTGGCGCCGCGGATTTCCTGGGCCCCACGGCCTCCCCGGCAGGCACCTCTGCCTCCCTGGGTGGTGGGTGGGCCTGGCGGGCTGCAGAGAGGCCATGGTGGATGCGAGGGGGGCAGGACTTTGTCGAGTGCATAGAGGCTTGGCGAGGCCTTACCTGAGTAGAGAGTTTTCAGCAACGGAAGGAGAGTGTCTCACCTGTAGCAGGCTTTGTACACTGGGCCTGTGTCATGAAAACCATTCTGGACCCTGGGAGTTCCTGGGACTCGTTCATGTGCAGCTCAAAGTCAGGGAAAGAAAAGACTCGCCAAAAAACCAAACCACCAGAAGAAGGCTCTGTGCGATCACAGGCCTCTGGAAAGCAGGAGAAAAGGACCAGCGCCGGCGGAGCTTGGAGGTTTATTCTCAACACCCTTCCCATCAGCGTCACCTGGGGAGTGCTATGGAGTTGTCACGTGCGTCCCAAGTTGTGGAGGCCACAGGGGCGTCTCATGGCTGTAGAAAGTGAGAGGTCGCCTGGCTGGGTCACATTCCCAGGCGCCGCGGCCCCTGGAGCCGGTGGCCCGGGGCCCGAGAGGCGGCCAGGGTGGACGCGGGTGCTAGGAGAGCTCGAAGCCCGTGTTCATGCTGACGGCGTAGCGCAGCTTCTCGCGGAGCACGCTCTTCCGGCTGTAGTTGGGCAGCTTGAGCAGGTTGAAGCAGGTGGAGGATGTGGGCAGGCGGCCGCCCGGCTCCCGCTTGCGGATGGTGAAGAAGCCGCGGAGGACGCTACCCAGGGTGTCCCCGGTGTCCTGCAAGCACAGACCACAGCCTGGGGGGGCAGCCCCTGGTGCGGGAGCCTGGGCTCGTGCCAAAGCCGGCGACCCGGGAGAGGCTCCAGCTGGCCCCCCGGGGCCGGGCAGGGCGGCTGGGCGGTGAGTAGGCACGCTGTTGCCCGAGGCCAGCCCCCACACACGCCCGACTGGCCGAGAGCTGAGCGGGCAGAGGCAGCGGGGGCGGCCCGGCCCTGCACGTGGACTTGGGGTCAGGCGCTGGGGGACGGCCCTCCAGCTAGCACCTCGTCAATTTCACAGGGCCAGAAAACCACAGAAACACTCGAGGGACAAAAACACGTGTAATGCAGCCAACGTTGCCTGCCGCCGCCGGCGCAGTGGCCCAGGGCAGACTGTAAGTGGGGACAGCTCCTTAAGTAAGGGGACTGAAGGTCATTTCGTGCCTCACGAGGGACCTGGAGCCCAGACCGCAGCACCCTGAAGGGCGGCTGCGCTCAGGGGCTACTGGGTTTTGCGGGTGGGGAGGGGAGGAGAGGGGTGAGAGTTTTAACACTGACCGCTGGCAGCTACTCGAGCGCCCCTTCCCCAGAGCCTGATAACCCCCAGGCGTTGGCTCTCCGTCACAGGTGAGGGGAGGAAGCGGCTTGCTGGGCATGCACGGCTGGCATTCAGGCTTGCGCTGCCCCATTCCTAAGCCGCTGTCCCTACCCCTCGCCCCCAATGCCCCTCACGCCCAGAGTCCAGGCCCGGCCAGCAGCTACCAAAACCGCCCCCGGGTACTTTTTCCCCGAGGGAGTAACGAGAGCTCAGGCCCCAGAGCAGGCCGGGTCTGAGGGCATCCTCTGGGGGCTGGACTGCTCTCTGGGCAAGAGGGCTGTGGAACCTTCTCGCGTGGCTCCAAGGAGTCGCGCTGCCTGCCCCATGGACATGGACTGGGTTAAGGCTCCGGCCAGTAGGCACGGCCGACATCAACCAAGGGGAGGGGGTGACTCTCCCCGCACCCCCTCAGCAGTGATACCTGATCGTCTGACACTTCGACACAGCGGATGGAAAAAGGAGGCTTGAGGTAGGCGAATCCCAGGAGTGGGGGCCTGGAGCAGCTGGTCACAAACTGCAACACAAGGCAGGATGGGGGACAGAGTGGGGCTCTCACTCCCTCAGAAACAGGCCCCTGACAGGCGAGCTGCGCTTTTCTGCTTTCTCTGGTCCCAGTCCCGGTAACTGGCTACCAGCAGGGTGACAGAGAGTGCATTTGGTCCAAGAGCCGGTACACATCTCACATCTCTCTTAAGGGTGCTGCTCGAAGGTGAATACCCAAGAAAGGCACACTAGTGGCTGTGACCCGGCATCAACCCCATTAGCGGGTGGAGAACGTGTAGCTGAAGAGTTCAGCAACAACACAAACCCCCCCACAGGACTGACCTCCGGTGGGTCCAACACGCCAGCCGTTGCTTACACGGACACCGTGCAAAGGGAGCACTTAGTGCCCACTAAGCGCGGCACAGGAGAGGCCCTGCTCCCCCCCACACCTGGCCTCCTGCTCAGCTTCCTGGCCACACGGGCAAGGGTGTGCGGGTGCGCTCACCTAAGGCCCTGGCCTCCAGCTTTACAGACCAACCTCTGTGAGCCTGGCTGTGGGTCCCCTCTCTCACAGATCAACCTGCTCTCAGCATGAAGACAAAACTCAGGCCTCGAGGGCCAGCGAGGCTGAGGGACAGACCAGCACCGGAAACGGGGCCTGCGGGCAGCAGGTGGCAGCATCCGTGTCAGCCCCGCTGCGTGCTAGCTCAAGTCTGGACAGAGGACTCGGGGCAACCTGGAAACCCACAGGATAGACCTGCAGGGGGAAGTCCTATGAAACCATTTGCTTTTCAAAATTCAATGTCAGCTAAACATGCTCTCCCTTCTTCAGGGGAAGTGTGGACCCGCTACTAGGACACCAAGCCGTGTCTGAGGGCCTGGGAGCCTGGCCGCGTCTAATCACTCCGTGCAGGCTGGGGTGCTTGCTCTGTGTCGAGGAGGCACCTGGGAGAGCCTGTGCCACCCCAGTTCGGGCTGCTCCGACCTGCTTCAAGGCGGGGCTGCTCAATGCACGGAGCGGGTGTTCACCCCCCGGGGCAGGAGGAGGAGGAATGGGGGTCTGGGAAGCTGCCACCTGCCACCTACATCTAGGGAAGGCAGAGTCCCATCCGCTCCGCTGCTACAACCATTGCGCCTTTCACCTGACTCCGTGGCCCATCTGTAGAAAAGGGAGGCCCCACGAGCAGGCACGGCAGGCCTGGCGACAGGCTATCAGGAGACACACACACGCCTGCTGTGTGGGACAGCGGCTGCATGTGCTTGTCACACTGGTTCTCTCTCTCTGGGGGAGGCAGGGCGAGCGGCTTTACGGGTCGGCAGAGTGTTTTGCCTACAGGAAGCACTGCTGGAAAAACTGATCGATTTTCTTGAGAATCCCCTTCCGGAATGAGGTCCACCTGCCTACCCCAAGGCCCTTGAAACCTGCAGGGATAACCAAGCCCTTTCTGTAACCTGCCAGAGGGGGCCTCCTTGACGGGAACAAACTCTCCTCACAGCGACAAAGCAAGGAGGAAGAAAACCCACTGCCATTTCAATTGGTGGAGATACTGTCCTTGCTGCTTCAACAACTGGGGCCACTTGAGAAACCCAAACGTCCAAAGGAGGTTATTTTAAGGGACTTAAATTCATCCCCAGAATATGACAAAATGTTCGTGACAAAATACCAAACAGAAGACCAGATGACAAAGTGATGATTCCATTTTTATAAAAACACATGGATATATAACACACACACACACAGACAAGTAAATATCATCCAGTGTCCTGCAAAGCACTTTGCTGATATCAGTAACAGGGAACCACATGGTGGCATCGAGGAAATACTTTGAATGTTTACAACGTCAAAGACAGCAGTATAAGGCACTGGTTCATGTTAGCCACTCTGCAAAAACATACATTGCTATCATCCTCCTCAGCCATATGTGTTTTTTAAAAAAAAAAATAGTTATTTTGAGAGAGGGTGTGTGCGAATGGGGGAGAGGTGCCGGAGTCCCGCTCTGACCGGGTCCAGGGGCCCCTGAAGGATGGATGGTGTCGGTGAGGGAGGGTGAGAGAGGCATGAGATTCTTTCTGGTCACCAGCCAGGCCTCTCTGCACTGTCTGAGACTCAACTTTATTTTATGATTTAGCATTTGGGGGAAGGCACAGAAGTGGCATTCTGATGATAAATCCTTTTATAGTAAAAACTTTCCAGAACACTGATATGTAAAAGGTATGGGGAACAGCTCAGAGGTGACATTAGCATAATAAAGGCAAAAGTTAGTTCTTTGTGAGCAGGGGTCAATAGCCTGTTTATTGCTTAATGGGAGGTATTAAGAAAACCGGATCTTTCAGGAATTCAATGTTGCTCCCATAACCACAAAAGAAGTTCCCACAGTAAGTTCCTTTATCAGCATATCAAGACCAGAATGCTCACTCCTAATACCAACCAACAAGGTGCCCTGGGGGTCCGTACTCAAGCAGTAACAATTGGGTGGGGGTGGATATTGGTTGCCATCTGACCCCGTAAGAGTCCCTGCTACTTACCTTAACCTCACAAGGAGTTCTTTATCAACTTATGAGTTCAGAAACAGCTCCCAACAGAAAGGGGCAGAGAGAGAAGGAGGGAGAGAATCCCAAGCAGGATCCGTGCTAAGCACAGAGCCCAACTCAGAGCTCGATGCCGTGAACTGTGAGATCATGACCTGAGCCAACATCAAAAGTCAGATGGCCAACTGATGGAGCCACCCAGGCGCCCCCATCCATGTGTTTTATTGGACACTGTGTGTCTGTGACATTGCACATGTCTCATTATTGAGAAAAAGGGTGCGCAGAGGCAGTCCCTGGAGTAGGAATGGAGACTGTTAAAAAGCTTGCTTGTCTGGGGGGCACCTGGCTGGCTCAGTGAGTGGAGAGTGTGACTCTTGATCTTGTGGTTGTAAGTTTGAGCCCCACGTTGGGTGTAGAGATTACTTAAAAAAAAAAATCTTTAAGAAAAAGTTTGCTTATCTGTATTTTAAGGTCATCAACACCGTTGACTTCTATAGGGAAGAAAGGAGACAATGGGCAAGGCCAGCGCCCACGGAGGGAAAGACGGGGTGTGGAGCCCAGCTGGCAGGGCCCAACAGGCATGTCTCTGCAGAGGGTGTGCAGCAGGTCCTGGCCCACCTGACTCAGCCTTGCCTCGGGGCTGTCTTATCACTACTGGACTTACCAAGGAGGCCAGCCTATGCTAGACGATATGCTGATAAAACGAGGTCCTTCTGACAATTTTATTTTTTTTCCAGTGTAAATTACCATGTAAAGAGGTCTCTAGGTCTAGGAGAAGATCTATGAATGCACGTGTAGGCAACATACAAAATACCTTCAGAAACATGGCTCTCTCGTCGGGCGTGAAGTCAGAGGCCAGAATATCCCAGAGCCAGAGGATGACCCTGTGACTCCCGTGGAAACCACCGTAGTACACCGTGTGCCTCCTGAAAACAGTCCAGACAGTGGGCTCAGCCACGCATTCCCATGGGCACTCACAGACATGGGCAGGGACAGGATTCAGACAAATGACCCAGCACACTGGGGCAGGCCCGGGTGAAGACCGAAGTTCGTGTCTTCATAACCCATGTCCCCGGAAGCTAGGTGGGTGGGGAGCTCAAGCCGGCTCCACAGCCCCTAGCATCCTGCCAGGCCATCCCCCCAGGGCCCTGGAGAGCCGGCGGCCCTAAGACCTCCTCAGGCCCCATGCCAACTTCACGGTCTCCAGACAGACAAGTGGCTGAGCTTTTACTCCAGGGTGATTCACCCTTGACCAGGGAGGAGTGCACTTGGAGGTGGCTCTGGAAACAGCTCTCTGCAAGGAGCCCAGCAAAGGGGCAGAGCTTGCTTTCCAGGAGGCCCATGATTTCACCTCTCCCCACTCCCCCACCTCCTTGCTCCTTACTTCAAATCTTCCAGATCAATCTCAGCATTGTCGCCGGAGATGAGACGCTGCAGCTCAGGGGTTGAGAACATCCGGGTCCACTCAGGCTTGATAATGGAACGGAACCCGCTAATGAGGGCGGCTGTCTGGTTCTTGATCTGAGTATGCATTCGAAAATGGGCCATCAGGTGGATGTAGCTAATCCTGTGGCCGACAAGAGAAAACGGTGGGAATTAAAGGGCCGGGGTGGGCTGTTACCAAGGGAATGAAAGAGGAGTCCAGTCAGTTCTGAACCATTTCATAAAAACACAAGTGGCTCCTGGCGTCTCACCAGAACAATCGTGAGGACCGTGATGATGGAAGTGACTCTCCTGTGTGCCACTGCGTATGCGCCGTGTGTTCCAGCGCATCATCTCACTCCTTCCCCCAGACCAGTGGGTCATACATCGGGGGACACCCCACTGTACCGAGAATTCAAGTGAGACCTTTTCCAGCTGAGGACATGCCCCTTCTTGGTACCAGCTAAGATATAGTTCAGTCCTCACAGAAGCTTTAAAGCAGAGAACGGGTTTCATGAAGGAATCTCAGTCAAAGCCTTGCTAATCTGGACCAAGACTCTCAGCCCTGAAGAGGTCAGCCTGCGAAAAGTTGTAACCAAATGCAGTTGGCTTACAGGTAGGATGGACGGTGGTCAGAGCACGAACAACAGCTCTGAGTGGACGGACTTCTGGTTCTGTTTTTATGAGCATGGTGACCTCATCTACAACACCGTAAAACCGTGCAACTCTTTCGAACAGGTTAAATCCAGGCTTGCTACCATCGCTGATTTCTCAGCAAACCATTTACTCAGAGGCGAAACAACCTGAGGCCAGACTGAGTACAACCCTCAAAAGCCCAGATTAGCACAGTCCAAAGAAAAAGTTCATCCCACGATGTTCAGATTTGAGTTACTGACCTTGAAGATGGAACTGTTTAAACCAGGAGAAGACTCACACCCTAATACACTTCAGTAAGATGTTTCCATCATTGCTAGCCTTCCCTGAACTCTTTGAAGCTGGTTCCCGATGTTCCATTTTACCGAAAGAGAAGGGCTGTGGGGGAATTTCCCATTTTACCTCCCCAGCCCCCAGAAAGTGCAAGATCAAATGTCACCCCAAAGCAGGGCAGCGCTGGCGTTCCCAGGCCTGTGAAGGCCGTCCGTGGAACCAGCTCCCCCGGCCCTTGTACTGAGCCTGGGTGCTAAGAACGCACAAGGGTTTGTGAGGTGGCGTCCCGCACAGCTCTCCGGGCAGGACGGGGCCTTCACACCAACACAGGCTGCCCTGGCCTGCTGCCTCTGGCTGCGTGGCCCGCCGCTCCCATATCGGCCCCGTGCCATGACGCCTGGCCCAACTCGGCCACTCTGAGGGTGGTGGGCTCTGTGTGACCTGTCACACATCTGGCGGTGGTGATGTTCGCTGCTCCCATTTATCGAGGCCTCGCTTTGAGCCACACACCCTGAAAGGTAGGTTATGTGTGCTGGTTCACGTGAAGCTGTCCAAAGGGACACCCTCAGGCAGTGCCTCCCAGCCACAGCTCCCTGGGCTTTCCCCAACTGTCCAACTGGTGCCCTGTGGCTGGGAGTCAAAACTGCTGTCTTTCGGTCATGATGGATATGAGGTCTGCTCTTCTAAATAAAAGCTCTCCAAGCATGCAGAATGACCCACCCACCCGACCCAGGAGGGACATGCTGCTCGGGAACACTGGGCTGTGACGTGCATCTGATCCAAATGACTCACCGGGTGGGACTGAACTCTAACTTGTCACTGGGAGACTGATGCTCAGATTAACAGTTCAGAGGCTCCGCGGAGCCTGGAGGCAGGAGAAGATTGATAGATTGACAAAAGGGCCAGTATCTACTCACCGTGCCAGGTTCTACTGTTTTAATTAGGGGAGAATAGTGCGGGTGGAGACAGTGCACTGAGGAGTTTTGCTTCCAGGGACCAAAGAGGTTGACATTTATGATAGATTTCTAAAAGCCTGTTATCTGTGACAATAGCTGCTGGGCCTCGGAGTCTCCCTGCGTCTGAGGACCTGTCTGTGGCATTTGAATTCATCACCGTGTCTTCTCAAGAACAGCATTTTATACATGCCACATGCTATCATTCCAAAATGATCTGCCCCTCCAAGGTGTCTTTCCGCCTCCGTGCCTTCTGGGTTCAGGACTACGTGCCTGAGTGGCTCAGAACGCATTTGTCTGCATCTCAAGCTGTCATTAAATTCCTAGGAACACCGCGGCCTGGGTGCCTCTGACCTTAGATGTGCTTTTGCAAAAAATAAATTGTCAATTCTTATTTTGCAAATTGAATTTAATACAATTTTGGCCTCTGAACTGTAACCGGTAAATTCCATGATGATATTTATGGCCTCTTTCTACTTCGATCTATCTTAATAAATTCTCCAAGTGAGCCCGGAAAGCCAGAATGAAGTCTTTTTGAGTGGTGACCTTAAAAATCTAATTGCTATACTCACTTATTTGCATTCGTGACTGGCGTGGTCTTCCCTCCGGGAGTCAGTTCATGGCAAACAAGCTGGGGGAGAAGATGGGGAGCAGTGACTCGAGAGAGTTCTAGCGGGGAAAGAGAGAGTTCTAGCGGGGAAATAAAGCTTTCTGAAGATGAGAGGGTCCGACACCAACGTCCCTAATAATGACAGACTCGAGATGGGACACGTTTGGGAACAATCATCTTCGCAAAAAGCCAGGGCTTCAATAGCGACAAGCAGACCCTGCATGATCAATATGGAAAGTGTCTTCTCATCCAATCTGCCTTCAAATGCTTGTGTTAAAGGCTTCACGATGTCATGGAGGAGACCGTGTGAGCATTTAGGGGCAAAGAGGATGGTTACATACGTGTTGGTGCAACCACCCCCCAGAATGTCGCATAGCTATTAAAAATATGATGAAAATGTGTACTTGTGGAGCAGGTGGGGAAAAAAAAAGATTAGATAATAACATGCATGGTGTGGTATCATTTCTACAAAAAAAAAAAAAAAAAAAATTATAGGGGCACCTGGCTGGCTCCGTAGGAAGAGCATGCGACTCTTGATCTCAGGACTGTGAGTTCGAGGCCCATACTGGGTGCAGAGATTAAACAGAACTGTAAAAATTACATATGCGCCCAGGGAGAAAAGTCTAGAAAAACACAGACCACACATTAACAGTGGTGTTCTCCTGGCACTGGCATTAGAGGGGGTTACATTTTTGTCTTTGTGCTCATATTACAGCTGGCTCTGTGGTTGGCAGTTTTGCATTATTTTTATCCTTGGGAGAAAACTGTCAGGAGGAAGGCTCAAAATCTGATTACAGATTTGGAATCCATAGAATCAAGCGTTCTCCTCAACCTCGGGAACTTCTGGGGTCACTTGAAAATCACAGAATGCATAGTTTTAAAGCTGATTTTAACAGGAATTCTATTAACATAATTCCCTAGGTCTCTTAACGATGAAAAAAGGAAGCACGGTGTACCCTAGGCCCTCTGTGGCTGACACCTCGGGCAACCAGAGAATTTTAAAGCTGGAAGGGACTCTGGACAACCACCCAGCCTGGAGTTTCCCAGAAGGGGCTCCAGGGAAAGGCTGTCTGTGAGCTACTACTGGAGGATGGCTCTCTCTTCCCCTGGGAAGAGTTCTGGGGCCCAGCAAGCCGGGGAAGGTGGAGGCCAGCACAGCTCAGTAGGTTTCTCCCTCACAGGCCTGTGGGGCCTCGGGAAGTCTAAGTGGCTGCTCTGAGGTGACGCAGGCACAGCTCTAGGAAGCCAGCTCGGCACCATGAAGCTCATGGTCCGGGTACAGAGGCTCACATAGATGTCCCCTGGGATGTAACTGGAGGGCAATGAGGGCGCTTCAGGGAAAAGCCAAAAGGAAAACTCTGGGAGCAAACTCTTCTGCTGGCACGGTTTCTAGGGTCTTTTCCTCCTGCCCTGCTCTATGACGAGCTTGAGCAAGGACTGGATTCTGTCCGAGGAACCTCCTCTCGGGTGGCTTCTTCCCCTCTTCAAGCCACAAGCCTCGGTGTGTGGCAGCTAATCCTCACCACAGTAACGAAAAGCAGTGCTACCGATGGGGAATTAGAGCTTCCATCAGGAATGGCCCAAAGTGCGAACTAATGGGCAAATCTCTGTGGGCAGCAGTCCCAGGGTCAAGCAGGCAAAGGCCAGGTCAGCTGAGAACGGAAGGGGGAGCGCCCTCCTTGCTGGCGAGGAGGGAGAAGGGGGATGGGCGAGGGAGCCTGGGACCAGAGAACGGACAGCCTGGGTTTGTGGACCTTCTCCTGGGGACAGTGTAAAGTGGTGGGCCGGTCTCAGGAAGCTGGTGGAGGGTGGCGAAGAACTGCTCAGCCCTCAAGGCCGACCTACCTGGCCCATGACGTCCTCATCGTACGACAGAGTCAGGCCCAGGTCAGCGATGTCGCCTTCGTAGCGCTAATGCAACAGAGAAGGGGCAGGTGTTGGGACCCAGGAGGGCTAGATCCTTGAAGGCTTGAACACTTCCCCTCCTACCCTCACCACGAGGAAGGGGGCAGAAGCCCTAGCAGGGGACGTGGGGGCCTGTAGTGGGTACAGAGAGGCCCATGGACCACAGCAGGAAGTCGCCTTCCACTGCCTGAGAACCCTGGGCCTCAGGCTCACTGAGTTTACACCGGCCTGCAGCTAGGCCCTCTGCCAAGCCCCACTGACCTTGATAGAAGTGAGGTTTTTGTAGAACTCGGAGTCCAGTGAAGGCAGCTCGTCCACGGAGCTGTAGAAGACGCTGTGGTGGTGCCCGAGCAGCTGGCTCAGGAAGAAGGACGCGAAGGGCACGTCCACCACAATTCCCTGCGAGAGCGAAGACAGAGGCTTGCCCGTCTGCCACACAGGATTCCACTGCAGCGGCCGCAGCGGGGCTCTGGGTACACCAGGGAGACCTCTAGACATGGCCTCGACTCTCACTGTGGATCAGCACCTCTTGCCTCTTCGACCAGATGCCTCTGGGGGACGTCACAGTGC
Organism: Proteles cristata cristata; assembly: GCA_017311185.1. Lineage (NCBI taxonomy): Eukaryota > Metazoa > Chordata > Mammalia > Carnivora > Hyaenidae > Proteles > Proteles cristata. The sequence goes on along the minus strand of JAESUZ010004443.1, from coordinate 155,870 downwards.
AGCAGATAGGGACACAGACCTTGGAGCTGTACCACTCAGGGAGCAAATCCCAGCTGCTCTGCTGCCTGGCTGCAGGGACATGGGCTTGCTCATCTGTGAACGGGGACCTCCCCGGTTTAAGGATTAAATGAGTAGGGTGGGGAGGAGCGCAGAGCACGGCTCCCACCTGGAGGCAGGGCAGGGGAAGCCTCTGGGAGAAAGATCTATCCAAGTGAGTCCTACGGAGCACAAAGTCTCTTGCACAAGGCCCCCGGGTGTGTTCTGGGAAGAGGACACAGAACTCCCAGGGCACAGCAGTGTTCAAGGGGGGAAAGGTGAGGGGTGAAGCCAGAGAGGAGGTGGAGCCTGATAAGGAGAGGCCTCTGGAGCCTGGACTCTGCCCCGAAGGGCTTGGACCCCCAGGAGGGCTTGGAGCAGGGTTGCACTTGACATGGGGAGTGGACCAGAGGCAGAAAATAAGAGGTGGGGATACAGCAAGGGAATGTGTGGTACGCTGCAGAGAATGGGCAGATTGTTCTAGGTGGAGAGAAGAGGGTGGATGGGTGAGATTTAGAAGGGACGGGGCTCAGCCTTGGTGATGGCGTCACTCGGAGGGTTGTGAGGGTAGCAGGAGTTCACACACACTGCTCCTCCCCATGGACTCGGCATGACCTAATTTCTCTCTGTGCCGTTACTGCTGGAGACGGAGACACATGCTTCGTGGAGGGAACAGGGAGCACGTTCCCAGAAGCCACAAAGCCATGTTTCTCAGCTGGTCTGACTCTTTTGGGGCACAGCGCAGCTTCGTGTTTAAAAGGGGAGACGTGGCATAGGGCCAGGCACATGCTCATGGGATTTCTTCTTTAAATGGGAATCTACTGAGGAATGGGGGGATCAGAAATGGGGGGATCAGAGAAGGAGTCCAGGACCCCCAACCAGCCCAGGGCACCTAACCACACCACAGTCAGGGACCAGGGCTGTGGATGGAGGCTGTTGACACAGAGCGAATAAGTCTGCTAGGCCTGTCACAGGGCCTCTCTCCCTCCCTGTGCCCCAGCCAGAGGCTCTGCCTTCAGAGGGCCCCCCGGCTTCCTGGGGTTTGTGTTGGAGTGAGAGGGGGGATGCTGTACAGGCAGCTCGGGAGCCCACGTGAAGGCTGCGAGAACGGCAGCCCCAGGGCTCCTGCGGCAGCTTGACTTCTGGCCTGGGGAGGAGGACCTGAAGGGCAGGACCCAAGTGCTCCCTGGCTGGGCTCACGGCAGACAGGGACCAGGACCCGTGGGGGCCTCGCCTGGGGCCCGCACAAGCCCACGCCACCCTGACCCCACGGGACCGAGGAGCCAGGCAGCACAGGCGTTCTACCTATAATAGCTCATTTAACCATCTGCAGCCAGCCAACAGTGTGGCTTTTGTTACCCCTACTTTTTCTGATGAGAACAAGGGCCTACAGAAATAAAAGCGGGGGCGCCTGGGTAGCTCAGATGGTTGAGTGTCTGACTCTTGACATCAGCTCAGCTCATGATCCCAGAGTCATGGGGTTGAGCCCTAAATCGGGCTCTGTGCTGAGCGTGGAGCCTAAAAATCTCTATCCCCTGCCCCTCTCCCTTGCTTGTGCTCTCTCTCTTAAAAACAAAAAAAGGAAAGTAAAGCAACTTGCATGTGCAAGTCACACAGCTAGCCAGGGAAGATGGGTCTCAGCCAGGAGGTGTGGACTCCGTCCTGCTGTCCGTAGGCACCACCTGACCCCTGGGGCTGGCTCTGAAGCACTCACTCTGAAAACAACAGATTTACAAAGAGCCCTAACAACGATCACACCCCACAAAATGCTATCCTCCTACAACTGGGACCAGGCCGGCTGGAGTTTGAAGTTGGGTTCTACGGATTAACCTCCACCGAGACTCTGGACGAGTGTCTGGATGCCTCAGTTCTGTCACCTGCAGGTAAATGGGACAGCAGCCGCAGCGCAGCATTGGCCAGAGGATGAAATGACATTCTACCCTCTTTCTGGGACTCCATCCTAATGACAGGCCCCTCATGTGGCTAGGCCCGGCCACCAGCATGCACAAAGCCCACGGGGCTTCTGACGTCTTGTTTTCCCTTCCGGGCAACGCCCCTGAACGGGCCTACCTCATACACCGCCTTCCCTAGCATCTTGCCCACGAACTCGAAAAGCTGCAGGTAGTTCTCATGAATGTAGGACGTGGGTGAAGGGTACAGCCTCTCGTCCCCGCTGGTCGTCTGCGAGGAAGAACGGAGAGGCACGGAGGTTAAATGCCTCGTAACGAGGAGGCCCAGCCCTTCGCTTCTCGTTTGTCACTGAGACCCTGACTGCTGTCAGCCCCACTCCTGCTGCCCTTGAATACCTTGAAGAGATTGAGTGCTGGGTCGAACACCCTCTTGATGATTTCCTCCAAGAACTCCTTGAAAACACCGTCCTGGTCGATGCCGGCCTCATCCACCCCGAGGTCATTGACGAACTTCACGCGGATGACCCCCTTCATGGCGTGCTGGGACAGCTGTCGGAGCTGCTCGTAGCCATCCTGCCGAGGCCAGAATTGCAGCTGTCAGGAGCGGGAGGTCGCCAAGACCCCGCTCCCGAGTGTGGCCCGCCCGGAGGGACTATTAAACAGTTAGGCCGTGGGGGGACGGGGGGTGGGGTGCGCAGGTCTCACCTGCTTTTAAACGAACTTGTTAAAAGGAAAACTCATTTTGGAGATGTGCCACTATTGCTCTGTGGCAAGGGGAGGCTGTCCCTGAGATGATGCCGGGCACCGAGATGGGGAAACCAGGCAAGGTGAGTTGATACACTCCTGGCTGTCCCACAAAGGATGCAAGAAACTGGGACAAGATCCCACCCTATTTTAATGCAAAGAGTAGCTGATTTAGCTCATGGTAAAAAATCAACCAGTGACAACCAATGGAATGGGAAAAGATAGTTGCAAATGACATATCAGATAAAGGGTTAATATCCAGAATCTATAAGGAATTCACCAAACTCCACACCCGAAAAACAAACGACCCAGTGAAGAAATGGACAGAAGATATGAACAGACACTTCTCCAAAGAGGACATCCAGATGGCCAACAGACACATGAAACGATCCTCAGCATCCCTCCTCATCAGGGAAATACAAATCAAAACCACACTGAGATACCACCTCACGCCAGTCAGAGTGGCTAAAATGAGCAAATCAGAGAACTCTACATGCCGGCGAGGATGTGGAGAAACGGGCACCCTCCTACACTGTTGGTGGGAATGTAAACTGGTACAGTCCCTCTGGAAAACAGTGTGGAGGTTCCTCAGGAAACTAACAATAGAACTCCCCTATGACCCAGCAATAGTACTGCTAGGAATTTACCCAAGGGATACAGAAATGCTGATGCATAGGAGCACATGTACCCCAATGTTCATAGCAGCACTCTCCACAATAGCTAAAACATGGAAAGAGCCTAAGTGTCCATCAACAGACGAATGGATCAAGAAGATGTGGTTTCTCTATACCATGGAATACTACATGGCAATGAGAAACAATGAAATCTGGCCATGTGTAGCAACATGGATGGACCTTGAGGGTGTTATGCTGAGCGAAATAAGTCAGGCAGAGAAGGACAAATATCATATGTGTGCACGTATAGGAGGATTAGGAGGAACTTAACAGAGGACCAAGGGGGAGAAGAAGGGCGGAAATGGTGGGGAAAAGGGAGAGAGGCAAACCATGAGAGACTCTTGAATGCTGACAAAAACTGAGGACTGGTGGATGTGGGGGGGAGGGGTGATGGGCACAGAGGAGGGCATTTGTGGGGATGAGCACTGGGTGTTATGTGGAAACTAATTTGACAATAAACTATTTGTATATATATAAAAAAAAAGAAACTCGAAAAAAAAATCAACCAGTGAAACTCACAGACTGCCACAAGGCGAAAAGTTAAATACCACCCCCCAACCCCTGCCACTGCTCAACTCCTGATATCTTTCCCCAGATCACAAAAGGGCTGGTGAGTCAGGCTGAGGAATTTAGGTTCTATGCTGAGGGCACTAGGGAGCCACAGAAGAGTCCAAGCAGGGAGTGACATGGCTGGCTTTCCCAGAAAGATCGTTGTTGGTGGCACAGCAGCCGATGGAGGGGACGAGGGTGTGGGATTGGCAGGCATGGGCAGGGGAGAGGAGAAGGCTGCAGCCAGCCCTCGAGGCATGTAGCCTCTGGTGTGCCTCCCCATGCAGACCTCGAGGACACGACTTTTGAGTTCTTGTAATCATCCTGTTTCGTCTGCCTCTTGATTCTAATGTGTCACGGTCTCCCAGGTTCCTGGCATGTGGACGCTGATGAGCCGCTCAGGTGTTTGGTTCAGAGCAGTGACTGTCAGAAGCAGTGAACAGGACAGCGGCCATGGAAGTCTTCTGTTCCAACACGAGGCCCCGTTATGGGGGAGAAACCGAGTTCTTCAGATCCTGTCGCATAAGGTACAAATCAACTGCAACGTCCCTACTGAGGCCGCCCCGTGGGTCTCCCTCTCAGGCATGACCGCGGTGCCGTCAGACATCCTGCTAACATGAGACGGAGCATCTCGACGGCGCCCACCTGTCTGCCAGTCCGGCCCCTTGACACAAAGCACACCAGGCCAGAACGGTAGGACCTGCTTTGGGAAAGCCTTGGCGCCTTCCTGCTGATGACATTTGTCTAGCAATGCAGAGGACCGTCCCAAATCTCTCTGGAAGGCAGAGGACCATGGTTTTGGGTGCACAGGCCTGAGAAGTACTCTGTATGCATTTGGGAGTTTGAAAACCATGAAGTTAGTTGCAAAGAAGTGGGAAACAGGAAGTCACTGGGCGATGCCAGCGGCAGCGTTTAAGCCGCCCAGTCTCCATTTAAGATCACTATCTTGGCACTGGCTTGGGGATGGGGGGAGAATTCCAGCATCTTCTTGCTTGCTTGCAGGATTTCCTCAGATTAAACGAGATGGTGTTCTGTGCAAGCACTTAGCACACAGCTGAACACATGGGAGGCACTTAAGGAATGCTAGTTGGAGTCAAATCTTATTTTTATTTTTAATTTATTATTGATTGATTGAGAGGGGTGGGGCGCAAGAGGCAGAGAGAGAGGAAGAGAATCCCAAGCAGGCTCTGTGCTGTCAGGTGACGTGGGGCTCGACCTCACAAACTGTAAGATCATGACCTGAGCTGAAATCAAGAGTCGGACACTTAACCAACTGAGCCCCCGAGCGCCCCTCAGTTCTTCTTCAGCCCCACGTTGGCCTTTTCTCTGAGGAGCTGTAGTGAGAGCTTTGGCAGCTGCCTCTGACATAACTGCTGGCTGCACCCCACAGCCTCTGGGAGCCGACGGCATCGCCCATGGACTCCGTCTACATCTGTCCTTCCTTCTGGAAGGCGGGTGGGAGAATGGCGTTCCTCTTCTCTACTGCGTCTCAAAGACCCTGACCTGGGAGAGAGCTGGCTCCCAGGTGCGGCTCTCCCACGACACCTGAGTGAAGCTGACTGCGAATCTTTGCCTCTCTGGCCTCAGGTCCGCCTTTGAACAGAGTGGGGGACAGGGCTAGGCCGAGTGTGGTTAAGCGTCACCCTGGTTCCAAGAGGCTAGGGTCCCAGCCCCAGTTCACCCTGTGTGAGGGGACACCTTCCTGCAAGGCTTGAGACTAACACCAGGAAGCGGAGTGCTGAGCCGCCTGTACCTTCAGTACAAACCACAGAAGAGGGAACAGAAAAAAAGCCCAGGGTATCATAGGAGAGGCTGACATCAGTTTTGTGATGCCCCCTTGTGTCCGAATCAGGCAAATGCCGCCGCACTCTCCAGTTCTGACAACTGAGCCACCAGGTAAGGAGAATGATTAGGGTTCCGGCACGTATGACCCTCTCCCTTCCCAATTCCATACAACAGCGATCAGGTTCATGATGAGACAAACTCTAACGGGACGTGGAAAGGAAAGTGGACTTGGCCTAAAACCTAAGACAGCCACCCCTCCTCTGACACCGATGGCTGTGTTAGAAAGCAGGCCCAGGGTCACGGGAGGAACCTGAGGGATTCGCAGGAACACCTGAGGGAGTCGGGGATTCCATCACTCTCAGGACACCCCGTGTCTGCAAGCCCAGCCTTCCCATCAGGGCCGAACACATCTGAGGGTGACTGGGGATGATAAGGGACGGGGAGGAGCGTCCAGGTCTGAATGACGAAAATGCCGCAGAAGGGAGGTTCCAAACCCACTGGGGCTCTTTCTTCTTGGAGTCAAAGCAAAGCTTGCAAACTGGTGGCCCACAAGTTGAATTTACTGGGAAGACAGCTATTATCTAGCCTTCCAGGCACATTACAAAATTCCATCAGCTCACAGCACAAAAGCTCGGGGATCTCATACATACAAGCTCCCACATTTTGGCCTTCTCCAAAACACCCAGAGCATAGCGGAGCCTAAATCGCTGCATGGAAGTAGTCAGGTGGAACTGAGTGGAGGTGGTCTCTTTTAGGGGGGCATGTGCTCCCCCTGCCCACCCCTCTCTACTGCTTGAGGTCACTCAGGCTGGATGCCATGTGTCATCCATCCACTCATTCGTGGGGCTCGTTTTGTTAAGCAGTGACCAAAACTGCGGGCTGTGTTTTGGAGCGGGGGCGAGGGGCCGGGGAAGTGAAGAAGATTCCTGCTGTTCGGCATGCACACAAGATGCTCCTGCGTGGACACGCTTGGCCAGCCTCACCCGTTCCCACAACCAGCGGGGTCCTTGTAGGCGCTTACATTTCTTATCTCTGCTTTTAAGAATGTCAAAAATGTCATCTGGTTACATCTGGTGCCTTTCCCCGGCACACCGCAGGGTCGATCACCAGCATCTGGGGGGTACTGAAAGCAGCTCTCCAGGAAGGAGCGTGAATACCCCAAGGGAGAAAATGAAAATGTGTCGGGGAGGAAGGGCCGCTGCCATGGCCAGTGGCTGGTGGCCAGTTACGTGGCCATGTGCTATCCTGGGATCCTATGACTGCCCCATGATCCTATGCCCTATGATCCTATGACTGCCTATGATCCTATGACTGCCCTCCACCGCAGGGCACACTAATGAGGAATGGTGGCTGGAGCAAGATCAAAGGTCTGAAGAGCAAGCATGGGCAAATAAACCAGCACGGCCTCTCTTGTGGGCTCGGGGCTCACTCACTACCGCTGGTGGGATCAGCACATGTGGGCAGGTGCCACACTGCACAACCCTCGGGGAGGGTATGGCATACACAACGCAGACCTCACGGTTACATACATTTATTACAACAACGTTCCAGCAGATGGTAGCTGGCGTCTTGTTCCAACAAAATCAATATATTATTACAATTTTCTGACATATAGAGGTAAAGTATTCTGAGGACAGGCACTAATTTCCGGTCCACATGAAGTTGCCACATAGTAGTAACCACGGACACTGGGTTTGGCTAAGGGGAGCCACTTGTTCCTCCCAAGTTCATGTCTACAAAGAACTCCTAGCTCTGTAATAAAAGCACTTCCCAGGATGGCTCAGTAAACTTGCTACCTACACCCCAGCCTCCACGCTCATGGTCGGGAATCTGGCCAGAGTGCCTACCAGGACAAATGGAGTTTGCACAGACTCGAGCATGCCTGCACACGGCACCTCCTGTCCTCACTGCGAAGAGGCACAGTGTTCAGTGCTCCAGCCCAGGGGCCCACATGGGGAAAGGAAGGGCAGCACTGCACTGCGGGTTCCTAGCACTGAGGACATGTCTACTCAAGTGGCTCTTTGGAGCATCTATCAGGGCAAATGGCCCCATTCTGCTCCCTGAGCCTTGATTTCAGTGTCGTTGGACCAAGGGGAGACAAGAACAGTTCAGAGGCAATAGATCATCCCTTGACGTCCCCACCCCCCATCTCACAGAGCACACCTCTTTGTGATGGGCTTCTTACCTCCAACATGCGGGACCGTCGGATTGTGATATGAGTGACGTGGGGAGAGGCCGAGCTAGTTTCCACGAGCCCCAGCTTCTCCTTCTCCTTGGTAACCATGTTTCGGAACAGGAGAACTCTCTGAAATGAGCAAAGGTGAGACCAGGAATTGGGTCAACAGCTGATGATTCCCTGAGACATACTGCAGGGGGCTAATGGAACAAGTCACGTGACAGGCCACCACAACAGGACGCCGATACGTGCTATGGGTCAGAAATGTCTTGGGCAAAGAGCAGACGGCCCTAAAACACCCTTGGGAATTAGAAATACAGCTGAGTACATGCCAAGGAAGAAAGGCCCCAGAAAGAGTGGTCTGGCTGCAGTCAGAGTCTGGTTAAAAATGGTCTGGGAGCTGGGGCGCCTGGGTGGCTCAGTCAGGTAAGCGCCCAACTTTAGCTTGGGTCATGATCTCACAGTTCATGGGTTTGAGCCCCACACTGGGGTCCACGCAGTGTGGAGGGTCCTTGGGATTCTCTCTCTCTCTCTCTCTGTGCCCCTCCACCACTCATGCTTCCTCTCTCAAAAATAAGCTTAAAAAAAAAGAACGGTCTGGGAGAAAATCATTCTCGTTCAGTCAATAAGCCACTGTAAAAACCTGGTGCTAGAACACGATACAGAGGCTGCTTTATATAGCTATCCTGCTTTAAAGGAAATCAATGTTAGGAGTTAAAAAACAGAAACATTTCAAAGATGATTTTTTTCACTGTCAGAAATTTCAAAAAACAATCCCACAGAATAAAGGTCCCTGACCTTTTATCAGCCTCGTCTGTACCCTTAAGCACATCACAGGCCCCCTCCCGTCCGTAATATTTCTCAATTATGGTTAGAGAAGAACCCTCTCGCCCCACGGGTCAAGAGTCTGATAAGCCCCTTTTAGGAGAGCATGACCCTTCACCCTGTCCTGGGTTTGAGAATCACTGCTGTAAAAGCACCCTGATGATGTCACCTGAATGAAGAAATCAATCTAATCACTGCTGTTGTTTTTTAAAAATGGGAATCCCCTCAAAAGTCAAAAGATGTGTTAAATACAAGAACACAGTCAGGATGATACCACCAGCAGTGGTAAGGAGAGCTAATGATATACAGGAGAGGCTAGCGTGCTTACGTTTGATCATCTCACTGACCATGAAGCTAATGTACAGCTGTGGCAGGAAAAGCAATTGCCGACGGCCTCCTGAGGGGGAATGCGTCTGGCAGAGGGGTTACTTCTCAGGGAAGCAGCCTGATGTGGCTGGTTCACGAGCCTAGGAACAAGGGCTGAAGTGCCCTGGATGGTATCAGAGGCTCCCGGGGCTCCAGGACAACGTGGAAGGGAAGAACGGATTGAGCAACAGAGAGGGAGGCTGTGATGGGGATGAATGGCCCAACCACGTCTCTCGTCTGTGCAGGGGGAGTGGAGACTTCCAGAACAGGTCTTTAACTCGTGTGGGGCCATGGGGCACGACTGTTGGCTCTCACCCCAAATCTTTAGCAGGATCACCTGAACATGAGGCAGAAGAACAGCTTCCCAGGGCACCTGGGCGGCTCGGTCGGTATAGCGTCTAACTCTTGATTTAGGCTCAGGTCATGATCTCGCCATCACGAGATCAAGCCCCGAGTCAGGCCCTGCGCTGATACTGTGGAGCCTGCACGGGATTTTCTGTCTCTTCGTCTCTCTCTGCCCCTCCCTCCACTCACATGCGTGTGCCTCTCTCTCTAAAAACGAATAAATAATCATTTAAAAAAAGTTAAGAGAAAAGCTTCTCATCTGAGTTAATCTGCTATGGGGCAAAGACATCCACCCAGAACCAGAAGTGCAGAGGTGGCTGTGAGAAGGGCAGGAATCAAGGAGAGACTGCGTGGGGCTCTGGTCTCCATGGGGCGTGAAGGAGAAGGTTGGGGGCACCTGTAAACAGCTCTCAAGGGTCTGAGATGGCAGCAGACATCTGGAAAAGGGTCCTTGTCTCCATTTTGCAGATGAAGACACTGACTCACTCAAAGTCACACAGCTGGTGGACAGGGGCCATGGTCAAACCCGGGACTTGGGCACGGACCACCACACCACACAGTCCCTGCCCACCCTGCATGGCACTAGGCCTTCCAGGCCAAAACCAGGAAGAGAGGCCTCAAGTCCCAGTCAGGGATGAATCGATCGCACATAAAAGTACAAAAGCGGGTCGCCTGGGTGGCTTAGTCGGTTAAGCATCCGACTTTCGCTTGGGTCATGATCTCGCGGTTCGTGGGTTCGAGCCCCGCTTCGGGCTCTGTGCTGACTGCCAGCTTGGAGCCTGGAGCCTGTTTCAGTCTGTGACTCCCTCTCTCTCTGACCCTCCCCTGTTCACGCTGTTTCTCTCTCTCCTAGAAATTAAAAAAAAAAAAGATAAAAAAAAGTGCAAAAGCAACATGAGAAAGCAGAGAGAAGAAAGTGCTGTGTGCACAAATGAGGCAGGGCTGAAGCCTTTGAAACATGAAGGGAGGTGAGCATGGCTTTGTGGGCCACACACATGAACGAGATCAAGAATAGGGAAAGGTATGGCGTTGAGGGCAGATGTCACAGTGACAGACGCAAGACAAAGGGCAGGGCTGGAGAGACTCTAACCGCACTCCCCCCACGTGCTTCGGCAAGAATGTGCAGCACGTGCCCATCAGGAAGGGACAGCGCCCTGGCTGCTATGACATACTGAGCCCTCCTGGACCTGCTGGGGCCATGAAAGGGTCAGTACAGGGGCCAGGGGTCAGGGAAGGGTCTCCAAGATATGAGAGAAAGAGTTCCTGAACCAAGGACAAAAAGCTGGGATGGCACTCTTCAGCACAACACAACGTGGATTAGATTACAGCCTGCTCCCCAAGTTGCACCAACTAACCTTGGAGCTTCTCAGGCTTCTTGTGCTCAGTACCCCTAGGGGCTCAGGACCATCACAGTACTCCTCCGCCAAAAGAAATACTAACAGTGCCATCTACGAGATGGCGAGGGTCCTAACCACTTGATAAATATTCATGTGCAAAGAGCTTAGTTGTATTTTAAAAATACATGCACGTGGAAATAAAATTCAGTTTTGTTTTTAAAACCCGGCATAGCAAATGGGGGATCTTCGAAAGGAGCGCTAAGCCCATGAGCTCGAGCTGGAGCCCCACAGAGTGTCCAGCGAGTCTCACCGTGCTCTTCTCAAATGCTGAAAATGCCTTGTGACAAGTCAGGGTCACTCCGCACCGTGTCTGTGACCTGCAGACACATGGGGCAGTGAGCCCAGACTGCACGGGACGGGAATGCCATGGTCTAGGGCTGACCTCAAGGGCACGCGGGTCCAGGGCGGGGTGCTGTGTTTTCAGTCAGACTGCACCAAACTGGACAAGGCCTAGGGGAGGAGGGGCCGGAAGCGCGTCCAGGAGGAGTAGCTGGGGAGGGGAAGGATGCTACCCACGGCACAGATGACCCAAGGGCGGACGAGAGTTGTCTGCACATCTTGGAAGATTTACAGATTCCCCTTGGAGTGGTTGTTCAAGGACCAAAGGGTAGAAGTTATAGAGAAGTAAATTAGTTGCAGGTGAGGAAGAACATTCCAACACTGGGAAGAGTAAAGCAACAGATTGGCCAGCGTTGTGAGACTGCAGGTCTTCTATCTGAGGCAAGGTCAGGTGTACTGTCGGGGGGAGGGGGGGTGTTCCCACCTGGGTGGGGGACAGGGCGGAAGGCGGCACATGTTCCCTAAGTAAGCTCCACAAGGTCCCTTCATCTCTAAGAGGCTCTGCTATGAAGTGCAATAAGAATTTAAACAGCCACATCCGTCTGCCAATCACTACTTGAGAGTAAAGAATGGCAATGTGAGTATTAACATCAAGGTCAGAACAATATCAAAGAGCAGCAAGGAATAAGTATCTCTGAAAAATAAGGTTCAATTTACAAAAATGTGACTTAGGCTCTTTTCTAAAAATGTCTTTTGTCCAAAAAGAAAAAAAATGGGGTGGGGGAAGGGCACCTGGGTGACTCCATCTGTTGAGCATCTGGCTCTTTCGGCTCACATGGTCTTGCAGTTCATGGGTTCGAGCCCTGTGTCGGGCTCTGCGCTGATGGCACAGGGGCTGCTTGGGATCCTCTCTCTCCCTCTCTCTCTGCTCCTCCCCTACTTGTGCTCTCTCTCTTTCAAAATAAATAAACTTAAAAGAAAAAGAAAAACGAAAAGAAAGGCACACAAAGACCTGTAAAAGCCTCTTCTGAAGGCAGCTTCAAGCAGACATTTCTGGAGTGTCCACCACGACCAGGGACGTGGGCAGTGCCTTCCCTCATTTCCTGACACTCCGGCCACAGCACCTGACCCTTCCCGAGACTCTCCCGTCCCCTGGGTCCAGGTGCCATGCTGCTGGTTTCCTTCCTCTGAGGAGTCCTCCCCTCGTGCTGGCCCTCTGAAGGACAGGTCCCTGGCTGTCTGCCTCCGCCTGGTTCCCTGATCACCCTGTCCGCGTCCATGGGTGCAGTCAGATTTGGGCGCTGTCCACACGCAGGGTCTCTCTCCACCCCACTGTCTGATGGCCTTGAGCAATGGCAGATACCGCACATGCTGCCTGTTCAAAGCTGACCTCACCAGCACCTTTCAGACCTCCTCTAGCCTGTGCTCCTATCCTGGGGAATGATGCCCCCAAGCGCCTAGGAGCCCAAGCCGGAAACCCGCCCACCACCCGAATCTCTCCTTTCCTTCTCTGAATGTCTTTGCCCTCATTCTATCATCTCTCCACCTTCTAAATTCTTTTTTTTAACGTTTATTTATTTTGAGAGAAAGAGAGAGAGAGTGTGTGAGTGGGGGAGGGGCAGAGGGAGAGAGAGACACAGATTCCGAAGCAGGCTCTAGGCTCTGAGCTGTCAGCACAGAGCCGGATCCGGGGCTCGAACTGACAAGCAGGGAGATCATGACCTGAGCCGAAGTCGGATGCTTAACCAACTGAGCCCCCCAGGCGCCCCTAGAAGGAATCTTCTAAAAACACAGCTCTGAACAGGTGCCCCCGAAGCTGATACTGCTCCAACGGCTCTGCCCCTGGTTTGCAAGGTCCTTCCAGCTCCAAGCCTTACAGCCACCCTCGGCTCCCCGGCTCTCCTTCATGTCCTCCACAGCCAGACCACACACCGGGCCTTCCACTGGAGCGCAGTCTCAAGCAGCCAGGCCTGTAACTACTGGAGGCCTCTCCTGACTCCCTTCCCCCTGTTCACAGCAGGCCCTGGGCCCCAGCCTGGGCTCCCACAGCACCCATCCCTGTAACACGCACCCACGGCCAGAGCTGCCAGCTCACATTTCTGTTTCTGTACTTGGCTTAACGCCTAACATAGAGGGAGACCCTCTCTCTGCCCGCAGGTGCTGGGGCAGAAGGATGAGCGGGGCCCAGCTCTGAGAGCGACTCACGTTTTTGTGGGGAATGACATGAGGGATGTACTGCAGGATCAGCTGCGCCCGTTTTCTGTCCTTGTCCAGTTCTTGGAAGAGCACGCTGGGTTTGAGATCCCTTCAGAAGGAAGGCATGGGTCTGGGTTATTACAGGGCAGCCACTCTCCAGTGCAGGGGCGGCCAGCCTGCCACCAGTTTTGTAAATGCGGTTTCGGCGGGTCATGACCACACCCATCCACTGCGCCTCGTCCCTGCTGCTCTCACGCTACAGGCAGAGAGGAGTTCTTGCAACAGAGATGATGGTCTGCAAAGCCTGAAAGACTTAACTCGCTGGTCTGCCAGAGCCCACTCCAGTGCCACAACACAAGAGCTGAAAGGTCACTGATAAAAAACCGCAGACGTCTTGGGGCACCAGGGTGGCTTGGTCGGTTAAGCGTCCGACTCTTCATCTGGGCTCAGGTCATGAGCTCACAGTTCGTGAGACGAAGCCCTGCGGCAGGCTCTGCGCTGAGAGCATGGAGGCTGCTGGGGATTCGGCCTCGCCCCCTCTCTGCCCCTCCCCAGCTTGCTCTCTCTTAAAAAAACAACAACAAAAAACAAAACTGCAGGCATCTTACATTGAGTTGTAAGTGAATTTCCTTACCCTACTCCCCAAAAAGCTAGCTGTAGCTTTTATCCTGCTCATTCAGTTGATAAAAACCACCCTAAATTCTCATAACCTGCCGCTTAGTTTAGCTACAAGAACTTTCTTCCCGACTGCTAACTGTGGCTTGGCTTTGCCACCATTACTGAGCTCTAACCACCCCCAGGGTAAGCACGTCCTCACAGACACCAACTGCTAGGCGGTCTGTCCTCCCAGGTGGTCAGAGGCTGAGGGAGAGACGAAGACCCCTCAGCCCCAGAGCACGAGACTGACCGCCTGACGGAGGGGAGCCCAGCCCCTGCACCCCTGCTCGCCCAGCCCCGCTCCTCACTTCCGCAGCCAGTGGTCCTCGGGGGCGAAGCGCCGCCGGCAGTCCCTCTCGTACAGCACCATCAGCCAGCCGTGGACAGAATGGAACAGCTCCAAGGTGTCCCCCTTGGCGTTCTCTGTGGGCCAAAGAGATGGGAGAGCTGTACGCACAGAGCCGGTCGGGGCTGGTGAGGAGGACGGGGTCTTGGCTCTGCTGGACACCAGACCCCCCACCCCCCCACCCCCGAGGTCTTGGTCTCCCTCGCCCTGGGGTCTACATCGAATAACAGAATAAAAGCTGTCCTGGGTACGTCCTGAGTGTCTGTAGGACCCTAGGGTCTCAGACACAGTCACCCCACTGCCTTCCGCTAGCAGGCCATCCCAAGGACCTTTTCAGTCTCAGGAGCTGTGTACTAAGCAAATTGGAAGTACTTTAGGAGGTGAGCTCGGATTTGGCGCGTGACCTGACACGTGTTTTCTTTTCACGGAAATCAACTCAAAGAAGCAAAGGGAGGTTCAGGGCAGAATCATCATCGTTAATAATCCTTCACACCTACACGTACACCCTGAAGGGAGATGTAAGACTTCCGTATTTGCACCTACTATCTTAAGAGGCCGCAGACAGAAGTAAAACTTCCAATCACGTGACTAAACGCGCCTGTTCAGTTAGCTGTGGCGGGCAGTGACGCCAAGAATGATGTCGACGTTCCGGACCGCGTGCGGCACGAGGGCAGGCATCTTTACCTTACCTACGATTCCATCCCAGATCATCTTAAACACAAAGGAGTTCAGGAAAGAGGAGATGGTGACCAGCTCTTCCAGTTTGAATGAGATTTGTTCTTCATAAACTTCGATGTCGTCAAGGATCCTAAATCAGATGGAAAGGTAGTCACAACCGCCCACCGAGGAAAGGGGGAAAATGAGATGTGTATCTCTTATTAGACACACAGAAGCTCACGAAATAAGCTCTGATGGGTAGGATTTGCTTCAGGAGCACCTGGAGGGGAGAGCGGGTGGCGGCAGAGGTGAAGCAAATGCGACCACGTGCGGATGAGTGTGGAAGCTGGTAATGGGCACATGAGGGGTCCTTCCACCCTCCTCTCCACTTTCTATTATTTTGAAATTGTTCATAGTGAAAATTTTAAAGCCACAGCTGAGAGAGGAAAACAACAAACTCTCCTCTATATTTTTCTTATTCATAAGGATCCGATTGCAACATCTTAATTCATGCCTATCCACGCCTATCCAGAAACCCTGACAGAGTCTGTGCTCACTGAGCAAAGCTGTAGAATCTTCCTCTGCATCTGCTGCAGCCAATAGTGACCCTTAGTAGGTACCGGAGGAGTGTTTATGAGGGAATAAATAAATACATGTTTGAAAGAATGTGTGAATAAATGGACTGTTTAAGGTACAGGTCTACCTGAAAATTTCCTAAGTCTGCTCCATTCACTTTAAAGCACGAATTCGCCCTTGGGACCCAGCCCTTCAGGGTGTCATTACCCTTGCTCTTGCCTCCAACTGCTCACGGAGCCCCTCTCTCCGCGATTCTTACCCAATCTGCCACCTACGTGTCCCTGATACCCTCCTACCCAGTGTCTTCTGCCATGAATGTAACTGCCTGGGGCCCATTCTCATAATTCTTTACCAACCTTTGGGAAAAAAAATGGAATGAAAAGAATACCAAACACACAAGCAGACACATAAGCTGAAAAAACAAAAGAATGAACTGGGACACATTTGTTAGTTCCCCACCCTGAGCCAGGCACTACACTGAGAACTTGACTTTCCTTTTCTCACGTACTCCCTATCAGACGGCTGCTATTTCCACTCTTTGAAGGAGGAAGCTCAGGGTGGTTAAGAAACTTGCCTAGGGTCAGTGATAATAATGACAAGAATAACAGCCCTTCCTAAGTGTCCCTGTGCTAAACACTTTGTGCTTTATCTCCTTCAGTCCTCACCGCATAGCCCAGAGACACGTGCTACTCTTGTTCCCACTTCTAGATGAGGAACCAAAGGCTCAGAAAGGCGGAGTCCCCTTGCTCAAGGTGTCTCAGGAAGTGGCCCACCCAGGACTTGCATCCCCACACTCTGGCTGTGGAACTTTCCAGGTAACTGTCTAACCTAAATGGTGGAGCAGTGATTTGAACCCAGCTCTGGGAGACCCCAGAGCCCACATTCCGTGGTACTGACCCAGCTCCCCTGGAAGGATGGAACTAAGAACTGCTGAACCCCCACTATGTGCCACCTATTCTATAATCGTTTTCTTGTCTAATAACCCTGCCACATGGCTCCAGAGGATGGCGGTAATCACATCAGCAGCCACTTCCTTACTGACACTGTAACTGGGCTTCTCCACGTTCTAGGAGAGGAACCCAAGACCACAGCAGTCAACCTACGTGACGAGGTGCCGGGAGCAGTCACAGAACAGCGTCAGCATGGCCAAGAGCTGCTTGGACTCTTCGGTGTCATTGTTGAGGCACTCCGAGAAGAGCTTTAGCCCTCCATGGGGCCCCAGCTCACAGATAAATGCCCACAGTTTGGGGAGCAGGTCATCAAGGTAAGTGAGTCCTGGAAAAGGACAGAAAAACCCAAGCTTTAGGTGGGGGCTCCCTCTGGTTCCCAGTTTCTCCTCCCCACTGGGGGAACAAAACACTTACTCCTGTTATTGAACATTTAATGGGTGTGAAAGAAGGTGCAGTTACTAAGAAGATCACGGTCACCACCAGAGTAATGACGGCAATAACAGCTAATGTTTAATGGCGCTTTCCGTGTTCCAGATGTCATTCTTAGTACTCTGTGTGCATTACCACCTTTCTACCTCGTGAGATCCAACATTACCTCCATCTCATAAGGGGAGAAACTAAAGCCTGGAGACCTGAAGTAATGAGCCCCAAATCACCCAGTCCAGTAAGTATCAGAGCCAAGAAAAGGAACCCAGGTCTGTTTGACTCAGTGTTTATATTTTAAATCAGGGATTCACAAATTTTTTCTGGAAAGGCCTAGAGTCACTACTTTCAGGCTCTGTGGGCCTGGCCTCACACCCTGCCACACTACTGAATGCTACCAGCATAGCACAAAAGCAGCCACAGACAAGATGTAAATGAATGGATGGGCTGTTTCAATAAAACTTTATTTAGAAAATCAAGTGGTGGGCTGCATTTGGCCCATGGGCTGTAGTCTGCCGAGCCCTGGTTTAAACCATCTTTCTGGCTCACCTACACTTGGCAAAATTTCCTCTCTTGTACTATTCTACCTTTGTTAAAAATGGGAAAGCGATGCAAGCACTTAACCCTGGGTGAAGCACAGGACATTCTAGGAACACTTCCCAATGGCTACAAGGCCTCAGACACACAGGCTACATCACTGTTACATGTTAAGTCTATTAGTACAGCTATTGACTCAGAGTCTGGCTCTGAAATTCCATGTATCTCTGAATACACAATAAGGTGTGTACCTCAAATGATTCCTTATATTTCACTCTATGTTGGAGTCCTTATAATAGGCCTCATTTTACAGGACATTCTGAATCACCTGGCTTTGAACAAAGAACTGCTTCAGGAAGATATATTAGCCTGGAGAAGGAGCAGATGACGGACTCAATCAGTGCTGCTAAATGCTTAGACTAGGGGGGGTCTGAAGGAACCAGAGAGGAGTGCCCACTTAGCTCTTATTCCTAAAGGTCTGAGGTCACATTTTTAAGTGAGCAGGACGTGGTCATGGAATGCAGAACCCTCACAGTTTAAAAACAGATGGAGACAGAAGCAGAGTGAGTAGTCACACTGTGGCGACCACAGATGTACTCCCACAGGACAATAAAGGAAGAGCACCTACTGTCACATCCTGGGAATGTCCTCACGGTGGGGATGAAAATGCTCGTTTGCAGCCTCAGACCTGGATTCAACAACGGCTGTGTCTGGAGCAACCCCGACAGCAGCGAAGACGTGGGGCCCTGGAGAGCTGGGCCAGGGGACAGCACGTGGCTGCCACATGCACACGAGGAGCAGGAGCAAAGTGCGTTACCTCACGTGATCTGCTGTGTGTGCCGCTAAACAGGCAGACCGAACATTCTACCAACACTTTAGACTAGTTTATCTCATTCTTAAAAGGAAGTATTTTCCAGTTAGCCAAGAGAAGTTCTGGGTTCCCTCACTGGGACAATGGGGGATGCCTGAATATGTGGTCACCTCAAAAGGCTGAACACAGGCCATCACCTCAAAATCACATCACTCAATATATTTCTCAAGCTCTCGCACTGGGTGCTGGGGTCCTGGGCTTGGTCCGGGCCCCTTTTCTTCTGCTTCTGCCCTCTCCCGAGGGAACCCTGGGCCCAGGGCCTTATGCACACGCCTCTGCTCGCGTCCCCACACCGTCCACTCACGGGCCTGCCTGGCACCTCACACTCCTCACAGCCAAACAGGGCTCCTCCCAGCTGGCCTCTCCAGTTGCAAATGCAGCACCGTCCACAGGCCAACTGTCCGGCCTCACCCTTGAAGCCTCTAGCTGTCACTCACCCAAGTCCAATCTTCCTCTGGGACCTGTAGACGCGACTTCTAAAACACATCAGATGCCCCTGCTCTCAACCCTGCCCCCAGGCCAGTCCCGTGCTGCCCCACAGAGGAGCTCTGGCAGCGTCCGGGGACAGGCAGGGTTCGCACAACAGGGAGGCACGGCCGGCAGGTGTGACGACAGGGCTGCTCAACACCCTAACACCGGACAGGACGGCTTCCACCACGAAGGATCATCGGGCCCGAAACGTCAGCGGGGCTGAGGCTGGGAAACCCTGCTCAGTCCAGGCCCACAGTCTGACTACTTCCACAGTCACAGTGCCTGTCACGACAGCAACTACGCGCTTCCCTTGCTTACAGCCCATCTCCTCACACCTCGAATCCCCTGGGGAAGGGACCCTGGCTGTCTTAGTCACCTCCGTATCCTCAGGGCCTGGCACCCACAGGTGCTCTATCGACACGTGAAGATGAGGAGGTGGTAAGCGTGAAAGAGAGGTGGTGGCAATTTAGGACGTAAAGAAAGGTAAAATGAAACAGAAAGTTCTAAATCCTTTATGTAGTCAGCAGCCTTATGGCTTCCAGCCCTGTCCTCATAACACCGGTTCCTGTGAGCAAGGCCTGCCCCGCACTGGAAAGCCCCCAACACCCACACCCTGTGCTCATGGGACAGGGGACCGTCTTCCTTGCTCAGCTAAGAAGGAAAACGCTGGGCAGACCCATGTGATAAGATATTATGTGGCCAATTAAAATGACATTTTGGAAAAACTGTTGACCAGGATAAAGTGCTTCTAAAGCGAATAATGGAAACAGTAATTAATGTAAAGGGTACAACTATATATTTCAGTCTAAATACATACACATGTATAGTTCACTCAGGCACAGGTGGTTATCTTTGGACAATGGGATTAAATACAGTCTTGGTTTTCTTTTTTTCTTCCCTAGTTTTCTACTCAGGAAAAACATTAATGTTTGAAAGCAACTGGCACTCCACAATGAAAGTAAGAGCCAGGCCACAGGAACAAGCTGGCAGCACCAGGGCTGAGGCCAGCGTGAGCCACCTAGCTGAGGAGTGCCAGACTATAAGGGGAGGAGCTCAAAAACGACCTCCTTCGAAATCTATTCTCTGAGCCAAGGAAGCCAGAAGAAAATCAGCTTTTTCTAAGGAAAGCCATCCCCCAAATGTCGGAGACGGAAGACGCCGCCTCAGGCCCCCAAACCTGTGAGTATCTGCAACCGGATCTGGGTCAGCGTCGTCAGCGAGGTCTGGTAGAGGACACAGATGTTGCAGACCTTCTGGACCTCCGCAGAGTCCACCCGCTTACCCCCAACAGGCCTGAGAATATTCCGGACTGATGCGGACTTCTGAAACGCGCGCTTCAGGAGGTCTGGCACGGAGAGGAGAAGGGGTGTGTGAGCAGACGCTCGGCCATCTGCCCAGTTTCACTCTGTAGGAGCCTTTCGATAAAATGCCTCATCTACAGCCAGGGCTGGACAGTGGGGCGGCTGTTCTGGCTCACGGTCCCTCTTTGGGATACATTAGAAAAGCACTAACAACAGGCTTCTAGGTGGGCCCCGAAGATCTCCTCAGAACATCAGAAACTGTTTCAGAACAAGCCAGGCACCTCTGACTCTGTCAGGGGATTCTTTTACTTTGCCTCTGGACTTCAGAACGCACCAGGTAAAAATTCGACTGTATTAGGGGATGATGGGTGAAGGTGGGGGCCCGGTTGATTCTCAGTTCTCTGCTCTCAGAGGGAAGCAGCATCAACCTCAGGTACTGATACCTGGTCTGGGCTGTGCTCCCTGTAGTTGTAAACCTTCCCACTTACATCTACATCCTGCTGGAGCAGTACTGGGCCCCTGCGAGACGGGGCTCTGCACCATGCTGGCTGGCAGAAAAGTCACCTGACCCTGGAAATCTGTCACAGGTGGGTGACTCTACTGAATTCTGTCTCACTGGCATTTCCTGAACTTTTCGCAGAGTGGACAAAAAACCTTTCCATGGAACCCATGACTGATTCTGCTGTAGAAGCAATGTGGAGGTGGGCAAGCCAGTGCCCCAGTGTCCTCTGCATATGGACTGTCACATGGGAGACTTTCCTTTATGATTAGGAACTCAGAAAGGCTCTACTTCCCTTAAGAAATGAACCTTCCAAGGCACCTGGGTTGCTCGGTCAGTTAAGTGCCTCTTAGTCTGATCACGGTTTGTGAGATGGAGCCCCACACTGGGCTCTGCGCTGACAGCACAGAGCCTTCTTGGGACTCTCTCTCTCTCAATAAATAAACATAAAAAAATTGGGGGTACTGGGGTGGCTCAGTTGGATAAGGGTCCCACTCTTGATTTTGACACAGGTCATGATCTAACGGTTTGTGGATCAAGCCCCATGCTGGGCTTTGTGCTGACAGCGCAGACTGCTGGGGACCCTCTTTCTCCCTCTCCCTCCGTCCCTCTCCTGGTCAGGCTTTTTCTTTCTCTTTCTCTCAAAATAAATAAACTTAAAAAAAAAATTAAAAATTTAAGAAACGGGCCTTCCTTCTTCCTGCTAGTGAAGAGTAAGAAAAGATCTCCCATCCCTTTTTCATTTTAGCTTCTAGAAATTCAGCACTTGCCAAATGCAAGTTTAGAGACAACCACGAGGCCCTTGTGGACCGTCCATCTGCGGGAGCTCTTCTCTATGTGTGACCTCGGCTTCGTTCACCTATTGGTATTTCCCTGGTCCTTGTTTTCTATTCCCGAGGATTTTCTACTGCGGTTTTGCTAAATGTGAACTTGGCTCAGCGGTTAAGACCTTCGTGGGGGGAGTCTGCGTGTCACAAGACGGAGGGGACAGGGCACCCAGGGACGGCTGGACTGCCTGAGCCAGGCAGGGCACTTACTCTTCACGGGGAGCACGTTCTGGGGGGAGGCCGGCTGTGCATGCACTGGCTCCTGGTTCTCCAGCAGCTTCTTATTCAGGATGTCACTGAAGAAGACCCGGATGAGAGGCACCCCCCAAAGGAACTGCAGCTGTTTGGTGATCAAGGGCATGGACTCGTTAAGGCTAGGAGAGAGCAGGACCGGGGGTCACCTTCGGCTGCTGGATGGCCAGGGAGAGCCCACTCAACTCCCCAGCGGGCCTTCCGCTCTGAGGAGGGGCTACAATCTGCCACTCAAGGCGAGTGCGAGGGTAAGAGAACGGGGGCCTAGACTCCTATGGCACTGGCCTGTCTTCTCTGCCGCCCAAGGGCCGCCAGCCCCGCCCCCCATACTCTGCCTCCCCTTCTCTGTTCTGACCCCACCCCACTTACCGCCAGACTACAGAAGCAATCTGCGGTCTGCAAGCACCGTCTGCTTCTTCACCTCTAGCCTGCAGGCCTGGTCTGTGAGTCTCCCTGACCCCCAACCTCCTGAAAGTCTCCTCGCTCCACGCAGCAGCACTCACAGCGGACTCACACTCCCAACAGCCGCCTCATCACCTCCCGGCTCAAGATCCTAAGATGGCATCCGTGGCTCCCAGCACCACAGTGGAAACACCCGTGAGCACAAGCCAGGCCTAGATGAAGGCCCTTCACATGCCTCATCTCCTTCAACCCTTGGGAACAACACTATCCGAGACTGTGAAGACGACCCCCGTGTTTCAGGCTTGGAGCAGAGCAGGCTGCTCACGGCTGGCCTCCCCGGCCCTCCTGAGGCTCCCTGCACACATGCTCCACTCTCTTCAGGCTGGACTACCACGCTGGGGCCTGTCATCGGCTGGCCATCTGCCTTTCCAACTGGATGGCACTCCAGTACGAGGAAAAGGGAGACTCTCCTGGGGGTTTTCTCCCCGGCCCTCATTCTTTGTTTCACAGGCATCTGCAGGGACCCAGAAAGCTACGTGAACAGGAAAAGAGCTGGAAGCCCCAGCCACCTTCACTCCTGAGACCCGCCCCATCTCAGCATGGGGGGTGGGGTAGGGGTTTTGCTTTCAAATTTGTGATGCCACTTACTTAATCTCTCTCTTCTAGCCTAGCATTTTTAATGTTTTTGAGTCTTTTAGTTAAAACACTTTAAAATTTATATTCCACCTCTTGAAAAGGATCTGAGGAGACCTCTACCCACTTTCTGTCATATGTCTTAGTTTAGCATCTCCAAAAGATGGCAGTCTAGGGAGTCAGGAAAAGTGATATGGAAAAAAAAAAAGGGTTGACAGATAAGGTTCATAACTGACTAAAGAATGAAATACAAAATAAAACCATCTCAAAAAAAACTATCGAGGGCCACCAGGGTGGCTCAGTCAGTTGAGCGTCTGACTCCTGATCCTGGCTCAGGTCACGATCAGTCTGTGGGTTTGAGCCCCACATTGGGCTCTGCAATGATGGTGTGGAGTCTGCTTGGCATTCTCTCTCTCTCCCTCTCTCTCTGTCTCTACCCCCAAGCATGTGCATGCTCTCTCTCAAAATAAATAAACTTAAAAAAAAAAAAACCCTATTGATATTTACAGGTAAAAAAAAAAGAAACTGAAGGGACAGTCACACAGTTGTCTCTGGGTGGTAGCATAACGGGATGGCTTTTATTCCCTTTTGGTCTTATCTAGATTTTATCCAGTGAATATATATTACTTTTATAACAAGAAACAAGACAGCGGAAGCTGGAAGGAAGAAGTGGGAGGTGGTGAGAGGCAGGCAGGAGACAAGAAAGGCGGTGATTTGCCCCAGGACTTACCCATAGTCCACAGATTGGGAGAACCAGCCGAGGACGGGGTGCCAGTGTGTCAGATTGGATTTCTTCTGGGACACGTACTTCTGACAGTAGCACAGCATCTGGGTCAGCAAACTCACGAACCCATCTGTCTCCTCCTCTAACACCTTGGGGCTGAGAGAGCCCAGCTGCAGAAGGTTGCCTACAAAGAGAGAGGGCCGAGTGCACGGAACCCCGGGCAGACCCACCTCGTCACCTCACAGCCCTGCCCTCTGCTGGGAGCTCTTGTGGCCGCAGCCACGTCCATGCGCAGGGAGAAATTCCACGCAAAGAGGCAGCCGGCAGCTGGCAGTGCTGGGGCCGCTCTGTGGTGCACGTGGCTTCTGACTCCGCCATGCCGCAGAGGAGCTGTGCGGCCCTCAACCCGCCTCTCGAATCTGCTTCCTCATCTAGAAGACTGGAATAATGACCCCTACCCTTGCTGTCAGGACAATGTGTGGACTCATGTGCAGGCGTGTGTGAGCTTCAGTTAGCATATAACACTTTGGTACGACACAAAGGTCTGAAAATCGAGTCAGTGTAAGAAGTGTCCTTCTTACAGTGTAAGAAGGACATCTCAGAGTGCTGGGAAGTCACTCACCATGAACCCCCTTAAAATTTGGCCCAAGGACTTTTATTTCATATTAAAAAAAAAAAACCCAACTTCTAAGAGGTGGGCATTAAGCTCTATCCATTCTCTTTTGTCCTTTCTTTACTTACAAGGAAAACGTAAAATAGATGATGCAGCCTCTGATCTAAACACCGCCCGGCCAGGCCTTCCCTTCTCTCTTGAGATGAGAATCACCCAGGTGACTCCTCCCATTTTCAGTCGTCTCTTGGCTGACAGGAAGCTGAGGGCCGACACCTAACACTGTCACTCCACCAGGTTTTCCAGATGCTATATTTTCCATCAGTTTTCAATTCTACATGTCTATTTTATGTATCTGAGCACATGTCTTTTATTGTTAAGTACTTCTAATCGTTACTAAAAACAGACCACGATCTCCAGAGCAGTGAAAAGCAAGACCGTTCGGGTTTTTCCTGCCCAGCCACAGACACTCACCCATCAGACAAAGCGTATGGCATCCTTCTAAGCTTTCACATACTTCACGGCATCGGTCTTCGTTTCTTAAAAATGTGATGAATTTACGAAGCATGTCATGAGATTCTAAAACGGTGAGGCGCTGCAAACAATTGCAGAGTGTTAAGGTGGAAGCCACGGGCAGGATTCCCACTAGAGCATGAACCTGATCGTTTGCACATCAACACTTAGATGCCAAGCATGCTCTCGGTGGCCAGAAGAAAATGAACGAAGATGAGGCCCTGGCTCTCTCGACTGCTAACACGGGTGCATCTACAGCAGCTGCTGGTTTAGAACGAGTATCAGGAGAAGAGGTGGCAATGAACAGAGAAAACATTTTACTCTCTAATTTCTATGAAGACGGCAAAAATGGACTGGGGGTGGGGAAGAAGAGAGCCACTTACCTCAGGGGTCACTGTGCTGAGGTGAGTCACGAGAGCAGGCACAGACATGATGTGGACGAGGAAGGGCCGAATCAGACTGTCTGAAAATTGTGCGGCGATCACAGGGCTAGACACAGACAGGTCGCCTTATTCACACGGGTTTGCGTGTGGCCCCAGCACCAAAGAACCGCTCTGCCAATGGCCCCAACTCCCTTGAAATTATGCCTCCCAGGAGTTCTGGGGAAAACTAAAGGCTGAAAATGGGGACATCCACTGGGGGAGGGGTGAGTCAGTGACACTACAGTCAGAGGGCACTGCTATGAGATATCAGTTTTGAAATTTACGGACATGAGAGAGCATTCATGCTGTAATGAACTTTATTTTTTATTAAAAGAAATTTTTATGTCTATTTCTTATTGAGACAGAGAGAGGTCAGAGTGAGAGGGAATCTGAAGCAGGCTCCAGGCTCTGAACTAGCTGTCAGCACAGAGCCCAACGTGGGGCTCGAACCCACAAACTGTGAGATCATGACCCAAGCTGAAGTCAGACGCTTAACTGACTGAGCCACCCAGGTGCCCCAGTGCTGTAATGAACTTTAAAGAAGGTAGGCGAAGAAACTACGTTCATAGGAGACCAGGGAGGAGGCAGTGACTGGGAGGAAGGAACAGAGCTTCTGGAATGCTGGTTCTGTTCTATTTCTCAATGGGGGCGGTGCTTATGCAAGTGTGTTTACTATGTGACAAATCACCAAGAATTCTCACTTCAATGAAGCAATTTGTTTTAAATATATATTACGATAATAATTTGTGTGTGTGTATGTCTATAAACCCATATGTATATGCAAGTAAAAACACAAGGAGACAGATTTAGGAAAATGTTAACAATGTAACTATGGGTTGTAGAATCATGAGAAACATCTTTTCTTCCTTGTATTTTTCTGTTTTATCCAGGCTTTCTACGGTAAGCATGTATAACCTCCAGGATCGGGAAAAAAAGATAAACATTATTAAAATAAGATAACGACCCCTACCTCATATACCTCATAATATAGCTCGAGTATATTAAGAATGAACTTGAAATGGATTATATGCCTAAATGCTAGTGTTATAACTAAAACTACAAAAACTCTTACGAGAAAACAGGAATAAACCTTTGTGACTTTGGGTGAGGCAATGATTTCTTAGGACACAAAGATCGTGAATAAAATTTAAAACGTTTGCGCTTCAAGAGACACCATCAAGGAAGTGAAAAGACAACACGGAGAAAGAAAGGAAATATTCGCAAGCGATCGCCTGATAAGGAACTTTTATTCGGGACATATAAAGAACTCAGAGGTCAACAACAAAAGATGAATAATCCAATTAAACAATGGGCAGAGTATCTACACAGACATTTCTCCAGAGAGAGAGAGATACAAATGGCTAGAGAGCACATGACGAGACGGTTGACATCACTGGCTACCAGGGAACTGCAGATCCAAACAGCAGTGAGGGAGCACCTTGCACCCACACGTGGCCATGATAGAAAAAGACAACAAGTGCTGGTGGGAATATGCAGAAACCGTAACGCTCATTCACTGCTAGTGGGAACGTCAGACAGGGCAACGACTTTGGAAAAGTTTGGCAGTGCCTCAAAAAGTTAAGCACACTGTGGCCCCATGAGCCAGCAATTCCACTCCTAGGAATATATGGGAGAGAATGAAAACTATGTCCGCACAAAAAAACTTCACGCAGAAATGTTCACAGCGGCACCATTCAGGATAGGCAAAAACCAGACACAATCCAAAGGTGGCACAGCCATACCACAGAGTATTACTCAACCGTAAACAAGAACAAAGAACTGGTACATTCTACAAGGCAGATACACACGTGTACAAAGGGGAAGAAGCCAGGCACGGATGACCACACAGTGCAGGGATCCATTTATGTGGAATGTCCAGAACAGGCAAATCCCGAGGGAGGGAAAGAGGAGTGGTTGCTGGGGAATCTGGGGGGTGGTGGGAGTGGGGGAAGGAGTGTGACTCTAATGGGCACGGGATTTCTTTCTGGGTAATTAACATGTTCTGGAATGTTCTGGTGATGGTCGCACAATTCTGCAAATGTACTAAAAACCAGTAAATTGTTGGGGCGCCTGGGTGGCTTAGTCAGTTAAGCGTCCGACTTTCGCTTAGGTCATGATCTCGCGGTTCGTGGGTTCGAGCCCCGCATCGGGCCCTGTGCTGACTGCCAGCTCAGAGCCTGGAGCCTGTTTCAGTCTGTGACTCCCTCTCTTTCTGACCCTCCCCTGCTCACGCTGTCTCTCTCTCTCTCCTAGAAATTAATAAAACATTAAAAAAAATTAAAAAAACAAAACAAAACAAAAAAACCAGTAAATTGTATACCTCAAATGAGTGAAAGGTAGGACATGTGAATGACAATTCAAAAGAAATTGTTATTTACGAAAACACCAGAAGCTGTGCAGGAAAAAAAGAGGTCATAAGGACTTACGGGGGGGCTCCTGTGTGGCTCAGTCAGTTAAGTGTCTGACTCATGATTTCAGCTCAGTTCATGATCTCACAGTGATGAGATCAAGTCCCTTGTCAGGATCTGCGCTGGGTGAGGAACCTGCTTGAGCCTCTCTCCCTCCTCCTCCCTCTGTCCCTTCCTAGCTTGTACATGGGCGCGTGCGCTCTCTCTCTCTCTTTCAATAAATTAAAAAAAAACAAACGTACAGGAGGAAACTGATCTCTTCTAGCTAATGTGCTCCAATGGCAATGATAAGTATGTTAGCAGTATTTAGACAATCAGAATTTGTGTTATAAACTTTCACTTTCAGGAGTACATTTGTGGACAAGAAAACTGCATGAGGCTAAAATGCTCAACATATCAGTGTCTGTATCAACCACCTGTCTGTAGGAGGCTGTCCAACCAAGCTAAGTTCACTGAGCTGAGTTGGACAAAAGAGAATTCTCTAAAAAGGGGATCGAGTTTTTTTCTGTGTGTTAGAAACAGGTGTAGATCAGGACCAAACAATCACCTAGACAGAGGAAAAAGCACACCTCAAGAGAATGCCACCAAAGCTGTGACTTATCACTTCCCACTTCCAAGAGGACGGCTGCGTCACCAAGGGGGCACCAAGGGCAGGACCCCACCCTGAGCCATAACCTGGAGTGACTCAGTCTGACCGACCAGGAAGGAGGCAGGGCTGCCTCGAGGGAGGCCAGTCTCAAAAGGTCACACACACAGGCCAGGCACTCACTTTCCCTCAATGCCTTGTTCTGTGCATCCCCGCACGAGGCCGTCATCCACCTCCTCTGGGGAGCCTGGGGGCTCAGCCGCCTAAGCATCTGACTCTTGGTTTCAGCTCAGGTCATGATCTCATGCTGTGTGAATTCAAGCCCCATGTCCGGCTCCATGCTGACAGCAGGGAGCCTGGTTGGGATTCTCTCTCCCTGCTCTCTCTGTCCCTCCCCCACTCTTTCTCTTTCAAAATAAGTAAACTTTAAATTTTTAAAAATGTTTTATTGATTTCTGAGAGAGAGAGAGAGAGAGAGAGAGAGATAGCGTGAGCAGGGGAGGGGCAGAGAGAGAGAGGGATACAGAATCTGAAGCAGGCTCCAGGCTCTGAGCTGTCAGCACAGGGCTTGACACGGGGCTCGAATCCACGAACCGTGAGATCATGACCTGAGCTGAAGTGGGACGCTTAGCCAACTGAGCCACCCAGGCGCCCCAAAAAATAAGCAAACTTAAAAAAAAAACAAAAAAACACTTCCTTTAAGCTTTGCAATTGTTGCACTTGAGCCTCCTTCTATAGACGTCCTGCTAGGATGCTGTGTGACCAGGGGCACGTGCCTTAACCTCTCTGGGCCTGAGCTTCCTCATCTATAAAACCAAGATTAGAGAATGTGGTGAGGAGTCGGTTAATGAGGGTAAAAATCTTAAAACAATCGTGTGGCCCACAAATGTTGGCTATTTGCATCATAGGATTTAGCAATTGCATCCAAATGCATCACTTACGATTGCACAGACTTTCAGTAGTACATCCCAGTATGACAAAACCACCAGCTGTTTTGCTTTAAAAGGTCCTGGCCATGTTCGATTACATACAAGTACTCAGAGGGGAAAAAGGACACTATTTAAGGAGAAGGCTGGAGAGCTGCCCAGGCAGAGTGGGTCAACAGGCTCTAACGTACAGAATGAAAAAGTCTAAGGTGATGGAGGCAACCATATTCTTAAAGGAGAAGGAACATGCCGGAATGGCTGGATGTGACCTTCTCGGTGACTCACTCTGAATTACAACACGCTGGGACGGGGGAGGGACGCTGGAACAGAAAGAAGGACTTCTGTCCTCAGGAGACAGAGGAGGTGGCAGTGCAGCTGCCCCGCCCTGGAGCTCAGGCACCCGTGTGTCAACCCTTCCCTGCCCCCTACACGCGGGGAGAGTGGGCGATGCTGCAATGGGCTGCTCCAGAAGGTGACTCAGAGAGAGACGCTGCTGGAAAACCTGTCTGCACCTACGTCTCATGACTCATTAAATACGACTCCTCTCAGTGTCGGAAAGGAAGGTGTAACCGTTTCTGAAGCAGTCTGGTCTACTGCTGCAGCTACAGCACTGCTGGCGGACCCGTTCCTTCTCGGAAGGATCTCGCCTCTAGGAATGGGCTGTCCGACGCAGTAGCTATGTGTGGCTCCTAGCCGCTTAAAATATGGTTAGTTCAGATGCAGATAGGCTTTAAGTGTAAAATACACACCAGGTTTTGAAGACTCAGTATGAAAAGAAATAAATGATTAAGTTAATTTGTTTTAAGGTTTATTATTTATTTTTGAGAGACCGAGTGTGAGGAGGGGAGAGGCAGAGAGAGAGAGGGAGACAGAGAATCTGAAGCAGGCTCCAGGCTCTGAGCTGTCGGCACAGAGCCCAACGCGGGGCTCAAACCCACAAACAGTGAGATCATGACCTGAGCTGAAGTTGGATGCTTAACTGCCTGAGCCAAGTAGGTGCTCAAGTTAATTTTAACTAAATTAAGAATTTAAAAGACTGACTACGTGTGGAAATGGTTTTATTTTGGATATATAGTTTTTAAACAATTTCCCCCTTTTTTGGGACTTTTAAAATGTGGTTCTCATTGCAGAGAAGGCTGCTCTAAACCAGCCTTGTCCAACAGAACTTTCCGTGATAGTGGAGATGCTTCCTCTTTGTGTGGTCCAATAAGGCTGTCACTGCTCAGGCTCATGTGGTCCCAAAGCACTTGAAATGTGGCTAATGGAACTGAGGAACTGAATTCTTCTTTGTTTTTAATTTTATTTTTACTTTTAAAGAGGGGGTTAGAGAGAGAATGTGAGCAGGGGGCAGAAGCAGAGGGGGAGAGAAAACCTTAAGCAGTCTCCATACTTCGCATGGAGCCCAACATGGAGCTCGATCCCATGACTCTGGATCATGATCTGACCAGAAATCAAGAGTCGGATGCTCAACCAACTGGGCCGCCCAGATGCCTCAAGGAACTGAATTCTTAATTTTAAGAGACGTCTATTTAAACAACCTCCAGTGGCTAATGGTTAGCGGAAAGCACAGTCTAGACCTGGAGTGACAAAATATGCCTCACAGGCCAAGCTGTGCCCCTTGCCTATTTTTGCAAACACGGTTTTAATAAAGCATGGCCATTCTCATCCATGTGCATATGGTCTATAGGTGCTCCGTGCCATAACAGCAGGGTGGTTGTGACAGACACCGCATGGGCCACAGAAGTGAAACTACGTATTAGCTGGCCCCTTACAGAAAAAGTTTGACCAACCGATATTCTAGACCATGATTTGCTAAACCAGGAATCCACAGGGAGGGAGTCCGTGTCTACCGACAGACACGCTCCAGCAGTGAAAATGAGGTGAGGGTACTCCACGTTCAGAGGTGTTTGGGCCAACATTGGATTAAACAAGCCCAAAGGTTCTTAGACCTTGGCACTCGTCAAGAGCTTTCTGTGGTCGAGGTGCCCCTGGGGATTACAAGGGGGCAGAGCAGGGAGCTCCACATCGCCGTCTAACCACAACACTCCCCGTGCCCCAAGTTGTTATTATCTTGGGATTAAGATGGTCAAATTATCTTATTAACATCTCCTCCAAGTCTGGGCTCCTCTCAGCAGTTTAAGAATATTCCGGACTCATTAACAGACACAGCTTTGTGCACTTGATGATTCTCAGAACTGCAGGCACAATTTCTGTATGGAAGTATATAGCTCCTTATGAATTTTCTATCTCCAATCTAAGTGACGGCAAACAGTACAACCTCTCTGGGCCTCCAGATTCTGACATTTTATTGTAGTTTATTTATTTATTTATTTTTGAGAAAAACAAACAGAGCATGAGCGGGAGAGGGAGAAAGAGAGCGAGAACGAGAGAGCGAGAGAGAGAGAGAGAGAGAAACAGAGAATCCCAAGCAGGCTCCGCACCATCAGCACAGAGCCCGGAGCAGGGCTT
Organism: Proteles cristata cristata; assembly: GCA_017311185.1. NCBI lineage: Eukaryota > Metazoa > Chordata > Mammalia > Carnivora > Hyaenidae > Proteles > Proteles cristata. Next base: position 124,528 of record JAESUZ010004443.1, on the reverse strand, counting down.
GATCTCACTAACCTGTGAGATCATGACCTGACCTGAAACCAATAGTCGGATGCTGAACCAACAGTCACCCAGGCACCCCAGATTCTAACATTTTATTTATTTTTTTAATGTTTTATTTATTTCTGAGAGAGAGAGAGAGAGAGACAGTGTGACCACGGGAGGGTTAGAGAGACAGGGAGATGCAGAATCTGAAATAGGCTCCAGGCCCTGAGCTGGCTGTCAGCACAGAGCCCTATGTAGGGTCCAAACCCACGAACCACGAGATCATGGCCTCAGCTGAAGTTGGACGCTTAATCAACAAAACCATCCAGGCACCCCAGATTCTAACATTTTAAACCCGGGCTCACAACACCACTCCCTTTGCCCCCTGCTCTGCCTTTCACCAGGCCTCCAACTCGAGGGGCTCTCTTTATCTTACCAATTAAAAGTTCAAAAGGAAAAATGCTTTGGATTTGGGCCCCTGGCACAATAAAATTCACTTTGAAAAGCTTCCTTCAAATCACAACGCAAAAAATGCAGAGGCACAAACAGAGCTGCCACAGATGCACCTCATCAGTGAAGAGAACAGAACAGGCAAGCCCACACATAACTCGAGGAACAGGAGGAAGGGAAAGCGAGGAGGAAGTTTCCCGAAGCACGCCGGCCCCTCAGCTGCAGTGAGTTACTCACCGGAGCGCGAGAGAAAAGGTCGCTGTTAAAGTGCCTTTGGACAGACAAGGCCGGGGTCTTGCCAGGCCACGGGTTAACAGCATCTGAAAAAGAACATCTTAACTGGTCAGGGGCCAATGCCAACCCACAGTCACTTGTATGTGAAAAAACAGCTGAGAAGTAAAATGAGTGTTTCAGATTAAAAAAAAAACCAACCTTATTTAGAATGTTTTCTAAAAATGGAGAGGAAAGTAAAGGGTTCCTCCTTCATCATACCACTGTCTCTCTAAACACTGTGTTTAAATTTTTAAAATAAGAAACAGCCAAACAAGTTTATAGCCAATAAAAAGACGCCCAGACTTAAAATTTCATATGTATGCTACTCCTATATTCTGGCGTCCAGAAGATTCCTCACAGAGATGTGCTGCCAACAGCACTGCCTTCGGCTGTCAGGCCAACACCCCCCAGCCTAGGGTTTGTGTGAGAAGAGGAAACCCGATCAGGAAGGAGCCCCTCTCAGCACCAGGCAGAAGGAAGGGCTCAATCAATGCTACTTCTAAACTTGAGAATTCCAAAGTGCTTTGAAACCATGATGAGAGTTCTGGCAATCCCCTGGGGGTGTGAGCTGGCACAATCAGGGGGCGGTATGGACACAGCAAGAAAGGGAACTCCAGACCTCACCCAAGAAGGAAGCCGAGGGAACCAAGCCTGAGGCCTCCTTCTCAACTTCAAAGGTCAAATGGCTGGGTTATTCCCATAGCCAAAGATGTAGCACAATGAAGGGACCCCAGTGCCACCGTCCCCCCCTAAACACAGATCACAACCGACTCAAGGCAGGGTGGGGAGGGACGGGATGCTGAGCATTAAACTCCTCCTGCAAAAAGGTTTCTGTGAAGAGGGCACCAGGTGTGCCGAAATCAGCTGTAAACACTCAAGTTCAGGTCTTGAAGAGGGAGGTCACGTGTTAGGGGACTAGCTCACAAACCTGTAGCACGGGATAGAATCCACGCTGGTTGAGATGTCCCATTATGTTTGCACAGATGTGGTTCATGGCCGGTCGAAGACTCTCCCCTAAATGAAGAAAAGAGTCTGGAAAAAAAGGCTCTGGCCTGACTGTGAACTGTTTATAGCGTACCACCAGCCTGAGGCTTATGGGGTACCCCGGGCGCAAGGCCACACTTTCTGAGGCCTGTCTCCCTACTCCCCTTCATCTTGGTACCAGAGCACAGGCAGAGGCTGAGCTCCAGAATTCTCTCTCCTGGAAGGTCTGGTTCAATTGTCACCTCTTAGGTGACGGGCCCTATGATATTCCTTAGCCAGGAGTAACGTCCCCAGCTTCTGAGCACCTGTCACACCTTTCCTAATTCACTCCGAGGGCCTGGCACCTTTTGCTCTCTGTGGCCACCTCTCCCCGCGGGGATAGAAGCACCCTGGAACTCAAGGTCAGAACTCACCAAGCTTTAAATGCCCACGCGCCTGCCCCGGCCCCACAGTCCACGCCTTAAAGAATCCCTCTTTTCTGACGAGGAGCCTTTGCACCTACAGTTGCCTGTGTTCTCAAAGTCTCCCCAACTCTCCCTCCAGCTCTTTGCTCAGACATCACTTCTGCAGGAGCCTGAGGCTGCACAGCGAGGCAGGGCCTCCCCGGTCTGCTCAACGTTCTTGTTTCTCTGCAGTCTTTCTTCCAAGCGCTACATTTCACAGTTGTCGTGACATGCGTGTGTGTTCACATTAAGTCCTTCCTATATTCACAGAGTCACACGCACGGGACTTCCCTTGAGTGCCCATCCCCGCCACCGGGCTCCAGCTCTGGGAGGGGCGGGCGCACAGCAGTCGTTTGGCGCCTGTGGCCCCCAGAGGCAGCGGCCTTCTGTATCTCCAGTGCCCGCTCAGTGTGAGGCACGGAGGAGGCTGTTTGCCAAACGGAAAGACAAAGCAAACGTACAAAACATGGAAGGCTCAGGACGGCATCCGGGGAAGGAGGGAGCTTCACGATGCAAATCTTACGGACAAAATAGAATTATCTGCTGCCTGATGATTGTGACGCGAATGACAAGGCTCGAGCGAATATTGTCACCTGGAGGCGGATGTGCTATGGGAGTTTTAAAACCTGAGCTCAGAGGGACCACGCCTTGAAACATAACTTCAAAGAGAGGTGAGACTGTAACACACAACCCTGAATGTATTCTGGGTGTTACAGTGCTCTCTGACGGAAGCACCAAGGTCACCAAGGTCACCTTCATCGGTACCTCCTTGAGGTCATGGCGCCAAAATGCTTCTTAAAAAGGCGAAAAGGTCCCCAAGGTCCCTATGCAAATGCTACTTGGGAGAGATTTTGAAGCAGGCGCCACAGACCTTTTCCACGGAGAATCTTCCACATTGAAGTGTCTGTGAAGGTGATGAGCATGGTGAGGTGCAGCGTGATGAGTTTGGAGTCCTGTAAGATTTCAGGCTGGAAACAACAGAGAGACGAAGCTGAAGGTGCGAGTTCCTCGATGGAGCGGCCACTCACAGCCTGCATGCACGCGCTCGGCCGATCAGCCAGTCGGAACTGGCCCCGTTTGTTCCCTTGGGGAAGGACCACGTCGGGGGTTCAGGGACAAGGACACCGGCACACGAACCCTTGAGCATGGAACCCGAGACACTCTTGGGAACAGAGAGGGAGAACTCTTGGAAGGCAAGCCGACTGGCTGAGAGTCATTCCCAAGTGCCCTGAGAGAGACGGCTAGAGAGGCGGGGCTCTGGGGACATCTCCATCCCTCGCCTCCCACCTCAGTCAAGCCTGTCCCTGAACCCTCACTCCCCACGTGCAAAGTGAAAATGTCCACTGTTTGCAGCCACTCACACCTCTGCCCACCTTCTCCTAACACACTGGGGGGGTGGGGGTGGGGACACAGGAGCAGAAGGGCCAGTGGCAGCACCTCCCCTGTCTTGCCACTGTGACCAGTTCGAGGTTGAGACCAGGATGCCACTGAGTCTTGAGGAGTCCTCTCTGATTTCTAGACTAGCGGGGGAGGCCTCCCTTTTCCCTTTGGTCAAGATGGAGTGAGGATGTGAGGCTAGAACAGCCGGCTACCGCAACTACAACAGGACAGAACAAAGTGCTTCCAAAAGGGAGCCAGGAGGAGAGAAGGGGATGAGGGAGAATCCCAGAAGCTCTGGCTCTGGTCATCCCTGCCTGCCACGTTACAGAGAACATTCCATAAAAAGTATTCTTGGAGCGCCTGGGTTGGGTCAGTCGGTTGAGCGTCCAACTTTCGCTCAGCTCACAATCTCCTGGTTCGGTTTGGGAGTTCCAGCCTCATATCGGGCTCTCTGCTGTCGGCGCAGAACCCGCTTCAGATCCTCTGCCCCTCCCCCCCCACAAATAAACATTTAAAAAACCGCTCTTTCTTGCTTGGCTTGTATGTATTATCAGCTGCACTCATGTTGGGTTTCTGCACTTGTTTTTTATTAAAATTTTTTTTTTTAATGTTTATCTACTTTTGAGAGAGACAGACAGAGCACCAGTGGGGAAGGGGCAGAGGGAGAGAGAGACAGAGAATCCAAAGCAGGATCCAGGCTCTGAGCTGTCAGCACAGAGCCCAACACAGGGCATAAACTTATGAACCCCAAGATCATGACCTGAGCTGAAGTCAGACACTTAATTAACTGCCTGAGCTACCTAGGTGCCCTGGGTTTCTGGACTTGTAACAAGAAGCCTGACTAGTATAATAATATAAATGATAACTATCCATTACAGCAAAACAAAACAAAAAAAAAAGACAACAGATTCCTAGGCATCAAGACTGTGGTGAGCACAAGCCGATGTTCAAAATGTTATCTGTGGAAGAAATAAGGGCTTGGACTGATAACAGTACCTAGCTTGCTCTCCCCTAGAATAGGGGCTTGGATAATTCTTTACTAGACTGATAAACTTCCAAAGAGATAACCTATGAAGGAATCTTGAGGACTTTCAAAATATACTCTAAAGGCCTCCAAGGAGAGGGAATTGTTTACAATGAAAAGAATATATTTACAGGTGTCTCGTTTTGTTTTTACCTTGAGCTGCTCAAGAAACTCACAGCAATACCAAAGAATGTGCTTGATCTGTTTAATCCACAGGAGGGTGAGATCCTTGGAGAGAGCCAGGGACACATACCACACCTACGAGCAAGACAAAGAAGACTGTAACAGGCAGATACAGGGACCAAATTACCTCTATTCTAGCTACTGGGACGGGACCAGTTCACTGGGCCCAGCGCTGGAGTGGGCAGTGGGGATGCACAGGTGAATCAGCAGTGAGCAGGACTCACTTTAACACTAAACCAGAGATAAAATAGCCTGGTATGGGACTTTGCCATCCTGAGTAAGAGGGAAGAGGAGAACGTAGTCCTTGTGTAATGAAAAGACTAAGAGACCCAGCTGCACTGTGTTCGTGTTTCCAAGTCATTACTTGAAGGCAGGTGTGTGTGCACATGTATGCAAACTCCTACCTAACAAAGTCGTAACATCTAGCAGGAGCTTCCAGAACCAAAGACGTTGGCCTAAGAGCCTGTGGGAGACCTCCCGGCCCCCGTCTTGCTTACCTTGGGTTCGTTCTCAGCATCCATGCTGCTCAGGATGCAGCGACACAACTTCTCAAATCTCTGCAAAGAGACAGGGGAGGGGAGTGTGTCACATGTTTCCGCAAGCCCCAGCGAACCGGGGAAGCGGCAAGCGTCCTGCAGGCCCCCACGCATGGAGGCACTCACGTAGGCCAGGTGACTCGCCTGCATGCTCACACTCAGCTCCCCCTTACAGAGATGGGAACTGCAGGTCAGACTGGCGACCCACAGGCTGGGTGAGCCCTACACATGCGTCTCCGCCCGGGGCTCCTTTGGAAAAAACACAATCCACCTGGCCATCCGGGCCTGCGCTCCTGCGGGCCAGCAGCTGTCCCCGGGTCACGCTCTCACGGTGGCCACTCTGTAAGCACCACAAACACGGACTTTCTCCCCACAACCTGTCACACTGTCACTTATAACTCGAAATGCAAAAGGAAGGAAAGTGGAAACTGGGAAGCAAGTTACGCTGTCTATACCAGGCCTGGACCCACCCTCCAAAGCACCTCAGCCCTGGGCAGCCACCTCCGCCATCTGCAGGGTGGGGACTGCAGTCTCCTCTGTCAACAGCGGTCACCTCACGGCACCTGCCTGTGTAGTCCTCCTCTCTCTGGGCTACGTGTTCCCCAGGCTTAGAGACCCTGCCCATGTCATGTCCTTCCGGGGCCCCACTGCCTAGAAGAGGGTCTGGCACGAGTGCCCAGCCCCTGGGAGCACAGAGGCCCTCCTTGACAGGATCATCAGGACTATCACAGACGACTTGCTACTTCCTGGATCTGTTTCTAGGTGGATCATTCTAGTCCCAAAAGTGCAACCAGCCTGTTTGGTTTGGCTTACGGGATTTAAAAGAAATTGCAAATTAGCTACCAAGTTTTATACCTTTTACAAAACGAAGCACAAGGATCTCCAGCACCTCTTTTCAGAAACCACAGTGGCAGTCCGCTGCTGGCTGGAACCCAGGGGTGGCTGATCCCCTCGCGTGGCCATGCCACACACCCTGTCTCTTCCTCTACTGCCCTCAGCATCCCCATCACCACCGCCTCCTGTCAGCTACTGCTTACTAAGATTTCTTTCTTTTAACGTTTATTTATTTTTGAGAGGGAGGGAGGGAGGGGGGAGAGGGAGAGGGAGAGAGAGAGAGAGAGAGAGCGCACGTGTGCAAGAGAGCTTGAGCAGGGGAGGGGTAGAGAGAAAGGGAGATACAGAATCTGAAGCAGGCTCCAGGCTCTGAGCTAGCTGTCACCACAGAGCCCAACATGGGGCTCGAACCCATGAACTATGGGATCATGACCTGAGCCGAAGTCGGACACTTAACCGACTAAGCCACCCAGGTGCTCCTGGTTACTATCATTTCTGTTATGTTTTCTCCCGTAAGTGGCTTCTTCCGCTCAGTTGCCCAAGCTGCCTCACTCCCATCTGCATCTGAGTCAGGAGTGCTTGTCAAGGTCAATGTAAAAAGAATCGTGATGATTCTCAGAAGATATAATCCCCACAAAACACGTTCCGAGAACAGAAAGGGCAGGATGTGGCAGTAACAGAATCTATCTGGTAGAGTCGTTTTAAGGATCAAATGAATCAGTATCCACAAACTACTTTCAAAAGACCTGGCAGATGGGCAAGCACAGTGTTTGCTATTATTATCTTACCTCATTATCCTCTGTAATTCTAAACACGAACAGCAGTTTCCTGGCAATCTTAAAAACACAAAGTGCGCTTCTTTTACTGGGCTCCGCATCATCTGCTTTAAAAAACTCATCGATCTCTCTCCTGGAGGGGGAAGGGGATGGGGGAAAAGACATTTCACATCAGGAGCTCACAGCAGTTGGAAGGCTTTTCGAGAACGGTAGGCGAGAACGCCGTCTTCTCTTGCTAGGACTTGGTAGCAGGGGACAATGCGCTGAGGAGCTCATGGCACCCACCGGGTCTCTCTCTTCAATCGCCTCCGACAAAGGAAACTCCGGACGTGGGCCTGGATCTCGATGGCTGCCCGCTCCCGCTCTCTCTGCACCAGCCTCTCCTCCCGGGCCTGCCGGGCTCTGTCGATGAACCACGCTCTCGAGGTCTGAGAAACGGTGAACATGTTTGCAAACCGGCACCAACCCTGCAAGGAAAATGGCGAGCGGCTGACATGGATCATTCAGGAAGAGCACACACAGGAAGGGGCTCACGAGCCAAGGGTTGGCAGCAGCTGAGCTACTCAGGACCCCTGGGTTCCCTCCAAAAGGGCTAAGAGCTCTCCTGGCACGAGTCCCAACTTCCTACCTAGCGGCTCTGTTCAGGCCCCTCATCTAGACCAGTGATGCTTTTTCCTGTATTAAATAATGACATCTTCTTAAGAGAAAGGCCACAGTATCTGCCATTGCATGTGGGCTCTCAAGTTCATCCATTAAACTCTAATTCAAACCAGGCAGGATCTAGGTCAAAGGTTCCTAGGTATTTGAATTTTCTAGAGCAGTCTAGCGTTGAACAGTCAAATTTACTTTGCCAAGTACAGACTTGAAGGAAAAAAAATTGAACATTTACCATCACCATTATTTCATTGATCTGTTCATTCAACAAATATTTACTGATACCTATTTTGTGTCTGGCACAAAGGAAGCCCTTCTTTTTTGTTTTTGGAAAAAGGGCCATTTTAACTCTAAAAAAGCCAAATGTACATGAGTCCAAAATGCAAGACAACCCGTAAGATTGAACACATTTGGTTCTATGCACAGCTTCCTCTGCTGTCCTTACTGTTCCCATCCTGCCAGGGGCTGATGGGGACTTCGGGGCAGAATCGGCATGTTTTGGACAGAGAGTCTAGATGGTCCATTACACGTTTATCCAAATAACCAGTAACTGTCTTTTCCCAAACACGTGGCTTTGGCTATCAGCCCAGACACACAACATGGGGCCACGGAGCCTCCCACACTGAGATGATTTTTTTGGATGCTTGCAAACTCTGTCATCCTATCCCTAATATATAAGTGGCCCAGCTGACAAAATTATTGAAACAGATCACTCAGAAATCCAGACTCCTGGAAAACCATCCCTTTGCTGTGTTATCTCCCTCAACACAGTGCCCACACGAAAAGATCTTCGAGAATAAAAAGCTCATTCGAGGCTCTGTCCACGTCAACATACTGAGGGGCCTCTGTGGTCCCTTTTCTTTTCTTTTTTTTTTAAATGTTTGGCCTGTGGGTTTTTTTTTATATTTATTTTTTAATGTTTTATTTATTTCTAGGAGACAGAGAGACAGCATGAGCAGGGGAGGGTCAGAGAGAGGGAGTCACAGACTGAAACAGGCTCCAGGCTCTGAGCCGGCAGTCAGCACAGAGCCCGACGTGGGGCTCGAACCCACAAACCGTGAGATCATGACCTAAGCGAAAGTTGGACGCTTAACCGACTAAGCCACCCAGGCGCCCCTATGGTCCCTTTTCAACACGGGAGTCACGTCTGTTCAGCAACATGTGGGTCTCTCACCAGTAATCATCAAAACAAATGAGCAAAGCCCGCCTGGCTTTGGCCAGGGCACAGGAGGGAGGGCAAGAAGGCAGGGGAGGAAAAGGTAGCGGTCTTCTCAATCACCTGTCTCTGCCCAGCAGAAGCCTGAATAGCTCACCTGAGGACCTGCCTGTGACACAGAAATGCCAGGGAATCATTAGTGATGTTGCATAGGACTTGCTATGCCGAGGGCAGCATTTGGCTTCCGAGGAGATGGTCTTTCCTGGCAGAAGCAGAAGGAAAAATAAAAAATCCAGATCCAGGGTTAAGTTTTACAGGCAGGGCATCTTATATCTTCTGCACTGAATAAAAGTAATAAAAGGTGCCTCTGGTTTAGAACACTAGTATTCTCATTTTTACTTAATGTCTGATTTAATTTTTTTTAACGTTTATTCGTTTTTGAGAGAGAGAGAGAACACGAGCAGGGGAGGAGCAGAGAGAGGGAGAGACACAGAATTGGAAGCAGACTCCAGGCTCTGAGCTGTCAGCACAGAGCCTGAGGCAGGGCTTGAACCCACAAACTGTGAGATCGTGACCCGAACCGAAGTCGGAAGTCAGACGCTCAACTGACAGAGCCACCAGGCGCCCCTTAATGTCTCATTTAACGGTTATACTGTACCTCCCCAGGCCTCCAATTTTAAGGGAAGAGACTGAAAACAATCCCAAAGAAGCTGAATTGAAGCTGTACATGCTTTATGACACTAAGCTTGAACAGAGAGGAATGGAGTGTTAAGAAGCTGCTGAAAATTATGTGTGGCATTTTTTAATGCAAATAAAAAGCATTTACACCTGAGAAATGAAAAACAATATGTAGAGAATGGTTGTTTGGAGGAGGAGGTACGATGGGAAGTTCTGCTTCCTGAACTAGTTTCCCAAACTCTCTGCGGACAGCATGCAGTGATGCCACCTGGCACTGGGAGAGGCATGCAGGCTTTCGAGTCGTGCTGCCGGGGCTGCTTACTCTGCCATGCACCTACCATAGGAGACGTCTCAGACCCTTTCTGCCTTCATTGGCCAGCTGGCTGGGGCTAAAGAGGACTTAATGAGACAATGTACGTCAAATACCTATCAAGGTGACTGACAGATTACACGCTAAGTCTACTTGATGTATTCTTCGTAGAGATGCAAATTTTTTCCTTAAACTTTGTGGTAGGGGCTCTCATCTGTCTAGGCGCTGAGGGCCCTTACGTTCTCCCCACCCCCACCCCGCCCATTACATTTTGTCCTATCCCTGGGTGCGCTAAGATTCACGAGTCCTGTCACTTGGGCTATGGCTCTGTTTAGATTGGTTAACGGCTTCAAGCTCCAGAGAGCTGCAGAAGATAGGGCCCAAGCCCTGAGCACAATGGTATGATTCTTCCTTAACAGGCAGAGAGTTTCTCATTTGGGGGTGGGTGGGGGGAGGAGGGGTTGGGTGAAAAGGGGGAGCCTCTTTTCAAAGGAAAAATAGGAGATTGCATATGCAAACTGACAAAGTACCTGAAAGACTCTCTCAAAACTTTCACTTCTCCCAAGTGGCCTTGTAGGATAAGATCTCTTCCTAGAGATTACCATCCCCTCAGCAATGCTATATGCTGGTTTTGTTTACACCATATAAAATAGGCTGTACTTGGCAGTTTTTCTAACTCCTTCTTATTCGCCTCTTCTATCTGCCTAAAATCTATCAGTTTATCAATCCAAACACATTCTGAAGTCTTTTAAGTGTGTAACCAAAGTAACTGTAAGGAAAGATTACACAAACTTTTGACTTAATCAAAGAAAGAAAAGGCTGTGTGTTGTAGAAAAAGCCTTGAATCATACAGAGCAACCCTGGTTCTTTTTAATTCTCAGTCGACCTCATTTGGCCAAATTACTTATCCTCTCTAGGCCTCAGATTCTTTATGTAAAGTGAGGATCATAATACCTACCTCCTAGGGGTGCTATAAGAATTAAGTGAAATATTTACACTTCTTGTATCCCAATTTAGTCATCAGGACACTGCGATTGGGATTAAGTGGGAAAATATTAACAAGGAGTATCTGAAAGCAGATAGCTTGTAACTGGGCTTTACTGTATCATCCAGACTTACAACGATAACAACAAAATCCGAAACACACTTAGAATCCAGTTGGGGAAACAATGATATAGGTGGAAAAATTAGAAACCCAAGAAGTTAGTTTACTGTAGAACACCAAGATTACTTATAAAGCAAAAAGGAAAACAAGTACCCACTGTGTGTCATGTCCCTTCTATATGAGAACAGCAACCCTGTGAGATCACTTGGTATCTCCCAGTCTGCCTCAGACTGCCAGTGAAGGGCAGAGCCAGGATGTTAATACTAATTGACAGGACTCAGACTCTACTTCTATATTCCCATGACTTCTGCTCAAAATCAGTCTTCCCTGGATGAGATCAATTTCATGGAGAATTACGAAAGAGTCCAGAGGGTACCATCCAAAGGTGAAGGGCCATAAATACCAGCTGCTGCCTGAGCCCAGCAGGCTTTTCCCCTATGGTGGGAACAGCTGGGCAAGCAGGTGTAATGACCACCACCATCTGATACAATCGGATCATGTATCAGAGATGTACCAGGTATTTGTCAATTGTCTTCTCAACAGCCCTACAAGGTCTCAAATGGTCCTATTTTTAAAGAACAGGCAATAGGACTTAGTCTATTAATAAGAACAGCTATCGTTTATTGAAGGCTACTGCCGATCTAGGTGTGTGTTATCACCAGCGTTGCCATCACACAGAGAAAATGAAACATAGAAGGGACAGGACTTGTGAGAGGTCACTAAGCTCCTGAATTTGAAGCCACTTCTAACTCCAAAGCAATTATTTAAGTGAAACGCACAAGACCCAGAGACTCCCCAGCTCATGGACAGGGGGGAGAAAAGCTGAGCATGCAAGGCTGCCCATAAGGTTAAGTTAGATCAAATTACGACCAAATTTTCTTTATTGAAGTCAATAACTCCAGCTGCCTCTACTGAGAGAGCAGAGTATCAGGTACACAAACTTGTATTACACAGCTCCCTCTGTGAAACGAGCCAATGACTCCATTTTACAGAGGAACAAACCGAGGCTCGGAGAGGTGAAGGAACTCACCCAAGGTCACACAGCGAGTGACTAGGATTCGAACTTTGCTTTGGGGGACTCCTGAGGCCCAGCATCTTTCCTCGGCATCAACAACAATAACAAATCTTTTTCACCCAGCATTAGTCTGTCTATAAAGGCCTATCGCCCCAGAGCAGAAAAGGGGTGCAAACGGCTACGGGAGAACCCCCCCCACCCCGCCCCGAGCACGAAAGCCAGCCCCCCGCACCCGCCCTGCGACTTGGGGAGGCAGGGACCCGGCCAAAGGACCAGCTCCTTCAAAGTCCCCCCCAACACCCGGAAACACACACAACCCTGCTCCCAGTCGCTACCCGCAGGCCGTAGACCTTTATCCGCTCGAGGTCCCCGCGCTCCGGGTCGGGGCCGAAGCTATCGCCGCCTCAGCCCAACACCCCCGAGCTCTGCCAGACCCGGGGCAGCGTCCGGAGCCCGACTGCCATCTTGCCCCGGGGTGTCCGCGCTCAGAGCTCCGCTGGGATCCGACCCTCCGGTTCCAGAAAACTACAGTTCCGCAGAGCTTCTTTACACGGCAAGAACAACCTCCCTGCGTCTTGCCCTCCTTTCTGGAAGCTGAAAAAAATAAAGCGGACCATTCAAGATCGGGACAAGGTTCTGACCCAGCCGAGAGGAGATGCAACCCACTCCGGACGGGGAGGTTGGCAACAACGCGGCCAAAGTTTGGGCTTCCGACGGACCCTTTGAGAAGTTGCCCTCTGCGGGGCGGAAGCGGGCTGCGGCAGCGGAAGTTCCTGCCCCCGCCCCGCCTCTACCCCCGGCTTGCGTGAGTTGGGTGTTTCCTGCCTCTCTCAGTCCGGGTTTGGAGACTCCGGCGTCCTCCGACTTTTCATGGTAGGGAGGGCGGTGCCCACTACCTGTGGGCTCCGGGCGGCCGCGAAAGCTCGGCTGAGGCAGAGGAGAGGGGGAAGGGGCCGAGGGTGTGGGGGCAGTCGCGATGAGGGCAGTCGCGGGGAGAGGCGGTTGGGATTGGAGGGGGGCGAGGCCGGGGGTGGGGGAAGGGCTTTGGTGAATAATAGTATATGTGTGTAGGATTTTTTTTTTGGCGGGGGGTGGGGGGGGCGGTGTCCCTGGCTGTTGGGGATCGGGAAGGAACATTAACGCTTGGGGGAGTAGTTTTGTGTGCGGGTGAGTTAGGTTGTCTCTGAGTCCTGAGTGGTCATTGGAAATGGGATTGGTTATCGTGAAGAGAACAAAGAGGGGGTCCTTGAAGACGAACATCGGGGTGGAAAATGATGGGAGGGTGTTGCGAAAGAATGGTTAGGTTAGGAGAGAGCGACGTGGGATTCCTTGGGGCGGAGCGTTTGGGGGTTTTGGAAATGGTGGCTGAGCGCCTGGGTTTCGGGGAAGTGGGGAAGGGGCTTCCAGGTGCTTCAGAACACAGGGGTTAGTGAAACGAGGGGAAGAAATAGAGGAAGTTGGAGGGCAGGTGTGCACCCAGCGCCTGAAGGGATACCAGGGGCCTGAGGTCAGGGTCCCTTAGCCATGGAGTCCAGCGCCTTTAGCTGGCACCTTGGTACCTATCTAGTCACTTTGGTTGGGGCCCGAAGTGGCTAGGAGCTGGGAATGGATGTCTGTCACCCAGCTGTGGGAAGGTTTCTGTTTGCATATGATGCTTTAAGGGTCTGTCCCTTGGCACAGCTCGTCGGCCCTGGCTGGGAATGACCAAAGTTCTGCCTAGCTCTTCTACTTCTTCGCCTCATGTCTTTAACCGGAAAGTGCAGTCTTTAGAGAAGATAAGTTTCAAGGACGCTGCTGAAGAAAACTTAGCCCTTCGGACTTGGTTCCATTTTTTGCAAAATAAGGACCACCGGGAGGGAAAAGCATTAAACCAGTGGTTCTCAAACTGATTCCCTAGACTACCAGCAATAGCAGCAGCGTCAACTGGAAATTCGCTAGAAATGGCCAGATGTTCAAGCCCTCCCATTGACTGCCCAATTAGTCTTTGGGTCGGGACCGTCAGTCTGTTTTAACAAGCCCTGCAGGAGATTAGGGATTTCTTGACTTGGGCTATGCAATGAAAGGGGCCTGAGTCAGAGAACCCGTATAGTACTGATTCTTAATCTTCTGCCCCCAAAAGTGGAATTGGTGATCCTCTCTTCCTCGTTAGATCCCGTGAGAAATCGCCCAGTCGTTTGCACGGTAACACAAAGGAGGAGAATGTAATTCTGCAGAACGCTTGGAAATAGCGGTCACTGCCCTCTAAGCGAGTTTTGGATGCAAAATAATGCTACAGTTATGTGGCTGACTTGGTTTACTTTGGTGGAAATGGAACAGCAGACTTTTTTGAGTTGCAGCAGTGCCCTGAGCTTCGGGAAGTTTCAGAATTAGCCTCTGGGTAGTGATGTGAGATCTAGCTGGTTAAAGGAACCCCTTCGCTCTGTGGCTCTTAGTGGGGGCCGCACATTAGAATGACCTGAAGAGGGGCGCCTGGGTGGCTCAGTCAGTTAAGCTCAGGTCATGATCTCATGGTTCATAGGTTTGAGCCCCTCATCGGGCTCTGTGCTGACAGCTAGCTCAGAGCCTGGAGACGGTTTCAGATTCTATGTCTCCCTCTCTCTCTCTGACCCTCCCCTGCTCATGCTGTGTCTCTCTCAGAAATAAATAAAAAACATTAAAAAATTAAAAAAAAATAGAATGACCTGAAGAGCTTCTTAAATACTGCTGAGCTGCCCTTCCCCTACTTCGATTCTGATTCATTGGCCTGGGGTGAGGCCCAGGCGTGGGTGCACGTAGGTGACCATAGTTACAGCCAGGACCTGGGACTTCCTCTTAAGGAAGCTTCAAGGGACAGAAGGGAAACTACGCTAAGGACCGGGTGCCATGTACTTTAACATTCCCTGAAAGTTATTGTGACCATTATGGTCTTCACTTCATTTTACAAGTTAGGAAACAGAGTCAGTGAAAAATGCTTGTCTCAACCTCACACCGGAAGGGGTGGAACGGAGACTGTAGCCTAGGTTCTTCACACTTTCAATCAAACTTTCCATGTGCTCGTCTCCCCCAGCACACACACGCACACACAGGGGACAGTTCCACAGAGAGCTGCTTAGAAAACATCCGAGGGGATAGAGTTGGTGCCTTTGTTCCTATTGCACCTGCCCGGGGCCTCTTTGTAAGTCACCACTTTTCCCCCTTGAGCTGATTTTTATTTTCTAAGCACGGATACAGTTACTTCCTGTCTGCGGCTCCGAAGCTGTGAGATCGGGGGCCGGCTTTTGCTTATGATGCTTTGGTTTATTTTTACGTGTGGTCAGGAATTCGCCAGGCAAATCGAACAGGACGATGGGGAGCTTCTCCAAAATGATGAGTTTAATAGTAGCCTCGTGAAGGTGCACAGAACTATTTCGAGCAGTGGGTTGCAATCTTAGTTGCACATTGGAAACACCTAGCAGAGTTAAACAAAAAAAACAAACAACTATTGCCCAGGCCATGCCCCCAGATCAGTTACATCAGATTTTGCATGGAGAGGACCCTGCTGTCAGTACTTTTTTTTTTCTTCCTTTTTTTGAGCAGAGAGCCACTGTTCAGAATCAGCAACAGGAGACTTAGGGGAGTGGGAAAGAGAGAAGTCTTGACTTATCTAATTGGATTCAGCTTTTCTGATGGAATACGATTGGTAACCAAGACCTCCAGTGTGGAGTCCATCTTTGTTTCTTATAACCGGTTTTGCTCTCTCCTGCCCCACCCCACCCCCAACCTCATTCATAATGAAATCAAAATCTTTGAAACAAGTGAAAAAGCAGGGTCCCAGTAGCAATGGCCAGGGGTCTTCTGTAGAGAGAGGTGTGCTGGGAGAGGTTTATCCCTTGCTGCTTTGTGTCCTTAGCTCAGTGTATGTAGTGTGGGCCCAGGGACACGAACACAGTCAGAACCGTTTATCCCAGGGCCTTTACTGGTACTGAGGTGACTGGCCTTTGGAAGGCTGGGCTCCAGAAAGGTTCGGAGCTGCTTGTGTGTGTGTGTGTGTGTGTGTGTGTGTGTGTGTGTGTGTGTGTCTATTCTGGAATCTCAAGGCTACAATCAGGATGGTTTCTGCCTTTATCTCTTAGTGATTCAGATGGGTGTCCGTGGAGATGGGCGTGGTCTTTAGAGAAGGTCATTTGAGACTGAGAGCATTCTGAAATAATCATGGTGTGAGTCGTTCCTGTTTGAGTGTTTGCTCTGAGCCAGAGGCCGTGCTGGTGCTGAGTGCTCTGTGACACCCCTCACAGCAGTCCTGGAGGGAGTCGCTGCTGTTGTCCCTGTTTGATAGATGAGAGTCCAGTGACTCGCCCAGGCTCCTGCAGCAGATCAGTGGCAGGGCTGGGTGCCCAAATTCAGGTCTGATGTCCAAACCCAAGCCCTCACCACACATTGCCTCCCATCTATTGTCAAAGCTTTTTTTTTAAATGAAAATTTTTTAAACATTTATTCACTTTTGAGAGTCAGAGAGACAGAGGACAATTGGGGGAAGGGCAGAGAGAGAGGGAGACACAGAATCCAAAGCAGGCTCCAGGCTTGAGCTGTCAGCACCGAGCCCATCGTGGGGCTTGACCTCAAGAGCTGAGATCATGACCTGAGCTGAAGTCGGCTGCTTAACCCACTAAGCCACCCACCCAGGTGTCCCATGTCAAAGCTTTTTTTTACTTCACAAAGAAGGGAGGGCGAGGCTCTGTATATTTCTGTATATACCTCTGTGTATTTCAAGCATGAATGTTGATAAAATCGTGGGCTCAAGGCCAGACAGGACTTGCCCATGTCTTTTACTTGCTCTGTCACTGACCCCACCTCCAGCACCAACGCATTCTGGGAAGTGACTGAACTTCTCTGGGATGTGGTCACCAAATGTACAAGGTGGAAACAACGATAGCCGTCTTCCAGCATTGTTTAGATTTTGAATGGTTGTATGTGGTGGTAGAGATGAAAGCCGGTATCTTCTGGGAGGGAGGAGTGGGAAAAGGCATGGAAGGGCTTTCTGGAACCATGAAAGTGTTCTTTGTCTGGATCGGAGTAGTGGCTATAGAGATGCATATACTGGCCCAAGCTCATCACGCTGTGCACCTAAAATATGCTTTATTGTGTGCCAGTTATTTCTGAAAAAGTATCAGAAAGTAAAAGTACATTGGAGTATGCTTTGATTTTTTAATTTTATTTATTTATTTATTTATTTTTTGGTCTGTTTCATAGTAGGTGCCTTACAAAATGCCAGATCATTTCCCAAAACATTTTTGTGTAAATTAGATCTGAAAACGAACTTAAAGTGGTTCCATTTTGGAGCAATTTTCCCTAACTTTCCTCCCCTACCCCCTCCCAACCCCACAACTATAAGCCTTCATTCCCCCCAACCCCCGCCCTAGGTCTGTAAGTTTTTAGAAACTCTTTATTCTCATCAGCTACTTCTATCATTCCCATGGACAGAGTTTTTCTAGGGGGAATGGTTGTTGATAACCATTAGTGTAGGGTTTCTGAGGACTGATTTCAAAGAAAAGCTGAAGGGGGGGTCATTGCTTTCTCTTTTCCTCTTATATGTTTGGTATTAGGCCACAGAGATCCCAGGTGAGGTAAGCTTGAGCTTTTGAAAATGTGCCTTTCTGAAAAAACACTTTTCTCCTCAGAAGACCATTCTTCCTGTCATTCTGCAGGGCCCTGACGGGAGTCCTTCTGGCGGGGTGGGGGGGGTGTTCGACAGGGTCATTGCATCTGCCATTACTGATTGATGTACAGTAGGCTGCCACTGTTATTCCCTTCTCCCATTGAAAAATAACGTTTGTATTTTACCCATCATACATGTGATACATGTTAGCTGTTTCAGGATCAGGGTATTGTTTTTTAAAAAGTTTTGTGCTGTCAAAGCCCCCAGGAGTATGCCTATAGTCAAAATTGCAATGAGGGAGAAAGCATCTCGGAAAGAGGGTTGGGGCTTGCTGGCGTGATTTGGGGGAAGATTTGGGGAAGTAGGGCTTTGGTCTATATTGAATGCTGTCAGGAAGGAGGGTCAACCCTGTGACTGTGACTCCATAATTCCTATTTTGGAGGTGGGAAGAATGGAGTGGGGCTAACGCTCTAACTGGTAAAGCAGCAGCAGTGAGTCACATTAGTCAGGATCTGGGGATGTTTGGTCATTTTTGTGTTTTGGGGCAACATTCTTGTTTTTGTCTGTGTTCAGGCATAATTATGGGGTAGTCTTGTTTGTGTCTTGATCCATCAGCCACTGAGTGGCTTTGTCAGATGGTGACGTGCTATGAATTGTTCATGTTCACTGGGAACATCAAAGCCCAGAAAGGAGTGCCAGGCCAGATCCTGGCCGTCAGGCTGCCTCCCCTTTGCTGAGCCCCGGATCAATGAAAGATTCAGCCCACTCTCGGACATCTTCTCCTGCCAGAGACTTTTACTGTCCAAGAGATGTTTTCTTTGAGTACGCATGTGCTGGCTCCCAGTCTCTTTCCTAGGCCTGCTTAAAGCATTGCGTCCATTTCTTTGAGATGGACATGAGCTGGCAGTACTGATAAGACGGTCATCGGGTCTTGCTGTTTTGGGAGGCGCTAGTACAGGAAGTCTCTATTTTGCAATAACTTGCTTCCAAGGGTTTTTCATGTCTGTTTCATCCTCAGACACACTTTATAGGAAGTCTCTATTTTGCAGTAACTTGCTTCCAGGCTTTTTTTTTTTTTTTAAAATTTTTTTTTTTTTTTTATTTCTAGGAGAGAGAGAGAGAGCGTGAGCAGGGGAGGGTCAGAGAGACAGGGAGATACAGACTCTGAAATAGGCTTCAGGCTCTGAGCTGGCAGTCAGCACAGAGCCCGACGCGGGGCTCGAACCCACGAACCGCGAGATCATGACCTAAGCGAAAGTCGGACGCTTAACCGACTAAGCCACCCAGGCGCCCCTGCTTCCAGGCGTTTTAATGGCTGTTTCATTCCCAGAAACACTTTCCTCTCTCCCCACAACAGGAAGTATCAGGAGTGGTAGCTGGGACCCCAATGAATTGGTAAAAGCTCATTTCACTTGTAGTTCAGCTGAGACGTAGCGCTGTCTGCCTTTCAGTGGTGTGTGGCAATTAGGAGACCGAGAGAGGCCCGGGCAGTGCTCTAAGCTGCGGTCAGATGTGCCCTGGGTGTTTACTTATATGAGGAACAGGCAGGGAGTCCTCATGCCACGACAGCACGGGCTCAGCAGGTGACGCCGGTATATGAGCTTTCTGGCTGGGGTTTGGGCCAGTACCACCTCGCACAGGTTGTTGCCCTATGGCCTATTCGGCCTCTAATTTTAAGAGAAGCCAGAAATTTGGAACTCTCCCATGTCGTCAACCTTTGGAGCAATCTTGAAGTTTTCAATGCAGTGTACACTTGGGCCAAGCAAACCACACCTGGAGGCCAGATTCAGCCCAGAGGCTGAAAGAGGTAAACCAGCCCGGGTGCAATGACCCTGGTGACCGTGTGTCTTCTCCACCGACAGGAAGAGATGTCAGGAGAAAGTGTGGTGAGCTCAGCGGTGCCAGCGGCTGCTACCCGCACCACTTCCTTCAAGGGCACGAGCCCCAGCTCCAAGTACGTGAAGCTGAATGTGGGCGGGGCCCTCTACTACACCACCATGCAGACACTGACCAAGCAGGACACCATGCTGAAAGCCATGTTCAGCGGGCGCATGGAGGTGCTCACTGACAGCGAAGGTAAGCCTGAAGGACATCCTTGTTCAGAAGGCAACATTAAATGGCAGGTGCGCTTCGTGTTCTCTCGGTGTACAGGGGCTCTTGGGAGCGTGTAACCGGGAGGACAAATGTAGTCCAGGGTGGGTTGTGAGGGAGGGTTTCCCCAGGGAGGTGACGTGTGAGCTGAGATGTGAAGATGAACTGAGGACACCTGGGTGGGGACTCACAGTCCTGACTTCGTTGTTGATTTGCTGTGTGACTTTGAGAAAGTCACTTGCCCACTCTGGGCCACGGCTCTGTAAAATGGTGGCTGGACTAGCTGCCCTAGTTGGTTCTCTCAAGCGACGATTCTGTGACATGAGAGTGAAACTCCAGTGTGAGAGAGACACAAATGTGATCCGTGGACCCTTGTCGCCTGGGATGGGGGCCTCACAGAGACTCACAGACCTGGGTTTGGTATCTGGTGATCCTAACGGGGTTGTTTAACCGGTTCCCATTTCCCCATTGGTGATACCCTCCTCATGGAGCTGTTGGTGCCTAGTATTCAATAGGTGTATGTTCAGGGCGTGTTTCTTCTTTTTACCTTTTTCTCATGGAAAATCATGTTAGTAAAAGGCAAAGAATTCTTTATAAAGTGACCTTGACCTTACTGCAACTGCTTCCTACCCACCTGGAGCAATCCAAGAGCACTTGGCAAGGGGGGACATTCTTCCCTTGGTTGGGTTCACGAGGCAGGTCACATGAGGCTCACTTCTTTGGCTGGAGGTTCCTTAAGACCTGGCCGGCCCCTCCCTTACCTGTCTGAGGTTGGCCTCTGCGCTCCTGCCCCTGCCTTCCCCCTTGGTTCCTGGGAAGGTGGGCGGGTTTTGCCACAAGTAGGTGGGATTGGGGACTTAGCCACAGAGTGCAAGCTCTGATCCTACGAGGGAGGAAGCTTGAGCTGGTCGCTAGCGAGGGTATTTCCCCCTGTGTCCTGGAGAAGGCCTGGCTGCGCGGCTGGAGGGTCTGTGTCCCTGAGCTTCCTGTGAGTTTGGTTTTCTGGCCAGGCGTCAGGTGAAGGAGGTTGGAACCCCAGAGCTTCCTTCTGTGTCTCACCCAGAAAGCTCAGAGCTTTTTATGAGTGGGAGGATCCCCTTAGCTGTGCCGCACCCAGCATTGCCCCGGGAGTATTTGTGGAGACTGAGACAATAGCGCCCCAGCTGCCGAAGGAAACAGACCTTATCTGAGAACCCAGGGTCGTGGTAGTTGTTCTTCCGCCCTACCCAGTCTCTGGGGAGGATCAGGAAAAGCGGCAGAGTAGCTTTGGAAGTAAAGTTAGAGCCCCATCTCCTTGCTGGCCTAATGCCACGCTGTGGAAGAGCCGTCCCCCAGCTCTCAGATCCCCAGCTGGGAGAGACGCGGGGACCACTCCAGGGGTCCCGCTTGGACCTCCAGACAGCTGCTAGAGGACGTCCTGTCCCCAGTGCTTCCTGGAAAACCCAGCCTGTGCAGGGAAGCAGGGCTATCTTGGACACTCCAATCTTGGCCGTTTTCTTTGAGCTCTCCCAGCGCTCTAGCCCTTGCCTATTATGAAAAGCTCATAGCACCACATTTTAAAAGCTATGGGACTTAAAACAAAAACAAAAACTACTGAGTTCAAGGCATGCTGGCTCTTACTCTGGGGGTCCAGCCCCTTGGCCACCTGGGCACGGCAGCCCTCATAAGTCACCTGCCAGCTTTGTGTCCTGTCTTCCAGCCCGTGCCGTGCCAGGCAGGGCAGTCCCGTTGGCCTCTGGTGAGTACACTGCACAGCCTGGCTGGGGGCCTCGGTGTTGCCCCCGGACACACCCTTGCCCTGCATCTCCCAGCTTCACCCTGGGCTTCAGTGAGGTTTGCCCCCAATGGGCCAGAACATCCAGAGCTGCTTGGTGAGACCTGCAGACCCAGCACTGCGGCCTGCTGGCCAAGGGACGGGGCTCCAGGGCCACACAGTAGAGTGTATCGAGCTGCTAGGAATCTGAAGGGTGCCTGAGACACCGGTTACTTCTGTGGAGGATGTGGGGCCCAGGATGGGTGGTGGACTCGCTCCTGCTTCTTGCCCTTCTGCCTGTTGGAGTTTTGTACCGCTCAGCTCCTAAACGGGGAGGTTTGGAGTGAGAGGGTTTGGGTGTAGGAGTGAGACGGGCCAGATTTGAGGCCTGGCTCTGTCCCACGGAAACATTCACAGCTAACGTTGATGGAGCGAGCTGTTTCTGTGTGTATCAGCCACTGGGCTAATTTAGGCTCATTTGTCATTTACTGGTAGTAGGACATTGGGCAGGTGACTTTCTCTGTGCCTGTTTCCTCTTTTCAGAGCTGTGAATGGTGATGCATTTCAGGGCTTTACGGGATTGAGGGGGGACACTAACAATAGGAATTTCCTGGTGGAGCTGGGAGCTGTGGGAGACCCCGTAGATGGGCGCTGTTCATTCCCGCTTCGTCCTGCCGGGATGGGCCGGCCAGGCGGAGGAGGAGCCGTGTGCAGGGCTGCGGAGAAGCAAGTCTTACTTAGCACTTGGGGAGAAGTGGCCCCCCTCAACCTTGGGGACGAGCACTTTGCACGTTACCCCCAAAGGGTGGCTCTCCTGAGACGGCCGGGACTCTGGCAGTGAGCAGGCCTCTCTCTGACTGCTCCCCAGGAAGGCCCGTGCTGGGAGTGCTGGGACTTTCACCTGACTCCTTGACACAGATTGATCTGGCGCCTTGCCTTAACAAGGGCTCTGCCTTAGGGCTCGCCTGCAGTTAGTCACCTGTTTGGTCCCTGTTGCTTTGGTACAGCGCCTCCCCCGCCTCCGCTCCCCGCCCCCCCCGCCCCCCCCCCCACCCCGCCCGTGGTTGCTGGTCTTTTGCTGATGTTCTTGGATTGAGGGAGCGTGTGAACCAGAGTGGAGTCATCAGTCTTACTGTCAGCGCACATCTCCTTGAAGGCCAGATGGCCGGCGGGGAAGTCAGGTGTAGTACCTGGTGGCTTCCCTGCCATCTCCAGCCTTCCTGCCCTAAGTTAGAATATACTCTTCTGTAAAATTCTGCAATTCGGTGAGAGCTTGTAAATTGTGATTAGTCAAACAAACCCCCTTGTGCCCCTGATGTGAATCGTTAGGGTCTGGGAGCGAACTGTCAGGAAAGAATTCTTGAGATGTCTTTGGTGCAAAAAACTGGTTTTATGAAAGCACAGGGTCAGGACCCAGGGGCAGGGAGAGCTGCGCTGGGGTTGTGAGGGGTGACTGATTGTGCACTTTTAAGTCAGGAGGGGTCAGGAGCAGGGTAAGTCTCTAAGGAATTTGGAAGGAAGGCTTCTAGGACCTTGAGGGGCTGCTGCTAAGGTAAGGTCATTGACTACTATCCCCTAAAACCTTAGGAGACCCTTCAGATGTGTATCAGTGGGCCATGCGCTTGGAGGGTGATTCCTCACATGTGTTTGGGGGGTGGAGATGAAGTTTCCAAGTGGATTTTTTTTTAAGTGTATTTATTTGTTTTGAAATAGAGCGAGCGCCCTCGCACATGAGTGGCGGGAGGGGGGCGAGGCGGAGAGAAAGGATCCCAAGCAGGCTCTGCACCGTCAGCACAGGGCCCCACACAGGGCTCAGACCCATAAACCATGAGGTTGTGACCTGACCTGAAACCAAGAGTTCCAGATGCTTGACTGACCAAGTGCCCCAGGAGCCCCCCCAAATGGATTTTTATATGTTAATGAGGACTTACAGGATCCCGGCTCCGGGCAGTCTAGGCTAGGGTCAAACTAAGGTTGCCTTGTGCCCCTAGCAAAGGATTAACGTGAGGCAGTTGAGCTCCTGGGGGAAGGTCACCCTGCCTGTCTCAAGTAGCTGTCAGGGGGCTACAAGCTATAAGGAGATTTAATTTTTTTCTACATTTCTTTTGCCTTTGTCCTCCACATCACCCCCACTCACACAAGAAATAAAGCATTGCCTGGGCCCACGTGGCCTCTCTTTACCTTTTTTGTTTGCCTTCCTCCCATCCAGAGGTAACCAATGGCCTGACTTTGGGGTCACTAAGGGAATTTCAACCTTGGCCACACAGTGAGTCACCTGGGAGCTGAGTCCTGGGTCCCCCCGTTCCCCTGAGAGGCAAGGGTACTTAGGCAGCTGTGGGGCGTCAGGGCTTTGAGGGGCTCTGCGGGGGATTTGGCTGTGTGGCCGATGGTGAGGGCCACTAATGTGAACATGGAGTGAATTCCTCTTGCTGTTTCTGTCCCTGCAGAGCTGGTGTGTTTCCCAACAGGTTACAAATGGTGTTATGCTGTTTGCAGCCTCTTTGCCACCGTAGCGTGTGCTTGTGGGATCTAGCCCTGAGTGATACGCAGCCCTGGTCCAAACACTGGGGGTTGTGTTCCGTTGGGGGATGATACCGGAGTTTATGGATCCGTATTCTGGTGAGGGCTGTTTAGATGGCTTCCGGTGTTGCCCTTCTCACACATGCCCTGGCGGGGTGGGCTTGTACTGGACGGTGCTCCCCGACCTTTGCCACATCGTGGCACACATGGAAAGTCCTATTCTTATTGTGTGAATGAAAAGGCTCTAGAGCCAGGGCCACTGCGTTTACGACCTTGGCTGCCCCCGGGAGTTCTCTCCTGGAGTTTATTTGCAGAAGGAAAACCCGGATGGCATCCTTGGCCTGACTAGGAATCATCTGTTGTGCCAGTTTACACTCCCCACAGTGGTCTGAATTTTTGCCAACACCCGGCACAGCCAAACCTCTTAATTATTGCCGATCTGAGGGTTATGAGCTGGTGTTCTGTCACGTTTCCTAATTTCTAGTCTGTTGAGCATCTTTTTATGCATATGGGTCATTTGTGTGTCATTGTAGCTGCCCGATTGCATCTTATTTACGCATTTTCCTGTTTCCTTTTTTTTTTTTTTTTAATATTTTTATTTATTTCAGAGAGAGAGAGACAGCGTGAGCAGGGGAGGGTCAGAGAGGGAGACAGACTCTGAAATAGGCTCCAGGCTCTGAGCTGGCAGTCAGCACAGAGCCCGACGCGGGGCTCGAACCCACGAACCGCAAGATCATGACCTAAGCGAAAGTCGGACGCTTAACCGACTAAGCCATCCAGGCGCCCCAATTTCCTTTTTTTTCCCTTACTGCTTTGTGAAAGTCTATAACCTGGATCCCATTTGTTTGTGATTTTATGCTGTAAATATCTTCTCCCAGTATGACTTGTGATAGCATTTTTAATGGTGCTTTTTGATATGTCAGAATTTTTACATTGTTTTTTTACATCTAGGTCTTTGATCTATCTCATTGATGCTAAGCCATGGATGACCCCTCCAGGGAACATCTGGCAATGTCCAGAGATCTTTGCTGGTTGTCACAGTTTGGGGGTCGGAGCACTGCTGGCCTCTGGTGGGTAGCGACCATCGAAGCTGCTAAATACCCTATGAAGCACAGGACAGTCCCTCCATAACACAGGATTATCTGGTCCAAAATGTCACTAGTGCTGAGGTGGAGAAACCCTGCCCCAGACACTCTGGTTCAGGAATAGGGTAGCTTCCTGGACTCTGAATATGTAACAGGTACCTCAGGTGCCTTATGAACAGGCAAGTTTGGGAACCACAAAAATGGCTTAAATAGCTTAGGCTGCTAAGAGAGGTCGGTGAAGCCCCCCACCTCCGGGGGCGGGGGCAGGGAAAGGAGCAAGAAGCAGCACGAGGAGGCAGGCCTTGTTGCCCAGTCCCCCGTCCCTGAGAGAAGCCTACCCCGGGTTACCCCGAAAGCCACTCAGACTCTCCTGCGGGCTGGACTGTGCCCCCTCTAGAAACTGCTACCGCTTTGTCCTCCAGCGATGCTGAAGAGGTGTGTAAGCAGCTCCTTGTTAGAGACCTCATTTGAGTGCTGCCAACAGACCCAGCATTGTGCTGTGTTTCCAGTACATTCTCTCAGCGTGCCTTTACGCCAGCCCTGTGGGGTACGAGTTTTAGGACAGAGGTTTGGTGACACACTTGTGTCATCCAGCAAGTAGGCGGCAGAACTGGATTTCCAATGCAGGTCCTTGCCCTTAACCACTAGGCTGTATTGGATCTCCCAGACTGTTCCAGAGCCTTCTGCTCTGCGCCTGCCTGTTCTGCTCTTCAGCTCTGCCGGATGGGCCGCCAGACCCCAGACTGCCCTGACTTGTACACCTTCTAAAATGGCCTGCGTGCTCCATGGTGTCAGGAAAGGTACCCCACAAGCCAGGAGCTGCTGGACTTCCATTTGCTTTTCTACACGCTGGGCATTTGAGCTGTTTCTAAGGGGGTTGATTCTGGCTTTGAAAGCAACTAAAATATTTCAAAATCAAAATGCTAATTGAAACCTCATGGCGCGCGTGCCTCTCTCCTTTGCCCTTATTTGTCCAAAGTATGATTCCTTCACCACAAGCATTTCCTGACAGCATTCTTGAGCTGGCGCCCAATGTCACGGTCTGCCTATTCGTTTATGGAAACTCCGGACTGTCACTTGGATAATTGATTTCAGGGGCCTCTGCTCTTTCCGAGCATCAGAGGCAGAACGTGGACGTTTTCTTCCCGGAGTTGCCGAGTTAAACGTGTTGCCATTTCTCTGAAGAGTGAGATTCTACTTGTCTTCTCAATTCTGGTGAAAAGGAGCTTTCCTGTATATTTCTTGCTTGCTTTTTGTGATCTAGTCCTGCTTCCCCAGCTTGGAATGTCTCTGAGCCTCTGATGTCATCTGTGGACGATGCAGGGCGAGGAGCCCACTGAAAGAACTGTTGGGAAGACAGCATGGTCCTTCTACCCTTTTCCGCCCCCTGAAGGGAAAGCATTGGATCATCCAGGGTAGGGGAGAGGTCGCAAGCTGGTGGCCTGCAGATAGGTCTTATTTGCCCCAGAGTGGATTAATGACATCTTGCTTTACCATTATTTAAAAATCGGGAGGTTTCCCAGAGAAACCTGCATTTCTGGCTTCTGTTGGAATATCAGAGGCTCCCGCGGCCCTGGGCCCACATTCCTGTCTGGTCCTCTCTGCTGGAGCGAGGAAGAGCCCCACCCAAACCCTCTTCCCAGGGGCAGCTGGCTGGCCCACCTCCACTCACCCCTGCTGCTTGCTCACGGCCCCCAGAGGCCACCAAGCTGTGTGGCAGAAACGACACCCCTGCTTTATTGTCTTAAACGTAGAAAGAAGCGGTGGGATGATGTCCCGCAGTTGCTATCAGGGTGATGTGATTTACCATGTCTGCGAAGAGCTCTTCCTTCCTTGAAGCCAGGGTTTACCTCCAGGCCACACGTTTGCATTGTGTTTGCCAGCCTGGGAAGGGCGCTTCCCCCTGTGCTCCGGAAACCGTGGCCGCGTGGAGGTGCCAAGTGCAGGCCTCTGGAGGGGCAGGGCCAGACCTTTGACCGGACGTTTGGACTAAGGAGTTTGTAGGACGGGAATACGGAAACGGCCTTCTTTCCAAACTCTCCTGGCGATTGTGGCAAATACCAAGCGGTGCCCTAAAACCCCGAGAGCGCACTTGGCAGGGCCAGGTCTGGGAAGGGGGCGGTGGACAGACCTGTGACTCTGGATATGAAGGAGGTGTCTTTGGTGCTCTGGGCTTTTGTGGGGGGTCAGAGGGGGACGTGGGCCTGGGTGCCGTGGTGTTAGGAGTGGAAGCGTGGGCCCCTCTCCCAGACTGAGCAATAGACAAATTGAAGTGGGACATAAAATTACCAGTTCCTGCTCAGACCCAACTGCCCTGTGCACGGGTGTCCTCTCACCGGTAGTAGAGACAGGAGACCTGCCCTGCGGGCCTGGGAGGGCGCACTCCTCTACTGGCTTCTTTCCAGATCCTCCTGGCCTCTGTTGAGACATAGGAGACTACCACTTCCAGGCTCCAGTCTTTTTTCCTCCTGCAATTTCCACCTTGCCCCGCCCTGCCCTGGGGTATTTGCATTTCTGAAGATGAGTTGTGGAAACCTGGGGGTCCCTAGTAGAGGCAGAGCAGACCAATGCCCAGACTCAAGAGGCCATTGAGAAGCCGAAGGAAGGGCTGGCTTGCTGGCCTCAGCTTCCAGGTGCGTCTCACTGTGCCTGGTTCTGATCAGCAATCACCTCATTTTGCCACAGTTAGTGAAAGCGAGTTCTGTCTCCCTGTGTTACATTCAGCTGCCTGAGGCGGGGTCTGTCGAGCTCACCGTCTCCCCTGTGGATCGCTGTCACTAGGCAGTAAGGGCCTGTTTGGGGAGCTGAGGGTGGAACATCCCATGGTGGTGCCGGGGGCGGGGGGGTGGGAGGAGGGGGAGGGCATCGGGGGTCCCTCTTGGGAGTCAGAGGCTGTGGTCTTCTGCTTCCTTAGAAATGGCTCTGTCATTTGACAGTCTGAAAGCATCGTGGAATGAGGGAGTAGGTATTTTTACCTCTCTCTTTTTCCCAGTCATTGGGGTGTGGTCATTTGGTCCCATTTTATCCAGGTTTTGTGCACTCTTGGGTTGTCCAAGGGACATCTGAGGGATTTTTGAGAGTACTTTAGAAACCTGCTTTTAGACCCCACAGTCCTGGCATCCACGAGAGCCTGGGACAGATGAGTGCATGGTTGTGGTGGCCTCCAGCTAGCAGGGCCAGAGATCACTGCGGTGCTTCCCAGGCAGGACTCAGTCAGCCCTTTGCTGACAGCTCGGGAGGACTGGGGGGGCTGTAGCCCCCGTGCGGTCCTGCTCTTCTCTGCGAGGGGGAGGAAGCCAAGAGACACCCCAGTCCTTGGAACCTTCCAGGAGATGCGTGCCCATGTAACTAGGCTCTCCCTTTGTCCTTGTGCCGCCGCAGGCTGGATCCTTATCGACCGGTGTGGGAAACACTTCGGCACGATACTCAACTACCTTCGTGACGGCGCGGTCCCCTTGCCTGAGAGCCGCCGGGAGATCGAGGAGCTGTTGGCAGAAGCCAAGTACTATCTGGTCCAGGGCCTGGTGGAAGAGTGCCAGGCAGCCTTACAAGTAGGTATCCCCCTTTCTCCCCAGAAGGGTGGGGAGGTGCTGGGCCCGCCTGCCTTTTTCATTTTCCTCCTCTGCAAAATGGGGGCAGTTCCTCCCTCACTGAGATGTGTGAGTTCACAGGTAACCCTGGAGCTTCTCTCTCCTTGGGTTGGGGACCCCATAGCGGCTTCCCAGTAACCCTTCGGCCACCTAACTGCACTAAGTCGCTGTGGTGCTGGGTCACCTCGTATGTACAGTGAACCCCTTCAGTACTGAGCTTTGGGATGGAAAACTTGATCAGTTTTCTGGACCCATCTTGGGACATACTCTTACTCTACCAGTCACTGTTGGAAGCCTCGTATAATCTCTGCAGACTCAGACACCCCTTACTCCTCAGCTGGACCTGGGTTAGGACCATTGGAGTCAACTCTGGTGATAGCAGAATTCCTATAAGACCAGAATGCCCCTAGACCTAGCCAGCGGTCATTTATTTCAAACAAAGTTCCAACATGGCAGAGGATCCGAAGAGTCCCTTCATGCTGCCACAGGAGTTGGATCTGTATACATGAGGCTCTTGTCGGTCAGTGCCTGCCTCAGGCTCAGACGTCTGTCTGGCCCTCCACTCAAACAGTACCCATACTGCCTAGCTCCTTGAGCTGTTGTTTTATGTACCACCTCTACCTGAGAGTCTGTGAACTCGCTGTAAATCTAACCAAATACCATAGCCTTTAATTTTTATGTTTTTTTAATGTTTGTATGTTTATTTTGAGAGAGAGAGAGAATGCACGCATATGTGCATGAGAGAGAAAGGGTCAGAGAGAGGGAGAGGGAGAATCCCAAGAAGGTTCTGCACTATCAGTGCAGAGCCTGACTCGGGGCTCAACCTCACAAACCATGAGATCATGACCTGAGCCGAAGTTCAGAGTCAGGTGCTTAACTGACTGAGCCACCCAGGCACCCCTCATTTTTCTTTTTGTGGAAGTAATGTATGTACATCATATCTTTCTCCTCTGTTAATTCTTTCCATACCTCTGTTTACTTTCAGATTTCTTCCACTGCTGTTTATTGACATTTCAGTTTTCAACATCATCTATTGGTGTTGCTATACAACAGTTAAGTTTTTGCTCATGCACTACCACCAACCACTACCAAACTTAGGTTTTAACTTTAACTTTGGTTAAATCAGTATTCAGAGTTTACATTGCAATGTCTAAATATTGTTAACAGTTGAGCCACAGAGTATGCAGTGAAGATTTTTATTGTGCCGCTTTTCTGTTTGCCAGAGTTAGTGACTGCCTCATTGTTTTGTCTGCTTGATTTTCGAAGTACATACCTCTGTTTCATCCCTAAATGGTCAGAAAGGTTGGTCTCCTATTGGTGTGTTTAGACATACCAGTGAATCGGTTTCATCTTTGTCTTAGAGACACGCTCTCCAGATTCCCTTTTTGTTAGTGTTTCTGTTAGTGTGAAGTTAAACCTCTAGGACTGACCTCCTCCCCGTTTCTGTCACTTTTACCTTTCTGTTCTACTTTCTCAGAGGTTTTCTTCAATTTTATTTTTCAACTCTTCTAACTTTTCATTCCTATGATCATATTTCTAATTTCCAAGAGCATTTTCATGTTCTCTGAGCGCTGTCTTATATAGAACACCAATCTTATTTCATAGGATTCCCTATGTGCTCTTCATCTGATAATACTATTTGAAGTTTTCTTTCTGCGCCTGCATCATTGTGCTCCTTCCCTTCCCTTTTCTCTTTGTTTTGGTTTCAGTCTCACGGTTGAGACGCTTTCTGCATATAATCTGATGATCTTTGGTCTGTTAAAATTGAAGAGCAGGGTTCTGAAAAGCTGTGTGTGCGTGGGTGGGCCTCATCCAGCAGGTGTCAGGGCTTCAGTGGTAGATGAAAAGGCTCTTTCCGTGGGAATCCCCAGTGTCCGATCTGTAAGCCTTTTCCTGGACAGATCAGTTCCCTATGGAGGAATCCTCCACTCCTGCCTGGTGGGTATAAGCCTGACTGGCCGTCTTCTGCGATCTGAGTGGAGGAACGAGTTAGGGGCTAGGGCTCACTGTTAAGTGTGTCGACCGTTCGCTTAATCCTCCTGTTTTTAGTAGAGCTGCTCAGCCCTGTCCTCACCCATACAAACTGCTCCAGGAAGGTAGACCTTTCTTCTGCCAGGGGAAGAGGATATATTTGGGGAGTGTGGGGTCTCACCGGTGTTTCTGCTGACAGGTTGACAGTCCTTTGCTCTGGCCCTGTGCCCACCAGCCTTCAGGGCTGTTCTTTGAAAATCTCCAGATTCTTTCCCATTTGCTGACGCAGATTTCAGCTTTCTCTTTCTCCTCAGTTCTTCCTCATCTGCTCCCCAGCCTCAGATTTTTGACATCTTTTGTCTGATGACCTCCCCTCTCCTGTTCTTCTCCTTGTAGGCTTATACTTTCTAAGTTCTTGCACGGCTGTTGCAGTTGGGCGTTAGGTGTTTTGACACTATCATATTTCATCTGCTGTGTTTAGTTTCTTTTTTTTTTAATGTTTTTTAATGTTTTATTTATTTCTGAGAGAGAAAGACAGCGTGAGCAGGGGAGGATCAGAGAGAGAGGGAGATACAGAATCTGAAGCAGGCTCCAGGCTCTGAGCTGTCAGCACAGAGCCCGACGCGGGGCTCGAACCCACGAACCGTGAGATCATGACCTGAGCGGAAGTCGGACACTTAACCAACTGAGCCAACTGACTGTCCCTAAAGTTTATTTTCAAGTGGCTCCCTGGGTGGTGGAAATGTGTTCTCATTATTAGGATTTACTGAGCACCCTGACCAAAGAGCAGACCTACTAGAGAACTTGACTCTCGGCCGTCTCCCCCTCCCCCTAATTCACTGGTGGTAAGAATCCTCCTCTCTTCCCAGCACTGGCGGCCCCGTCTTCCCTCGCCAGAGCCCGCCTTTACCCAGCAGGCCAGCTTAACTAATCCGATGCTGGGCAGGCCTCCTAGGCTGAAAGCATGTTTTGTTCCAGCAGAACAAAGATACTTATGAGCCTTTCTGCAAAGTTCCCGTCATCACCTCATCCAAGGAAGAGCAGAAACTTATAGCGACTTCAAATAAGGTACGTTGGAAGCACCCCTGTGGCGTTTCTTTGGCTGCTGAAGTCACGACTAAGTTTTGAAATTGAAACCTATGTAAGTGCCTGAGCAAGGGCTGAGAAGGGGTGAAGAGTGGGAACCCAATCCCCCAGAATTGGCTCCTGCTGTCTCCCTCCCCATCCACCCCCTCCCCCAGCCCGCAGGCTGTGCTCAGCTGCCTCTGGGCCTGGTGACAGGGCCCAGCCCCACGGGAAGCCCGTGTCCTCTGTGCCTCCACTCCAAGTGACTCTCTTCTTTCTTTTTTAAAACAACCCGCAGCCGGCTGTGAAGCTGCTCTACAACAGAAGTAACAACAAATACTCGTATACCAGGTAAGGTGTCAGTGGGGAAAGCTGTCCACACTCACCAGGAAAGCTTCCCACACTTGCCACACGGACCCAGCCCCTCTTTTACCT
Organism: Proteles cristata cristata; assembly: GCA_017311185.1. Lineage (NCBI taxonomy): Eukaryota > Metazoa > Chordata > Mammalia > Carnivora > Hyaenidae > Proteles > Proteles cristata. Next base: position 92,621 of record JAESUZ010004443.1, on the reverse strand, counting down.
TCCAGGGAGGCTGGCTGTCTGTACCTCAAAAGTGCCCAGGGTGACAGATGACAGCAGATTGAATTCACACACACACTTTGAAAGTATATAATTCAGTGATGTTTAGTGTATTTACAGACTTGTTCAGCCCTCGCCACGCCCCTACTCTGTGAACATTCTCATCACCTTAGAAAGAAGCCCAATGTCAGTCACTCTTCACCACCTGCCCCCCCAACCCTTGGCAGACACTGCCCTCTGCTTGTGTGGATTTGCCTGCTCTGGACCCTCCCTGTAAATGGACTTGTACAACATGTTGCCTTTTGTGACGGGCTTCTTTCACTTAGCTTGTTTTCAAGGTCATCCTTGTGTATCAGTCCTGCTTTCCTTTTTATGGTGAATAATACCCCATCCTGTGGGTAGTGCCTGCGTGTTGTTGATCCGTTCATCAGTTGATGTGTGATCAGGGTTTCTGCTTTGGGGGGGTGGCATCATGAACACTGCTAATGAACGCTCATAGCAGATTCGTTACATACATTGCTGTGTGGACAGAGGTTTTCATTTCTCTTAGGTGTACCTAGGAGCGGAATTGCTGGGCCCCGTGGCAACCCTAGCTGTAGTCATTTGGGTGCCAAACTGTTTTTCCAAAGCACCTGCACCATTTCACATTCCCACCGGCAATATATATAGGTTTCTAGACTGCCTTCTGGCTCTTGGGACCATGTGGTCCCAGTTGTAGGGGGTCTAATGAGGTTACTCAAGACCCAGAAATTAACCCAAGATGAAGAGTGTCCCTTGTGTAGTCCCATCCTGTCACTCGCAGGGCTCCCCTCACCAGGTGCCTGTGCCACAGGCCCCGAGATTTTCACGTTTCATTCCAGCTGCAGCAGAGCCCAGCCTGGCGGCCCCTCTGGCATGCTGGTTAGGAGCATGGGCTTAGGGGCCAGAGCTGTCTCTCTTGAGGCCTGGCTCTGACATGTTGGCCTTGGGCAGTTACCCGTTTTCTGCGGCCCTCCCTTTCCTTCGTGGAGCAGTGGGGACCGCAGTGCTCTCCTCCTGGGGTCCTCGGGAGGTTGAAACGGGATGGGAAACACAGCTGCCGATAGGACCAGCATGAGGTCACCTTACCAAATGCTCTTTTGCAGCAATTCTGACGACAATATGTTGAAAAACATAGAGCTCTTTGATAAGCTCTCTCTGCGCTTTAATGGAAGGGTCCTGTTCATAAAGGACGTCATTGGAGATGAAATCTGCTGCTGGTCCTTTTATGGGCAGGGCCGCAAGATTGCCGAGGTCTGCTGTACCTCCATCGTCTATGCCACTGAGAAGAAACAGACTAAGGTAAGCACTTCCAGGGAACGGCTCTGAGTGGCCCATCTGAAATGCCACTTCCCTTTCCCTTGAGCAAAATAGACCTAAGAAGGGAAAGGCTTTGAAAACACTTTCCTTGCTGCACTATGACCACTCATTGTGAAAACACTCGTTGTCTGATGAGCCCTGGAGAGTCCCCTGTAGGCCTTGGAGAAACAGAATGGCACTTCCGTTCTGATGGTTAGCAACTAGGGACGATCCTACGGCACCTAAGTCCCTTGGCTGTAAACGTCGATTCAGATGTAGCCTCGTACCATTGTCACCCTGCCACCTGCATTGACTCCTGCCGGTGATGGGTCAGTGTTCCGCAGCACCACCATTTCCCCCCAGTGTGGCCCCACCCCATCTCAGTCATCAGAGGAATGGTGCTACCTTCAAGAGCTTGACCTTGGCTTTCTAGTCATGACCTACGACTTCTGCCATCGGTCTGCCCTCCTCTGGCCCACTGACCTGGAGTGGCCCCGCACCCACACGGGGCCTGCTTGGCATCCCGTAGCGCCCAGGTTTGTTGGCTTCCTTCTGAGCACACCACTTCCTGACTCTGGAGTCTGTGCACCTACTTCTGTATCTTCCTTTACAAACCAGCAATATCGCTGGGTGTGGTTGGAGATCTGGTCCTCTGTTAACCGAACTTAGCTCCCTGGAGGTCTTTTGCTTGCTTACCCTTCTTGGGCTCTGCAGCATGGTTTTCTTCTTTTCAAAATACACATCTCCCAGTATACTCTGTCACTTCCTTCAGAACCTTGCTAAGGGAATCCCAATTCCCAGGGACCTGCGGTGCGTCTGCCTCACAGGTTTTCACACACAAGACTGTAGGCCACCCACTGAGGTGCCCGTCCTCACTGAGGCCCCGGGAGCACACAGTTGTGTGGGATTCTAGAGCTAGCCTCCAAAGAAAGGGCAGAACATGAGACCACAGAGTAGAAACCAGAGTTGTAAACATTTTTTAACTTTTTAATTTTCTTTTAATGTTTTATTTATTTCTGAGAGAGAGAGAGGCAGTGTGAGCAGGGCAGGGTCAGCGAGAGAGGTAGACACAGAATCCGAAACAGGCTCCAGGCTCTAAGTTGTCAGCACAGAGCCCGACGCAGGGCTCGAGCCCATGAACTGTGAGATCATGACCTGAGCCGAAGTTGGAAACTTAACCGACTGAGCCACCCAGGCGCCCCTTTTTTAAACTTTTAAAACATTTTGTCATTGGTATTTGGAATATGTCTTGAAAGATGGATACTAGTTAAAGGTAGCTAAGGAGGGAAAACCCTTAAGGTTTCTTTTTCTTTCAAAGGTAGCAGGTAGATCAGAGTCGCTCGCTTCCCTTTACCACATCAGCAAGACATCTGCCTCCTTTTTCCTGCGTACTGTTCTTTAGAGCCATGAATTCCATTTATAATCAGCTTCCCCGCCTTGTCAGTTGGTTTTGTTATATGCACAGGTTGCCTTTGCCCTTGGATGTTAACAGGATGACCATCATATTAATCTGATTAAGCTTCAAAATACTGACTTTACGTTTTTAGATTTCAGCAGGGAACAAAGGATTCAGAGGTCTCCTGACCTGATCCCAACCATTTATAGCTTAGCCAACAGGTTCTGGAGCGAGCGTGTGCTTGTGTTTTTGAAATTGGCTAGAGGCAGGGATTCAGGTGGCCGGCCTGGGCCCCTAGCCACGGCCCCCTTTGCTCCTGTCCCCAAGGTCTCCTTCCCTTCTTCAGGGGAAACACATGCCTGGATTTCCAGGGGGTTTATGTGGGGCCATGGCTGTCCCTGCGGGAGCAGGTCCCTTCCAGCCCACACCTTCGGGACTGTGCTTTGGAGCTGACATTCGTATTTTGTTGTTTCAAGTAACTATACTGATGTTCCTTTCGGGTTTTTTTGTATAATTGTGATCTTTCTTGGTACAATCTTCCAAGTGCTTTACTAATTCCTTTAATCGTTTAACTGTCTTTTGTGGTTAAGCCGGAAAGGGTTTGGCTTGCTGAAATTAAAGTTTAAGCAGATAGTTAATACATATGTTGTCCATTTGGTTCTCGATTCTGACTCACTACGGACTTGGTGTTAATAGAGCACAGAGCTGTGCCCTTGATTGGTCTTCTTTGTTCTGTTGTTCAGACTGTTACTTCTGTTGCTCTGTCTTCAAGTTCACGGACTCTGTCATCCCCATTCTGTTATTAAGCTCTTCCAGTAAGTTTGTGTGTATGTGTGTTTATCTTGGTTATTGTATTTTTCAGTAACATGATATCTTTTATCTTCTGTTTCCTTGCTGAAGCCTATGTTTGCATTTGCTTTAAGCGAGTTCACCCTTCCTTGTGGGGACGTTTTTGTAATAGCTGCTTGCAAGTCTCCGTCAGATTAATTCCAGCATCTTGTGTCCTGGACGTGGTGTCTGTTGATTCTGTTTGCCCTTAGGAGTTGAGATGTTTCTGGTTGTTCGTTGATGTTGTGAACTTTCGATTGTATCCTGGATATTCCGAATGTTAGAGGGCTTTAGAGTTTGTTTATTTTTAAAACAATTTTTTAATGTTTTATTTATTTCTGAGAGAGAGACAGTTTGAACAGGGGAGGGTCAGAGAGAGAGGGAGACACAGAATCTGAAACAGGCTCTAGGCTCTGAGCTGTCAGCACAGAGCCTGACGTGGGGCTCAAGCCCACGAACTGTGAGATCATGACCTGAGCCAAAGTTGGACACTCAGCCGACTGCCACCCAGGCACCCCAAGCCTGCTTTGGCTCCTTTGTGCTCCCCACCCCTCCTCCCTCTCAAAAATGAAAAAAAAAATTTTTTTTTAAATTCTTTTAGTGTTTATTTATTTTTGAGAAAGAGGGAGACAGAACATGAGCGGGGGAGGGGCAGAGAGAGAGAGACACACACACAGAATCTGAAATAGGCTCCAGGCTTTGAGCTGCTGGCACAGACCCTGATGTGGGGCCCGAACTCATGAACTGTGAGATCATGACCTGAGCTGAAGTCAGGCGCTTAACTGACTGAGATACCCAGGCGCCCCTTTAGAGCTTGTTTAAATCCTAAAGAGAACATTGATTTTTTTTTTTTTTTTTTATTGTTTTAGTAGGCAGTGTACCCACTTGGGTTCAGGTCACAAGTTCCAGCCAGCTGTGGGTTGTGGTTCCAATGGCAGTCCAGTTTGCAAAGCCTTCAGGTCCGAGCCGCACTGAGGTCCAGTCGATGTCTGCGGCAGCGCTCTGTCCCATGGCTCAGTTCTGTGCGTGCTGTCGAGGGACAGATTGGCAGCCGGGCTCAGGCCCAGGGGCTCATGCACAACCTCAGGCAGCTGCTTTCCCGAGCGCCCCTCCTGCACAATCGTTTCGTGCTTTCTGCTTCCCTTGGGCTCCCCCTCTTCAGTCACCTGATCAGAAGGCTGGGCTTCAGTTCCCCACTCTGCCACACCACCTGCGACTTTACCCTGCCCTGGAGCCAAGTGGCACGAAGAAGCTAGAGGAATACCGTAGCCCAGATTTGCTACGTCCTGATGAGACCACAGTTCTCCTAATTTGAAAGGAAGGTTCCCCTTCAGAGTTTGGACTCCCCAGGCTCCAGCTGTTGGTGCTACAAGATGTGGGGTAGAGTGGGTTTGGGGGGCAAGGGGATGGGGAAAAGAAAAAGGAAAACCGAGAACTTTCCTCCACTCTCTGGGAGAGACTCTGGTGGCCCCTCTCGAGCTCTCTGAGCTGAGGCCAGTTTCGGGGTCACAGGCCGCATTGACCTCCCTCTGGACAGTCCTGGTGGGGGAGAAGCCATAAATTTACTCCTAGTTAGAGGCCTCTCCACACTGGTCTGTCCCCCCAATCTGGCCGCCATGATTCCTGTCCCAGCCCTCAGCTACTGCACATTCCCTCTCCTGGTCATGTGGCCTCCGTGGGAAATACAGAGTAGAGCGCACTCTCCCCATTTCTCTCAGAACCTCCGAATCCTGCCCTTGAAGGCCAAGTCTCTGTGAGTCAGGTGCCCGGGACCCGCTTGTGCAGCCCCCACCCTGGTTCGTGGCGCCGTAGCCCCGAGGGCAGGCACAGAGCTTCACCACACAGGAGGGGTCGTGTCCTTTCCGGCTGGTCCTTGCTCGGAGAGGACCGGCTTAAAGGCTGCTCTGAGGCGGGGAGCAGCTGCAGAAGAGGTCTGGTGTTAGTAGAAACTTGCTGGAAACGACCTCGCTGGTTCATTGCGCTGTTACGCTCCCAGATGTGGAGGGATCTCCTATGTTAGGGGCAAGCAAAAGGTGAAGGGTGTGTGGTGGGTCACCTTTTGTGTGTTCTAAAGCGTGTGAATGTGTGTGTGTAGACGTACGTTTATCTGCACCGCATCCCTTTTCTTTCGTGTTGTGTCAAGTGCTGCGTGTAAGCATTGCCTATTGAAAACAAAAACTACTTTAACAAGGACGTCTTAAACGGTATTCCCGGGGCCCGATGGGGCCAGCGGCCCTGCCCGGCAGCCCCAGGAGGTAGCAGGGGTGTTGGGGTGTGTGTGTGTGATGCTAACCTACCTGCCTTGTGTGTTGTGGGGATGCAGGTGGAGTTCCCAGAGGCCCGGATTTATGAGGAGACCCTCAATATCTTGTTGTACGAGGCCCAGGACGGCCGAGGACCTGACAACGCGCTCCTGGAGGCCACGGGCGGGGCGGCCGGCCGCTCCCACCACCTGGATGAGGATGAGGAGCGCGAGCGCGAGCGCATCGAACGTGTGCGGCGCATCCACATCAAGCGGCCGGACGACCGGGCACACCTCCACCAGTGAGCGAGCGAGCGAGCGAGCCAGCCGCCTCCTACCTCCCTCCTCCCCTGCTCTTCACTCCGACTCCTGCGGGCTCCGGGCGCCTTCCACTTTCCCCGGAGACTCGAGATACTTTTGTAATAAGCCAGATGATTATTTTGATATTTTTTGACCAGGTGACTGTCTTTCCCCAGGTGAATGCACCCTAGTTCTTGAGCAAGCCGAGTCCAAGATCTCCCCCTTCCGCGGGAATCGGGGACTCCTTGGAGCCAGGCTTTCTGGGTTCTCAGAGAAAAGTATGAATGGGTGTGAAGAGGATGTGAGAAATGTCGTTTGCGCTATTTATTTTTATGGGTGTGGACTACCTATTTGAACTTCGGGGTGGCATTCCCTTGGGGTTCGGTTGGACAGCTCCAAGGGGGATCCTGCCTCGGCCACCAGAGGTTCCCGTGAGCATCCTTTTTGGTTGTGTTCCCCTCCCCCAAGCACACTGGCTGCTGGCTCCTGTGTGCTAGCTGCGCAGCCACCCGGTGTTTTGCTGAAAGCCCTTCGACAGCAGGATTTTGCGTCTATAGCTAACTGGTAAATGATTGCAGTTTGTGGCGTGGAAGATAGGACTCATGAGCTCCGTGCCTCTAACTTGGCCTGGCCTGGCCTGGCTCTGGGTGCCCCGCTCTGGGGCAGGGGCAGGCCTGTTGCCACCTGGGCTGACCTGGGGTCCCTGCTCATGGGGACCCCCCCCCCCCACATGCCTGGCCAAGGGCAGAACTCCCTGGCACGGAGGGCTGGAGTCCCGGCCCCTTCCCACCCCTTCCCCCTGCCCTCCCTGTTGGCCAGCTCCATGATGGGAAGGCCGTCTGGCCTGGTTCCAGGTGAGCTCACACCCCACTGCTTCCTGGGATCCCTTCTTCTGCCTTCAGCCTTCTTCTCTGTTAACTGGGCTCACTGTCTCAAGTAGAAGCCCTGCCTTTTGCTTAGAAAGCAAACGTGACCCGGCCCTGTCGCCTGAGCCTGGCATCCAGGCAGGAAGCCCACTCCCACCTGCAATCTCCAAGCACCCGTCCCTCGGAGATCTCCTTCATGTCTTTGCCTCTGATTTTTACAGTGTGGCCACAGTGAGCAGGAGCGCAAGGCTGTGCAGATCCTTTGTGGTCCGGTTACGAGTGTGTATTCGTGTTTAAGGGACGTGTGCGACTGTGGAGGGGACGTGTGCTTGTGGGGCGCAGGGGGCCAGCGCTGGAGTCCGGCCGTCCGCACAGTTGCTTCTGCAGGACGGACATTCTCGGTGCCCTACCTCCCAGTCTCCTCTGCGCCCATGAAGGGACAGAAGCGCGTTGTGGCTGATGTGGCTGCGACTAGATTAGGTAGAGTAGTTAGAGGGGAACGTGAGCGCGTGTGAAGGAATGGATGGGATTTGTCTGCTTTTCAAGGGAAATGTAACTGTTTTATACCAAAGGTGTTAACGTGGGCAGCCTTTGACACCGTGTATTCCAAAAAAACGAGTTTCTATTTTGAAATGGTTTTTATGGCTTAGGCTTTGCACCTGCTGCCCTTCTCAGGACAGTCATAGGCCTTTATTTTGTATCCAGCAGCAAAGCCTCCAATAAAACTCTCAATCTTGACTGAACCTAAAAATCATGTATGGGGGTCGATGCTTTTTAAACTGTTGTGTGTAGGAAACTTTCCTGCCAGGCCCTTTGGATTTTCTTAAGTGCACAGGAAAGGGGGCTTAGACACGGTTTCGTAAATATTTTATATACCGTTTCAGTTTTAAACACCAACCCTGGCATTTGGGTTGAACTTTTTTTAGAAAGTTAAAGCAAATGTCAGTTCTGACATTTTCTGTAGGAATGGAAAAGCCATCCTATGAATTGTTTTTTAAAATCTTTCTGTGAAGAGTAAGTCTGTGGAACAATCAGATTTGTTTGGGTGTCTACACTGTCTGAGCTCATGTTTCTGGCAGTCTCTACACTTTTCTTACACTTGTTCGTTTTGAGTCTTTGCTTTCCTGGGATCAGAACAGCTTCCTGAGACATTCCGCGCTGAAGGATTCCGTGAGCTGCGTAGCCAGGAGCTGACAGGAAGCATTGGCTGGTCCAGGCTCTGTTGGCAAATGTATTCTACAAGGAACTGATTTTTATGTGAGCACGAAGGGCAAACAAAGGTCAGTAGTTATACGGGAGAACCATCTAAGTAAAAACGCTGGCCTGAGATGCGGTCAAGTGTTTTATTACATTATAAGAGCTTACAGTTAAAGTAGAACAGTTCTGGGTCCCTTGTCATCAAGAAGTCCTTGTCTGTGGGGCCCGGGGGCCTGTGCCTGTGACAATCTGGAGTAGCCTCTTCTGTCCCCTCCCCCTGCCCCCCGGTCAGCAGAGGAGCAGCCTGGCCGAGGAGCAGGGATCCCACCCTCGGCTTGTGCGTGCTCACCTGCACCCCACAGCGGCAGCTCGGGCCCCAGGTGTCCGCACCACTCTGCCCTCCTTTAGGGCTCCACCCAGCGTCACTGTAGCGCACCTGTGTGTCACTAACCTTGCTCTCTGTGCTACGGAAAAAAATGCTGTAAACATTAGAAGTAGTCACTGTGTGTTGTACAAGCATCTGTGGACGTGTGAAATAAAAGTTACGTCATGCTTCTGTTGAAATGTTTCCCGCATCTTTACAGAAACACCTGGCACAGTCAAGCCAGTGCGGTGGGGTTTGCAGCAAAGCAGTAAGGCCCGAATCCTCTGTTCGTTCTGCTTTATCACCCTGATGTCTGGGGCGGGGTGGGGTGGCGGGGGAGTTGAAAACAAAATGCAAATTCTGCAGCTTTATGAAATTTCCCTCTCAGGCTATACCTACTCCTTCAGCCTTGACAAAGGCACAGAAGCTGTTGCCCACCCTAGAATGACATGTTCACGTCCCCTTCTAGTGAAGGTCCGGGTAGATACACGGAAAACCATCCCCGTAGGCGATTTGAAGTTGGGCCTCCCAAACAGGACCCTTCACCTCCACACCCCAGGGCAGCAGAGAGCCGGGAGTGGGACAGGTGCCCCTCGGTCTCTCCATATGGGATCTCCGTTTCCTAGAGCCGCTCTCCCCTTTCCCAGAAGGCGTAGCCACCTGGACAGCCTCCCACTTCCTGGGTACTTTCCTCAGCTGGAGCACAGCCAGCCACGGGAGCAGTCAGGAGGACGCCGTGCCGACCGACACCTTGGGAGAGAGCCACAGCCGCGCTCAGAGCCATGTCCTCACCCCGTGGTCCGCGGCGGGCGAGGCCCAGCTGGGAGAGGCCAGCCCCGCCTGACTCCCGGCAGAGGGCGTCTAGACAAAGATCCACTCAGGCTGTTTGGCCTCTGCAGCCCGAGCCAGGCAGGCCATGGGATGCTCAGGACAGAATTACTCCTGAAGGTCACACCCCTGAGACAGCATGTATATGGAGAAGTCCTCTGATGCTTTACATCCAAAAATAACACTTAAAAGATTTCAACTTCTCCCTGAAGGAGGTTAGGGCCACTTCTGTTACGAAAGCCTTTCGTGTACTGTTTACATCCCCCACACACAGTTTCACAGTTAAGGGGGTATAAATTTAAGTAGGCACAAGATCTATTTCAACAGACCATTTCCTCATTCGTTTGCATCAACTAAGAATACTGGGTACACATACGAAATACATCTTAAGCACTGAGCCCGCTCGGGTTTTAATAGGTTGTATCCTAGCAAAATTGGGTCATACTAAGCTCTGTGCCCTACTTGCCAGTGAGGACGGTTGAGAGCACGGTGGGCCCCCGCGGGGAGGACAGAGCATGGAGCACTCTGGACTGGACGTGATCAGACCCAAGAGTGCTCACATTCCAAAGCCCCAGCCACACGCCTGCCAATCACATCACAGCGTCCAGGGCTGAGACTCCAGCACTGGTACTTTTTGAAGCTCACAGGAGACTCCAGTGTGAGAAAGATGGTTGAGAACCACTGTGATCAGGCAGAAGGCCTTCGCCACGCAGTGAAAAGGTAGCTTCGGCATTTAAAACCGAGGATTTGATGTCAAGTTCCTGTTCACTAACCCCCCAAAATGGGAGGTGAACTTGCTTTTATTCCCCTTTCGTTCAGTGTGCGTATTTCTACCTCTGGTATCTGTACCTTCCTGTTGTTTTGATACAGGATCAAGAGTAGAGGGAGAAATGAACGGGCTATATTCTCATGTCAGACTGCTCACACCTCCCCCTGCCCAGCCACTCACCACTGTTAAGTGTCCATTTTTATCTTTATAGATTTGTTCTTCCGGTCCTGTGTCGAAAACGATCGTGCCTTCTTTTCCAGGGCTAATATAAAACTGTAAACTGAAAATGGACATAGTCATCAATTAACATTCTCTTTCTTGCCTTTGGTCTACAGAAGAAATTCACTGGTGTAGCTATGCTGGTTTCAAGATCAAATTCCTGTTTCATTATAGTTTTATTGTGTATTTGAGTACCCAAAAGACCGGTGTTTCCGTAACTGAGAAGCTTACCACGTTCCTGTGGTTATTCTTAAACTACTTTAGCACATTCAGTCCTTCAAGGGGCCAATTTGGTGTCTGAAGAACATGGTCCTTCTGAAACTCTCATGGGCGGGGGGGGTCTCCCCTCTGGGATCCAGCGAGACCAGCCCCCTCTCCCTTTCCCCATCTCGCACATACAGATTTGCTCATGAGGTCAGTGACTTGAGACCTAATAGGAGCCTCAGCAGCAGGAAGGCAGCCTGCAGAGCTCTGGCCCACCGCACTCAGCCAACCGTCCCCAACAACAAGCATCAACAGGAAAGGTGTGGCCATCACGTGCCCTGGCCCAGAGGTCACTCAGTGACCGCTTCCCTCATGAGCATCAGGCCCTCCTCAGAGAACAGGGCTGTGAGACCACGCTCCCTATGTGAACAAGCAATCGCTGGAAAGGACGACCTACCTCCCCTGGACGACATTGACCATGTTCCCCCTCTTCGCCAGCATGACGAGCTTAGTAACGGCTTCAAATACGTGTTCGCACTGTAAGACGGCATCCCCCTGAGGAGGAGACACGGCTGTTCCAGGAGCAGTGGCTTACAAGGGTTTTTTAAATTTTTATTTTTGAGAGAGAGACAGAGATAGCATGAGCAGGGGAGGGGCAGAGAGGGGGAGACACAGAATCCGAAGCAGGCTCCAGGCTCTGAGCTATCAGCACAGAACCCAATGTGGGGCTCGAACCCACGAACCGTGAGATCATGACCTGAGCCAAGTCAAACTCTCAACCGACCGAGCCTCCCAGGCGCCCCAGGAGCAGTGGCTCAAAAGAAAACTCTCCAATATCAAGGCTGTGCGGCAGGCAAACAAATATTGCAGCAGTGGTTTCCCTCTGTGGGCAGAGATGGGTGGCCGGCAGTCACCTTCTGTTTGCTGTCCTCTGGCGAAACATGAATGACCAAGATCCCATCACTTAGGCTGCTAGTGGAGACACCTTAAGACAGATCCAGAGTTAGGGACCAGGAACCGGACGACTTGACATCAATACAGAAGAGGAGGCATGCCTGGGGGTGCCCCAGCCCCACGCCTAGCCCCTCCACCCCCCGCCCTAGCTGGGCCCAGCAGGAAAGAGGGCACCCTCCAGCAATCCACATGCCACGAGGCTGTGAAGTTCTGCGCTCAGAATACGACACGGGTCATCAGAGAAGAGGACAGTTGTGCAAGCTGGATACTGGAGCGTAGGGGTGGCTGTTGATATTTATGCCAGGAAGAGAGACACAGGCCAGGCCCAGCAGCCCCAGGCTTTATGGGCACCCCGAACCATCTTCCACTGGAGGGTGTCTCCCTTAACTGGTGTGCCCGGAAGCTAAATCCACCCCGTGAACAGTCATGAGGTTGCCGGCTTCTTACCTTTGAGTGTTGAGTACACTATTTTCTGCTTGATTTTGGCAAGTTCCACCACATAAGCTGCTTTCTGAGTGAGGAGAAGCTGTCGCTGCCGTGCCCTGAAGCCCTTTCTGTCATATTTAATGACTGGGATACCGTACTGCAAGGAGATTACCATCACTGTGAGACGAAGGTGACTTCTTGGGGGTGAGGGCAGAGTACTCAGTTCCTAACTTCCAGCACTCAAACAGAGGCTCAGATAAGCAGGTGTTCCCACATGGTGCTTCCTGCCATGGACCCCATGGGCCTCTCTGTGACCCCCGCCATCCCCACCCACAGAAGAACGAAGGCAGCAAGAGCGTAAGTAACCTGCCCAGATGGCGCACAGCTACTGAGTTGTGATGCCCACGTCGGCTTCTGCCGACCCTGCTTCTAATAGGGGGCGTTCAACGATCGATTTCATGGCTGTTTCACTCAATTTCATAGAAAAACCCAACCCAATTCCTAGGGTGACAGATAAGAACGGTGAGAACAGCCAATAGGTACCTGGTGGTCACGTGGGCCCCGCAGTCTTTGTTAATACCCAGAGCATCCCTGGGGCGCCTGCATGGCTCAGTCAGTTAAGCGTCCGACTCTTGGCTTCAGCTCAGGTCTTGATTTCACGATTCGAGCCTTGCATCAGGCTCTGTGCCGAAAGCGGAGCCTCCTTGGGATTCTCTGTCTCCCTCTCTGCCCCTCCCCCACTCATGCTGTCTTTGTCGCTCTCAAAATGAATAAACTTAAAAAAAAAATACCCAGAGCATTACAGTTTGAGCCCGACCCACCCCCACGCACCCCTGCATTTATTTTTGTTTTTTTGTTGTTGTTATTGTTGCTTTAAATGTTTATTTTGAGAGAGAGAGAAAACATGCAAGTGAGGGAGGGTCAGAGAGAGAATCCCAAGCAGGCTCCACGCCGTCAGTGCAGAGCCCCATGCGGGGCTCAGTCTCCCCAATCGTGACATCATAACCCAAGCCAAAATCAAGAGCTAGACACCTAACCGACTCACACCCCTGCATTTAAATAGCGCCTCCCTCCTCATACAGAAGACAGCCCCTGTTCTCATGCTTCCTAAGGGAATCCTGCCTGACGAAGGGCACACCACTTCCCTACCTGGATTTTCTCATGGCTGATGAGCTGAAGTACTTTGGGATTAATTTCTCCTTCGTCTGGGGAGGGAACCAGAACACAGCGAATCATCACTAAACAGCATCACGGTGCAAAAGCCCCTTGTATCTGCTGAGTCTACGTCTCTGTGACCAAGACCTCAGCTGTGGTCAGGAAACGCTACGGAGTCAGTCATCTTCTGAGCCTCTAAGGGAGCGCACGGATGGAAAAACATACTTACCGATCCGACTATTGGCAAAGGGCTGGTTTAAGGCTTCTGCATAACCTGCTTTCTTCCCCCTGAATAGTTCACTTGTAACCGCCTTTTGCTGCATCTGGTAACAGAGAGAGAGGAAAGTACAAAAGCGGTAGCCATGGGGCTCCTTGGGACCGAGGCCCCCTAGGTCCACAGCATAGCTCACTTTCAGTGATAAGCGATAGGAGCCTTGTCATACCTCTGCGCAGAAATCCCAGCACATTCCAGGCTTTGGCCAAAATGCCCCTAAGAATTATACTGGCAGAGACTGGAGCTGACGCTCAGTGCTGGTCTCTTGCACTCCATTCCCAGCAGGGCAATTGTCAGGATTTCAAAGGGCAGTTTCCTCCTTCTAGGTCAGAGGTCTGCAATCTCCAGCACCCCCCCCACCCTTGTGTGTGTGTGTGTGTGTGTGTGTGTGTGTGTGTCTTTGTGTGTGTGCAGATCCAGCCATTTTTCTAAGTGTGTGTTTTGCGGTACGGCTATACCATTCATTGGTGTGTGGCGTCCGGCAGCTTTCCTGCTCAGCTCACAGAGTGGAGTGATTGCAACAGAGATCATGCGGCCCACAGCCCCTAAGACAGGCCTCTCTGGTGCTTTATGGACCTGCAGACGAGCATCAGCAAAACCCCCCGGCAGAGAAGGGGTCCCACGTTCCGTGCAACGCAGGGCCCGTCGGAGGGGAGGTTACCCCATGTGAGCAGCACCACTTGAAACGTCTGTCCTTAAACAAGGGATTCTGTTTAATCCCCCACACATGCAGAAGGCATGGGCCCAGGACGACCCCTGGCTCCCAGGTGAGATAGCCCGCAGGCGCTGCCCACTCCCGCCCCTCAGCGCCCCCGCCCCTCCAGCACCGCAAGGCCCGCCCTTCCTTCCAGGACCGTGCCCCTGACCATCCAGCACCTCGCCGCCCGCCCCCACCCCCACCCTTCCAGCACCGGCGCCCTGCCTGGCTCCCATCCCTACCAGTGCTTTCCTCTCAGCCGTGATCCCACGACAGTACTTCCGGACCAGGTTCCTTGTGCACATTTTCCTGAGCAGGTCCGAGGCCTGTGTGGAGAACACACTTCTGTTCTACCCGCCTCACTCAGATCCCGTCTTGGGCTGTGGCCACCAAGACAGAAGCTCTGAAAGCAAGTTGAATTCAGTCTGATTTCAAGTACAGCATTAGTACTTTCTTTTAAAGTTTATTTATTTATTTTGAGAGCGAGTGGGCAAGCGTGAGAGGCGGAGAGGGGCAGAGGGAGGGAGAGAGAGAATCCCAAGCGGGCTCCTCGCCGTCAGCACAGAGCCTGATGCGGGGTCTAATCCCACGAACCTGGAGATCAGGACTTGAGCTAAAACTAAGATGTGGATGCGTAACTGATGGAGCCAGCCAGGCGCCCCAATACAGCATTAGTATCTTAAAGTCTGAGAAAGCAACTAATCTTCCAGTCTTACATTACCTTTTCACTGTTGCTAAGCTACTGCTTCTTGAACTTACGAATGTGTTGGAGTCACCTGGGGACCTGGCTAAAAAAAGACGCTAAGAACTGCTCAGTGGACCTGGGCTGGGGCCCAGCATCTTTCACAGGCCTCCACTGTGCTCCAGACACAGGATCCTTGGATCTTCTTTTGAGAAACGCTGCTCTAGGTGACTGTCATTATAAGCCATCGGGAAGGCTACACCAAAGACAACACTATTTGCAAATGCTCTGTGCTAACTCTCCATTAGCGTGAGAGTGTGAATTGAGAGGAGAGACATTTCTCATGTGACAGCCTTGCAAACAAAACAAGTGCTTTGCTACAGCCTTTCGAGCCAAGGGAGGTGGTGCAGAGATACACAAGTTGAGCCCCTTCACTGCCCGGGTCACTTATAATAAGAATTTTTGTGTCATCCTCACATTTTCTAAAATGCCAGGAGGCCTCAGCCAGCTCTTGTCCAAGACGTTCTTTGGGACATGATACCGAAGATTCAAGATGTAATTCTTCTGCACTAACATGATAAACTCCTCGTTGTCTGGGCAGAGGGGCTTGTTGCGGTCGATGAATCCCTTTATGAACCTAAAGAGGCAAGTGGTTTTTGTTAGTTTTTTGCCTCATTTCTTCACGGAGCCTCAGGCTCTCTCTCCACCTGTTTGCAAAGGAGGCCAAACTGGTACAGATTGTTTTGTTTGCCACGCAGGGCTATGGTTACGTAGCCCACAGGCCGGGTCTGCCCCCAAAGATGGGTTCTATTTCACCCACACTAGCTTTGGTTTTGTTTTGAGCAATTTTGAATGAATTGCTAACAACAGTATTGGGAACTAGTACATGAAAGCCAGGTTTCCAGCTTTTCTTGGGAAGGGGGAGGGGGTCAAGAAGACGTGGCCACACTAAGCTGGCATTTCTCCAAAGCAGCAGTCAGCTGTAGTAGTGACTGCCCCTCTGGGGTGGACTGAGCTCTCCAGTCTCCACCATGCCTTATTACTTAACCCAGCTCATAAAATTCACTTTTACCTGCCTCGTGTTTGAAAGCAGCTGACCTTGTGACTTTTGAACAAAGAGAAACTAACAGGTGTACTGTTTGGACGTGATCACCGTCCAATTAGGGAACTCAGAAGAAAGCAATGGACTTAGCCGCAGGCCTCACCGTGCCTTATTGTCTCATCCCAGCTCGTGCAACTCGCTTTTACCTGCCTGGCATTGGAAGGCAGCTGACCTTGTGACTTTTGAATTAACAGAAACTGACAAGCATACTGAATCATGGTCACTGTCAAATTAGGAAGGTCAGAGCAAAGCCATGGTGCTAAATTCTTAGGGGCTGACCCCCTGAAGGGAAGATGGGCTTTCTGCACAAAGCCAAAGAACTCAGCCAAGTCTGCAACCACCTTCTGCGGAGAACTCACTTTCTTACGGTCCGCACAGCCCACTTTCTCCTTTTGGCCAGCTTCCGAGCCAGGGCCCCGCGCCAGTGGGCTTCAAGTCTGATGGCTGAAAGAGTTCACTGCCGGCATTAGAAGGCGAGCACAATCACATTTAAATATGGAGCGCTTTTTTCCAGAATCACTCACCCACTCCACTAACACTTGGACACCCTCTACACACTCTGCTGGCCCCCGAGATGGAAAGATGAGGAGTGTTACCAGTTCTTACAGGGGGTGTGGGGGGCGGTTCAGACAACAGAACCAGGGCGACAGAGGAGCCCCAGGGGTGCTGCGCAAAGCTTCAAGGGAAGCCCCACAATTATGTGAGGGGATCAGAGTTTCCGCAGGCCTTCCTGAGGGTCACATTAGTCTTATTACCACATTCAGTTTGCCTCAACCGGTATATGTGCTTTAAGTTGTCTACACTTAAAAACTGAGATACATAAATTGGGACACACAGGTATCTGGTTTGTTTCCCAATGTTTAAATGCTTTGCAGATTTTGTCTAGTTATTCTGATAAAAAAAAATACTTCCTTGTTTTCCTCATAGCAGCACCACTTTCTGTTATAAAAACCAACAACTGGAATATCCCAGGTAGCCATCCACAGAACGGCTGAATTTTGGAGTGCTCGTACAGCACAGGGGTCAGCCAACTACAGCCCGCGGGCCATCTGTTTTCGTAAATAAAGGTTTATTGCAAAACCGCTATGCCCGTTTATTTATGTCTTGCCTAAAGTACCTTCCTGCTACGGTGTCAGAGCTGAGTAGCCATGACCGAGGCCAGGTAGCCGATGGTACCATCTGGCCTTTAGGAAAGTTTGCCAGAGTGCAATACAGTGCAATCCAATACAGCTATGACAGCAAATGACCAGACCTACACACAACGACTGGCTTAATGTCAGACAAAAACATCCCTAAAAATATAAACAGCATAATCTTAGGAAGTTCCAAATGTGCCAGCCAATAAATCTGCTGTTTAGAGACTCATCCATAGATAGTAAAGCTACAGAGGAAAAAAAGGCAATGAGAAATGAAAAATTTCAAAGAGGGATGGGCGGCGGGGTTGAGAAGGGACCGGAGAGTGACGGGGCAGGTTCCCAGGGTACTCCGGGTGTTAGCATTCTTTCAAAAAAATTCTTCATTAAACATGCACACGGTGTGAGATCAAATAAACCACGTCCATGGGGGGAATACAGGTCACTCCCTTACAGTCTTGGGTCGACAGAATAAAGATGAAACACACCCGAGGTTTCAAGGACGAATAAGGGGAGAAAAGCCACGAAGGGGCCTGGGTTCCAGGCGCAGCTGGGATGAGAGAGACAGCAGAGCCCTGGCGCACTGCAAGCGGGCACGTTTCTGTTTTCTTTCTTACCTGCGTGTCTCTTTCTCACGTATGCTCTCCTTTCTAGGCAGGCTCTGTATGTGGCTTGGATTTTTGCGACTTAAAATGAAACAAAAGTTTTGGTGAAAGGGCTCTGGGTTGTGCACATGCGTGGTGGTGGCGCTTTTCCAAGGGCAGGTCAGAAACAGCCCTGGGGTGTGCAGTGAAGAGCTGACTGGGACCAGTGCAGAGATGGGAGGGGTGGGGGAGGGGGTGGAGTCCACCCTCCCTCCCTCTTTCCTCCCCCGCAACCCAGGTAAAGAATAGACTCAGTGGTTAGTGCTCCCCACCCCCGTCTGTCTCCGGGAGCCTGCTGGCCCCTGGTTCCGTGCCAGGCTCTATTTCATCTTCATCCCAACCCTGCAAGGCCAGGTGCCATGTGCATGCCACCGATGGGCGTGCAAGCTCGTGGTGGAGACGCTGGTGGGGCCCGTGAGCAGTGCAGGTACTAATAAGAAGGAGCATGAACCCAGGGATGTAGGGCCACATGCACACTCGCCCTTGAGCTGCTCCATCCACCTCCCTTTATGGGGACTGAGTTCATTGAGGGCCCCACAGACAATGGCGTCCCATCCCTGGGGGCTGGTTAGAAATGCTGAGCCCCCCCCACCCCCGCCCCTGCAGCCAGCACCCGCCCACAAACCAGGTCCCGGGATTGGTGCCCACTGCTGTCAGTGTCCAAAAAAAAGTACAGTGGTTACAAGCCCAGGTCCTGAAGGCGGGAAGACCCATGTTCAAACCCCAGCTCTGCCGCCTACAGCAAGTTGCCAACATCTTGGGCCTCAATCGCCCTGAATGTAAAGTGGAGAGAATACGGTTGTGTAGATTAGTTCTAAGAGCACAGCGAGGTCCTGAGGGCAGAGGACTTTAAACGTACCCAGAAGCACCCAGGTATGCGCAGCAGGGTCTGTCTCTATAGACCAGTTGAGATTTCAAGGGAGAAGCTCCCCTTCCACTGCAGTAGTTTTAAAAATTTTTTGCACCCCCAGCCTCCACCCCAGAACTTTTCTCATTCACTGTTCACACCCCACGCCATGACTGCAGGCTTTTGAGGAGACGCCTTCCAGCATCAGATGCTGGTATGAACAAAGTGTTCAGAGCTTCATTTGAGGTTTGGATCCTAAGAACTAGGATGGTAATCCAGCATTTAGGTTTCCGTGCACATCCATGACTGCCCTCCAAACACGCATTAAGGCATAGAAACCCATGTGTTCTTGTTCTGGGTTTCCCCAAGTGTGTGCTTCTTCCATCAGATCAGACACCGCATGTAAGATGTAACCCACGCTAAGCTGGTTCGTGTCACAGTCTATGGAAACTGGGACAGAAAGAAAAATCATACCTAATTGATGTTTACTAAATTCAAAGGCATCTTCAGTAGCAAACAGAGTTCTGGGGAAACGAATGAATATTTTGGTTCTAGAAGAGAAAGAAAAGAATGTTGTCATGATTAGTTGGCTGGCTCGAACAGTGTCCTCTCACCTGAGCCTCAGAATGTGATCTTGTCTGGAAATAGGGTCTGTGCCAACATCATCAAGATAGGGACTGAGAGGAGACTGGACAGAGGGTAGGGTTCACCCAAATCCAATGTGTGTGTGCATTGCAGGGACGGAAAAGGACACACAGACACAGGGAAGTTCATGTGAAGGCAGAAGCAGACACTGGAGGGAAGTGGCCACAAGCCAAGGAAGGTCAGGAGCCACCAGAAGCTGGGAGAGGTGAGGGAGGGTCCTCCCAGAGCCCAGCGACACCTTGAGAACATTCTTGTGTTGTTTTTTTTTTACAAATAGTTTATTGTCAAATTAGTTTCCACATAACACTCAGTGCTCATCCCCACAAGTGTCCTCCTCCATGCCCATCCCCCCTCCCCCCCACTAGAACATTCTTGTGTTGTTTTAAGCCAGCCAGTCTGTGGTCATTTATTATCAGCTTCAGGAAACTACTACATTGATCTGACATGAAGTTAGTTCCCTGGGCTTTGAAGATTCCTATTCCTATAGGAGTCTCAGGTTTTTTGTTTTGTTTTTTGTTTTTTAGATTTTATCTTTTATTTTTATTTTCTTTCTAATTTTTGAGATAGAGACAGCGTGAGCAGGGGAGGGTCAGAGAGAGAGGGAGACACAGACTCTGAAGCAGGCTCCAGGCTCTGAGCTATTCCCCAGCACAGAGCCCGATGCAGGGCTCAAACCCATGAACAGTGAGATCATGACCTCAGCTGAAGTTGGACGCTTAACCGACTGAGCCACCCAGGTGCCCCTAGATTTTATCTTTTTAAAAAATATTTGAGAGAGAGAAAGAGAGCAAGAGCGAGCTCATGCATGTACAAGCTGGGGAGGGGCTGAGAGGGAGACAGAGGATCTCAAGTAGGCTCCACGCTGTCAGTGCAGAGCCTGATGTGAGATCATGACCTGAGCGGAAATCAAGAGTTGGGACTCTTAACCAACTGAGCCCCCAGCACTCCCAAGGGTCTCAGTTTAAAAGAAGATCCCCTCAGGGCGCCTGGGTGGCTCAGTAGGTTAAGCATCCGACTTTGGCTCAGGTCATGATCTCACTATTCATGAGCTCCAGCCCCACGTCAGGCTCTGTGCTGATAGCTCAGAGCCTGGAGCCTGCTTCCAATTCTGTGTCTCCCTCTCTCTCTGCCTCTCCCCCACTCACGCTCTGTCTCTGTTCTCAAAAAATAAATGTGTTATAAAAAATTTAAAAAAAAGATTCCTTCAACCAGCAAAGCTAAATTATCAATATCCATCACTTACTGCCTGTCCTACCCAGCCTGTGAGGGTATCTCACCACCTATGACCTTAGTCTGCCTCCCTCAGCATGTGCTAAGCCCCATCCCCCTAGGGATCTGGCTGGGAGATGTAATTCATACTTGAAGCAGGTCCCCGGACAGAAATGTAAGGATGGAGAGGGACCAGGATGGCCACAGAGGGCTATCTATATATGAGTGGGAGATAGGAGTCGGCAGGCAAAGCCCCTGAGTGAATCAAAGGCAGAGATCTCCGGAGCAGGATTTTCTGTGGCCTGGGAATGCCCGTCTATACCCTTGGGCACTGCTCCCTACTACCAAATTAACCCTGACCAAAATGACTAATAGGAGAAACTGAATTCTGCCTCAATGCTTCCAACATGTACAAAAGTTCTCCGGCTCATGGACAACCCCAGTATAGTAATGTACTCAGTTCTAGAACACCACCTTCTGGGGTATCTGAGGAGCTTCCGCCTCACAGAAGTCCTAACATCTCCTCTGAGAGGTCCTGTGTGCATTTGAACAATAAAAAGACCAGGCAAACTCATTTTGGAGGCAAAGAGTTCAACCCAGCCCCGAGTGAGGCTCAGAACACAGGGTTCCTTTCTAACTTAATCTCTCCCAGTAAGCACTGATACGGCCCTTCCAACCACTTGCAACTTGTGACGTTGTGACTCGTAATAAAAAATACGTATTTGGGGATGCCTGGGGGGCTCAGTCAGTTAAGCATCAGCTAAGTGTCCGACTCTTGATCAGAGTCCTGAGATCGAACCCCGAGTTGGGCTCCATGTTGACAGCACGGAGCATGCTTGGGATTCTCTCTCCCCCTTTCTGCCCCTCCCCCTTGTGCATAGTCTTTGAAAATAATAAATAAACATTAAAAAATATATATTTAGTCTTTGTCTTGTTCCAGGATCACGACTCCCAAACCCTTGTCATATTTGGACTTTGTTCCTGAAATGGTTTCAAAGTGAGAAAAGTGAAATGGGCGTCTTACTTGTCATTAACAGATCCCTTTCGCCCACATCACACCTGAGTTTATGCTAAGGAAGTGATGTGTGCAAAACCCTGTGGATAACCTAAGGATGGGAGATGGTTGCCAGGGAAACTGATCTTGGGACGAGAGGCTGAGAACTTTCAGCCCCACCTCCAGGTAGGGGAGAAGGGCTGGAGGTTGAACTGATGACCAGTGACTTTATCAATCGTGCTGAAGTAATGAAGCCTCCACATACTCCCACCCCCCCCCCCAAGGAGGTGGTTTGATGTTCTAGATGCCCCCGGAGAGGGCGTGGTAGCTCCAGGCTCCTTCCCCAGACCCCGCCCTGTGCATCTCTTCCACCTGGCTGTTCTTGAGTTCTATCTTTTTGTAATAAGCGGGCAATCCAGTAAGTAAAATGTTTTCTTTTTTCTTTCATTTTTATTTTTGAGAGAGAGCACCCATGCACAAGTAGGGGAGGGACAGAGAGAGGGGGACAGAAGTTCTGAAGCAGGCTCTGTGCTGACAGAAGTGAGCCTGATGTGGGGGCTCACACTCATGAACTGCGTGAGATCATGACCTGAGCTGAAGACGGACACTCAAGCAACTGAGCCATGCAGGGGCTTAAGTAAAATGTTTTCGGAGTTTTGTGAGCCACTCTAGCAAATCAACTGAACCCAAAGAGGGGGTCCTGGGAACCTCCAATAGATAGGCAGTCAGTCGTGAGAAGCACAGGTGACCAGCAGGACTTGCAATTGGCATCTGAAGCAGGGTGGGGATGGGGGGGTGGAGGGGTAGACAGGCTTGTGGGGCTGAGTCCTTACCTTGGGCATTGGATACTACCTAGGTAGACAATGTCAGAATTGAGCTGAACTGTGGACACTCAGCTGCTTTCAGAAATGTGAAATGTTATGAATATGAGCAAAGCATGGAGAGCAAGTACACAGTGTTTTCTTTACAAAGCTGCATTGATGGAGTGGATGGAAGGATCTACTTGTAAATCTACAGAAATTCCTTAAAAAATTCGGCTCCAGACTCTAGATGCATAGGAATCAGCGCACATAGCTTTTTAACGGGGATTTCTTGGCCACTTACCTCCCTAACTTGTACTCCTCGGGCGTGTAGCCGATGTACTGGATCAGCCGTGCCACGCCCTCTGCTGGAGGCCCGTGCCAGTGCGGCCAGGTGTCTGGGCACAAGGACTTGTACCTGGGGAGAGGAGAGGCCCTTCCAGAAAGCCTTCGGACCTCACACACACCCCTCCCCGCCCCCGCCCCCTCCAGAACTCAGGATGTGCTCTGCTGGGGCATGTCAGCCACTCAGCACAATCTAGCGACTCATCAAACCAACTTCCTTGAATTCAATAACATACACTTGGCAAGAAAGATAAAAGGGAGAAACAGTCTCAGTAGGGTGGGTTTGGCCTGTCTTCACAGAACAATGACATCATCCAGACACTCCACCCAAGAAACTCCATTCCAGTCCTAAGTATATACGCAGAGACATGAAAACATACGTCCACACACAAGCTCATGCACGAATGTTCAGTGTCATTCTCCATTATTGACAAAAGACAGAAACGACCCAAATGTCTGCTGATGAGTGAATCGATAAACATGGTCCAGCACGGGAGGAAAAGGTACTGTGCTTGGTGAGTGACGAGGGACTTTTTGAGGGTAATTTTGGACGTAATGCTGATTTAAGAACCTGATGTCAGCATACGACAAACCACCTCCTTTCTACTACGTGGTCACTATAGACAGAACCACAGCTGTCGGTAACATAACAAAATAACAGAATGCAGAATTCAAAGCACCTGGGTAGAAACTATATAACTAGAGCCGCTGGACAGGGACCACATTCCCTGGGTTCGGGTCCAGCTCAGGAGCTGGACAAGTCACTTCACCTCCTTACCCTATGCCACATGAACAAAATGAGACCTTCCTTGTGGGACTGTCACAAGGCTGAAGTGAGATAATCTGTGGAGAGTACTGGACACAGTCCAAGACTAAAAAAAAAAAATGCTGGCCACGCTTTTCCTATTATGCCTCTTGCCCTTAATATTGTTATATGGTCCATACTATTTCAAAATCACATTTGACACTGTTTTTAAAATTTGTTTTAATGTTTATATTTGAGAGAGACACAGTGTGTGAGCAGAGGAGGGGCAGAGAGAGATTGAGGAAGACACAGAATCTGAAGCAGGCTCCGAGGTGTCAGCATAGAGGCTGATGCGGGGCTCGAACTCATGAACTGCGAGATCATGACCTGAGCCGAAGTCGACACTTAACCAACTGAGCCACCCAGGATCCCACATTTTTTGCTGTTAAAAGTGGATTTTCCAGGAACTATACTTTATGAGCAAGTCCATGAAGGGCAAAGGCCTGAATGTTTGCGTCGTCCCCTTATCCTAAGTTCACACGCTGAAATCCTAATCCACAGTGTGATGGCTTTAGGAGGTTGGGGGAGGGCGATGAGGTCAAGAGAGTGGAGCCTCCAGGAATAGGATAAGTGTCCTAATAAGAGAGGCCCCCAGAGATCTCCCTTGCCCTCTTTCCCCACCGGAGAGAATGGGTCTGCATGCAGCTCAGAAGAGGGTCCTCACTGGAACATGACCTTATTGGTCTCTTGAGCTCAGATTTCCAGCCTCCCAAACTGTGAGAAATAAATTTCTGTTGCTTGTAAACCACCCAGCCTACGGTACTTCGTTATAGCCGCCTGAACGAAGACAGGCATGGAGTGTGCCGTGTTCTTCCCCATCACCACTCTCAGTCTAGCCACATATGCACAAGGGTGCAGGGACACGCCCACCCCAGGGAACACAGCACAGCCCCAGGCCCTGCTCCCGCTGGTCCAGGTCACGCCCATCATCAGCACCCATCAAAGCTGTCCAAACATGGGCTAGACAGAAACAATGGGGAATGTGGAGACGCCGCAAATGCTGGCAGAGGAGCGAGACTAGGAAGTTCCATCCTCTTCACCTGTGGGATACAACTGCTTCCTGATCAAGGGAAGTGAGGCCAGGCAGGTGCGCACATTCGATCATCTTTAGCCCCTCATCAGGACTACTGGCCTCCAGCCCACCCAGTTCCCACCTCCAGGCTCTCCATCCTGGATCATTGTCCTTCCTGGATACCTTCATGGCTCCCTCCCTCACTCTCAGATACCTTACCTAAAGAGGTAAAGCCTTCTGCCTTTCTACCCTGCCCCTCTTTCCCCTCCCCAGATTCACTCCCCCCTTCAAAGACATATCCCCACCTGACCTCCTATAACCTCATTATAGCTAGTGAGCTCCGCCCACTGGGAAGTAAACCCCCTGACACAGTGAGGTCTGTCCTGTCCCCTGCAGTTACCAGCACCTAGGACAGCGCTGGTACACAGCAGGTGCTCACTAGTATTTATGGAAAGAGCGCAGGAGCCTCAGACAACAACAAAGTAGAAAAAAAGATGTGTGAAGTGCAAAAAAATGCAGACAAATGGGAACATCAGGCAGAGAAGGACAGATACCATGTTTGCACCTGTAGGAGGATTAGGAGGAACATAACGGAGGACCATGGGGGAGAAGAAGGGGGAAATAGTGAGGGAGAGGGAGGGAGGCAAACCATGAAAGACTCTTGAATGCTAAGAACAAACTGAGGGCAGATGGGTGTGGGGGGGAGGGGGGAGATGGGCACGGAGGAGGGCACTTGTGGGGATGAGCACTGAGTAATACATGGAAACCAACTTGACAATAAACTATTTGTAAAAAAAAAAATAAGAAAAAAATGGGAACATCAAGTGCACATGTGTTTGGAGGTTGGGGAGGGCAGCGGCTGCTGATTCTGGCCATCTCCGCCACAAGTCAGACTCAGAAAAGACAGATATGTGAAAGTGGTGAATAAAATACAAGTAGCTGATGAGCAAACACAGTGTGCAAAGGAGGCACCTTCCAAAAAACAAAAACAAAAAAAGTCAAATAGACTTTTGTTCCTCAAACATTGTATTATCATACAACCAAGCAACCTACTCGTAGGTATACACCCCCCAAAATAAAAACACATGTCCACATAAAAACTAATGAATGTACGTTCCTAACAGTATTATTCATAATAGCCCCGAGCAGAAACAACCCGAATGCCCATCAAATGATAATGGATAAGTAGAATGTGGTCTGTCCGTCCACACAATGGAATATGATTCAGCCCTAAAAAAGAATGAAGTACAGCAGAGATGAACCTTGAAAACACTATGCAAAGTGACAGCAGCCAGTCACAAAAGGCTACATACTGTATGATTTCATGCATATGAAATGTCCAGAATAGGGAAATCTATAGTGACTGCTTAGAGCTAGAGTGGGGGTGGTAAGGAGATAAGAGGGTTACAGCTAAAGGGTATCAGCAGGCATATAAATCATTAACATAACAGTAAGGAAAGTGATTAGTACTTAATAAATGCCTATAAAGAGATATTACTTATCAAGACACGAGGTTCGTGGGAGAAAAACAAACATGATCCTTGGTAGAGAAAGATCTGAGATCACTAAATCAGGGGCTAAAAAGAGGAGCCGCTAGAAAACGCTCAAATTTCAAAGGACAGAATCTTGACGTAAGTTGCAAAAGGCAAGAAATGTGATGAAAAATGTAAGCTGTGTACATGGCTTTTATAAAGCTGAAGCTCAGAAGCAGCTTAGTGTCAGGTTAAAATATGAAATCGCGTATTCACCCATGGCAACCCACAAAAATAACCATTTAATTATGTTTCCCTTGAAAGTGTGAGAATGTGTTGATTTTTTTTTTTTTTTGGTAGCACAGATTCACACAGAGCCCCCACCAATGAAGTACTGATGCACAAGCAATTCGAGTGACGGTGGCGATGGGATTCTATCATTAAATCCTTATAAACTTGGTGTTCACACTACTACACCTGCTTCTCTCGATAGCCCATGAGGCCAAGAGGGTGGCTCCCAGACTGAAGGCACTAAACTAGCACCTACATCACCATGGGAAGGGTCTTCCCCAGCGAAGTACAGACTCGAGTGGTGCACTGCCCACTCTGCCCCCTGGTGGCAGGTCTATGCACTAGCCTTGAGCTTCTTGGACTCCAAGAAATTACAGGGTTAAGGTAAGGAAGGGAAGGAGGCAAACTAAATCAGTTTCGTATTCTCCAAAATGTTAGTATTCATCATAGTCAAGGCCCCAGCAATTAAGAACCACGCAGAGTTGCCTGGGGGCTGGCCTTTTATTCAGCACCACACCCCGAGAGTCCCCACACGGTAGGTATTCGTACCAGCTTTGGATCAACAAAACAAACTTTACCTTTGCAAGAAATGCTCATATTTCCGCCGGTAAGCAAAGCCGGCCCGTCTCACCCGCAGGTGCTCCATCAGCCCCAGGTACTTGATCTGATGCCTTATGAGCAAGTCGTCAAACTTGCCTTTGGAAACACAGAAGGGAGAGGAAAGGATCCCATGGCTCCGTTTCAACCGAGACAGACCACAGGCTACAAGCTGATCATCTGTGGGCTGGATCTGGCCACCGACATATTTTGTCAGGTCCTGTGTTGTTTTATTTTCATGGAGAATTGACAGGAAAACGTGGATTTCTGGCTTCTCTTTATAAAACCCAGGATATCTGGCCATTCTGGGGAAGGGTCCCACATGGCAGCAACTAGCTGGATGGGAGCAGCGCTGCTCGTTTAGACGGCATGTGCCCTTTGCAGTTTGTCATGGAACCCTCCACTCCCTATTGCCTTACATCCTGTTTCACTCACAGGGTCTTCCTGCCTGCCTTCTGTAAGCCTCTGGCTATACAACTGCGTTGCTGACCATGGCATAGGCGTGGAAGACACCCAAGTCACAGACCATTTGGAAGACTGTTCACTGGCTGGAGACAGGCAACATTACCTCCCCTCCCCTCTGACATCTGCCTGGCTCGCCTGAAACCAGTCACACTCTGAGCAATGGTCACGCAGGACCACCAACAAAACCTCTCCCCTCCCCATTCATTTACTTTCTATTATTTAAAAATGAAAACAATTTTTGGAGGACAAAGAGCAAGGCTGTGGTGTTTTTTTTTGTTTGTTTGTTTTGTTTTGTCTTTTTAGGATTTTTAACCCACTGCCACCTTGGTTTTCCTCCCAGCCTTATTTCTCTGAGTTCAGTGTTCAGAATGATTCATGACTCACTGGGTTCTTTCCTCTCATTGGGCTTGATGCAACGGATGTATGAAGGTTCCTTAGAGATGAGAATTTCCAGAAGGCTGCTCAGGCTGTTTTTAAACTGAGTCCCCACCTTGAGAGAGGGAGAGGAAAAAAAAAAAAAAGGAAAAAGAAAAAGAAAGAGAGAGAGAGAGAGAGAGAGAGAGAGAGAGAGAATGAGTTAAATAGATATTGCAGCTCCAAGTAAACACAGAGAAGACTGGCTAGTCCTTTAGGTCCCAGCTCCTGACAGACTGTCGTACCCATTACCATTCTGCCCACTAAAAGGAGGCTCTGAGTGTCCTGGCCTGAGAATTACAAGCTCAGATTCGTCAATCAGAGGCCGGGCAAACGCCTGTCCAGAAGTCTTCCCTCACTTCACAAATATGTGATGAGTGCCTTGTAAGAGCCAGTATCGCCATTGAGGCCATTACCCCCACTGCCCTCTCACTTCCCTGATACCAAGATTCCTTTATGACACACTGTTTTAAGTTCTTTATTTCTTTAATGATATTTTCCCATGCTTTCTTCCACTAGATTATAAGACCTGTGAGAACAGGGACCTTGTCCATTTTATCGCTCAACCCTGTGCCCCCTACACAGTAGGCACTCAGTGAGTGCAAATAAACACACTGGTTGCTACACTTGGAAAGTATATAGAACGTGTTAGCAACATTTCCAGAAAAAGGAAGGACAGCTTAAAATGTATAGGTAACTGGGGGTAACTGTGCCCTCTGGCTGATTTCTGCTGCCTTTCTAATTCTGCAGGAGCATTTTCCCCCCACCTCCCCACTCACCGTTGGTGGCCTTCTCCGGTTTTCTAACTCAGCTGCCAGGAAGCATTCCTTCAGGATGAGGTTCTTGGACCTGCACAGCACCTGCGAGTAAAAGAAATGAGCTCCACATCCAGTGTTTCAGAAACCACTAAAGGGCCTTCAGGAAAGCTCAGCAACTGTGCACAAGGTCCCAGAGCCATTTACTTCAGGAGCACTTGAAAAAGAGGGAAAACACAGTCAAACATGGAAGGAAATGTTTAAAGCTTCACTTTTTTGGTATTTTTTAGTTTATTTATTTGTTTTTGAGAGGGGCGGAGCACAAGCAGGGGAGGGGCAGAGAGAGAGAGGGAGACACAGAACTCCAAGCAGGCTCTAGGCTCTGAGCTGTCAGCACAGAGCCCAATGAAGGGCTTGAACCCACAAATCGCGAGATCATGATCTGAGCCGAAGTCGAATACTTAACCAACTGAGCCACCCAGGTGCCCTGGAAGGAAATGTTTAAATACTGGATCCACTGCTCTATCTACACGGTGAGGCCAGCTGATTGTTTTCCCTCTGACATGGTGAAGCAATCATTATTGCCCAGTCCAGCTGCTACAGAATGAACTGGATCTTTAAGAATGATCTCCAAGATATGGTGTTAAGGGAAAAAAGCAAGATTCAGGACCACATGCACAGTATACAATTACCGTGTGAAGAAAAAAGATCAAGAGTGAGATATACACACGTCTTGGTCTGTACCCTCCCTGGAAGGACACACAGACAAATGGCTAGAACAGCTGTCTCTCAGGAGAGAAACATAGTGACATGGCGCCAGCTTTGTTCCCCTGTGCACACATTTTGAAAATAATCTGTATTACTTTAATTAAAAAAATTAACTTGAGGAGCACTTGAGCCGCTCAGTCAGTTGAGCATCCAACTCTTGGTTTCAACCCAGGTCATGATCCCAGGATTGTGGGCTGAGCCCCATGTTGGGCTGCATGCTGAGTGTGGAGCCTGCTTGGGATTCATTCTCTCTCTCTCTCTCTCTCTCTCTCTCTCTTCCCTCCCCCCCCCAACCCTGTCCCTCTGAATGCAAGTGATTTTGCTCAAGAAAATTAATTAATTAAAAGATTCTCTCCCTGGGGGCACCTGAGTGGCTCAATCAGTTAAGCGTCAGTCTCTTGATTTTGGCTCAGGTCATGACCTCACAGTTTGTGAGTTCAAGCCCTGTGTCAGGCTCTGCACTGACAGTGTGGAGCCTGCTTGGGATTCTCCCTCTCTCCCTTTCTCTCTGCTCATCCCCCATTCATGCTCTTTCTGTCTCTCTCAAAATAAATAAATAAACTTTAAAAAAATGTCCCCCTCAATCATATTTCCTTATTTTCTTCATAGCATTACTCACTGATGGATAACTTATCATGTACCTTTGAATAATATGGATTTGAATCATTGGATCCACTTACATGCAGATTTTTTTTACAGTCACAGTATTGTAAATGTATTTCAAGATTTTCCTTTTTTGAGGGGCACCTGGGTGGCTTAGTCGATTAAGCGTCCGACTTTCCCTTAGGTCATGATCTCGCAGTTCGTGGGTTCTAGCCCCGCGTCGGGCTCTGTGCTGACTGCCAGCTCAGAGCCTGGAGCCTGTTTCAGTCTGTGACTCCCTCTCTCTCTGACCCTCCCCTGCTCACGCTGTCTCTCTCTCTCTCCCCTAGAAATAAATAAAACATTAAAAAAAAAAAGATTTTCCTTTTTTAAAAATATAATTTACTATCAAGTTGGCTAACATACAGTGTGTACAGCGTGCTCTTGGTTTTGGGAGTAGATTCCTATGATTCATCGCTTACATACAACACCCAGTGCTCATCCCAACAAGTGCCCTCCTCAGTGCCCATCACGCATTTTCCCCACCCCTTGCCTCCCCCCATCAACCCTCAGTTTGTTCTCTGTATCTAGGAGTCTCTTTAAGATTTTCTTACTAACATTGTTTCTCTAGCTTACCTCATTATAAGAATACAGCATATGTAATACATATAACATACAACATATGTGTTAATTGACTGTTTACGTGTCAGAAAGGTTTCTAAGGTCAATACTAGACTGTTAATAGTTAAGTTGTGGGGAGTCAAAAGTTATACGTGGATTTTAAAAAATTATTTATTTTTGAGAAACAGAGAGCATGGCAGAGGCAGAGAGAGAGGGAGAGAGAATCCCAAACAGGCTCCTCACAGTCAGCACAGAGCCCGATGTGAGGCTCGAACTCATGAACTATGAGTCATGACCTGAGCTGAAGTCAGATGCTTAACCAGCTGACCACCCAGGCTCCCCAGTTATATGTGGATGCTTGACGGCATGGAGGATTGGCGGATCATGTTCAAGGGTCAATGTATGTATTTATCCTTGGCCACTCCCCACCCCCACGGTAAGCCTCATGAGAACAAGGACCATCCAGAGCGGGTTCAGAATTTGGCACACAGCAGGGGCAACATACACACTTGAATAGGCACGTTGGATCAGGGGCACATCGTACGGATGATCTTGAATATCTATCTGTTCTGGCAAGGACATGCTGAAGTTCTACCATAAGGTACTGAAGAGAAAAATCCAGAGGGCCAAATCTAGCCCCAAATCCGTGTAATGGGTGATATTGAATAACCATGAGAAACACACATAGTTGAAGTTCACACTTACTTCTTTCAGATGTCTGTAGAGGAGGTCATTGTTTTTTTCCAAGAAACCTGTAAGACGTTGAAAAATTTTGAATCAGTGGCTTTGCCTAAAAATGCATTTCCAGGGGTGCCTGGGTGGTTCAGTCGGTTAAGCGTCCGACTTCAGTCAGGTCATGATCTCACGGTTCATGGGTTCGAGCCCCATGTCGGGCTCTGTGCTGACAGCTAGCTCACAGCCTGGAGCCTGCTTCGAATTCTGTGTCTCCCTCTCTCTGACCCTCCCCTGCTCACGCTGTCTCTCTCCCTCAGAAATAAACATTAAAATTTTTTTTTAAAAAATGCATTTCCATGCCTGGCGATTGCAAATGAAAACCCTGAAAATAATCTCCTAAGGATCAGGTCAGAGTTTCCCAGCCTTGGCACTACTGACATTTGGGGCTGAAAACACTTTGTTGTGGGGTCTTGGAAACCACAGCATGTTTCACAGCAGCCTTGACTTCTACCCACAAGATGTCAGTTCCCCAGTTGCAAATACCAAATTTGTCTCTAGACATTGCCAGATGTTCCCGGAAGCGTCATCTGGTCCCTGGTTGAGAATGTAGTCTTCAGGGGCGCCTGGGTGGCTCAGTTGGTTAAGCATCCGACTGCGGCTCAGGTCATGTTCTTACGGTTTGTGGGTTCAAGCCCCACGTTGGGCTCTGTGCTGAAGAATAGCTCAGAGCCTGGAGCCTGTTTCGGATTCTGTGTTTCCCTCTCTCTCTGACCCTCCCCTGCTCATGCTATCTCTCTCTCTCTCTCTCTCTCTCTCAAAAATAAATAAAACATTAAAAAAGATTAAAAGAAAAAAGAGAATGATGTCCTCAGAATTGAATTCATGGCATACACACTATAAACTCTCACTTTGCTATCACACGAATGTAGAGACTTTACGTGAAGTATTGTTTATATGCCCTTGCCCCGTAGCAAAGAACTACGTACAAAAGGAATAACATCAGAATGGTGAAGGGGTACTGAATGTCAGGAGTGGCCAGGTGAAGCCAGGTGAGAAAAGCATCCCCACCACTTAGGAAAGCCAAACTGAAGCCCCGGGACTAGAAGGACCCGACTGTATCTTCCTACCAAGGGAAACTTGCCATTTCCAATGTTAAAACTTGGTTTATAACTGCTCGCTGAAAACCTAATCAGTTACTCATAATTACGTTAGTAACTAAATGACATTATAAAATCAAAACCAACTAAAAAAAGGCATGCACCAAAGGCATCTAAGAGTCAACCTTTTTTTTCATTTCTAGGAGAGAGAGAGACAGCGTGAGCAGGGGAGGGTCAGAGAGAGAGGGAGTCACAGACTGAAACAGGCTCCAGGCTCTGAGCTGGCAGTCAGCACAGAGCCCGACGCGGGGCTCGAACCCACGAACCGCGAGATCATGACCTGAGCGAAAGTCGGACGCTTAACCGACTAAGCCATCCGGGCGCCCCTAAGAGTCAACCTTTTAAGAAGACTTTTTGGAGTTATCAAGACTAACATTCTTTTTGTGGTAAAACAGGCATAACATCTAGCATTTTAGCTATTTTTACATGCTCGGCGGCGTTAAGTACAGCCACACCACCATCCGTCTCCAAAGCACTTCATCTTCCCAACTGAAACTCTGACCCCATGAAATGCTAACTCCCCCCCGCCTCCCCCAGTCCCTGGGAACCTTTCTGCTTCTAGGAATTTGCTCACTCTTGGCACCTTATCATGGGAATGGTGCAGGGTTTCATGTTTTTGTAACTGGCTTATTTCACTTAGCATAATGTTTTCTTTCTAAACATTTTAAAAACATGTTTATTGTTGAGAGAGAGAAAATGAGAACAAACAAGCAGGTGAGGGGCAGACAGGGAAGGAGACAGAGGATTTGAAGTGGGCTGCACATTGAGAGCAGAGAACCTGACTCGGGGCTTGAACCCATGAACAATGAGATCATGACCTGAGCCAAAGTTGGACACGCCACTGACTGAGCCACCCAGGTGCCCCCAAACTAATTTCTGATAGAACTTTTAACTCGGCAATGCCACTTCTGGGGATTTATGCTATGTGTATAACATGCACAGATTGGCCAAGCAGAATATGCAAGGATGTCAACTACGGCAGAGTTTATAGGAAACAATGCTGGAAACAAGCTGTGTCCATCAAACACAGGACACAGCCCTAGAGGGAGTGCCTGGAGCACCTCAGAAGAAATGGGGTGCAATCTGTTGGCTGCTCCGGAGAGTGGATGTGAGCGTCGAGGCAAAAGGTGGGGGTCTGAATACTGGCTCTGCCCCTAACTAGCTGAGTGACCTTGAGCAAGTTACTTGACTTCTCTGAGCTCAACTGCCTCTTAGATTAAAAGGGGATAATAACAATAAAAGTTTTCTGTGAGGTTTAAATGAACAACAGAGGTGAAGCACTGGGACAGTGTCTGGCCTATAGTAAGTAGTGAGCATTAATTGGAATCCAAATGATCTTGGGCTCCTGGGTGGCTCAGTGGGTTGAGTGTCTGACTTCAGCTCAGGTCATGATCTTGAGATTCATGGGTTTGACCCCACATTGGGCTCTCTCCTATCAGCATTAAGCCTGCTTCAGATCCTCTGTCGACCCCCTCCCACCCCCCCACCCCCGCCCCTTCCCTGCTCACCCTATTTCTCTGAAAAATAAACAAACATGCAGGGCACCTGGGTGCATCTGACTTCGGCTCAGTTCATGATCTCATGAGTTCAAGTCCCACATTGGGTGAGCTCGAGCCCTGATTCAGGTGAACCCTGATTCTCTCTTTCTCTCTCTGCCCCTAGCTCTCCCCACCACCCCACCACTCTCTCTCTCTCTCTCAAATAAATAAATAAATAACATTTAAAGCAAAAGCAAAAAACAGTTTTTTTTCATTTTCATTAAATGAAAACAAAAAAGCAAAAGAGAGAACACAAAATAATCTGTGTTACTTAAATGTGTGTGGGTATGTGTTATTCAAATGTGTGTGCATATATGTGTTATTTATGTGTATGTGTGCCCCACGTATTTAAGTATATGCCAAAGATATTTCTATTTTCCTGAGAGCAATTACAAGAAACTGTTGGTTCCTGTGGTTACGGAGAAACTAGGAGTAAAGGGAACTTTTTGTTTCCTTTATTGGACTTTTCCATACCGTTAGGAACTTCTTGTGTGACATGTATGTTATCGACTGATGAAAAGCAATCAATTACCCACACAGAGAGAGTCATCCCATTTGAAATGTTTTCTGTTTTTATACCACTCTGAATTCAAGAGAAAAAAAATATATAACATTAACTTTTGAAATATTCTTCGAGAACCTTATTTATAAGTGAAAATAATTTAGGGGTGCCTGCTTGCTCAGTCAATGGAGCATGTGGCTCTTGATCTCAGGGTTGGGAGTTCAAGCCCCACGTTGGGTGTGGTGCCTACTTTAAAAAAGATCTGTAAAAAACAAAAAAGAAGTGAAAATAATTTAGAACCTAAAGGAGAAATGACAAAAGAAAATGTTCATAGGAGCATTATTAGTAAGAGCTCAAAAGTGTGAACAACCCAAATGATGAATGGATAAACAAAATGGGGTATATCCATAGAATGGAATATTATTTGGCAATGAAAGTAATAACATGGATGAACCTTGAAAATGTGCTGCTATGGGAAAGAAGCCGGACACAGAAGACCACATGTTGTGTGATTCCATTTAGATGAAAAACCCAGAAGAGGCAAATTTGCGGAGACAGAAAATAGATTAGCTCACAGCTGTGGGGGATGGGGCTGGGAAACGAGGGAGTGGTTGCTAATGAAAACAGGGTTTTTTTTGGGGTGAAGTGTTCTTTTTTTGTTAAATATTTATTTTGAGCGAGTGAGAGAGAGAGAGCGTGAGAGAGAAAGGGAGAGAACAAGCACGCTAGCAGAGGAGGGGCAGAGAGAAAGAGGGAGAATCCCAAGCAGGCTCTGCACCATCAGTGTGGAGGCTGACCTGGGGCTCGAACCCACAAACCGTGAGATCATGATCAGGGCTGAAGCCAAGCATTGACCACTTAACTAACTGAGTCACGCCAGGTGCCCTGGGGGTGAAGTGTTCACTGGGGTGAAGTGGTGATGGGTGCATAACTATAAAGTGAACCAAGTAAAAACTACTGGATGGTGCACTTTAAATGGGTGAAATAAGTGGCATGACCTGCATGACCGTGACCTACGCCCCCAGACACTCACCTTTGGTGCAGTATGTGACCTCTCCTGCATAGTGGAAGAGCCGGAACTCCATCCAGCCAATCCTCTTTCGGCCCTTCGGCCCCGCCAGCTTCCGGCTGCAACAAGACAGAAAAAGACACAGACCGAACCTTCCTAGTTTGCTGTAACAAAACGCACCAGCATATAAAGCGAAGAGCAAAAGGGAAGTCTTGACAAGTCATTTAGGAACGTGACAATTGGCTGGAGGCCCGCCCTGGAAACAAACACACATGCTAGCCTTGCTCCCTAGCTCATCTGCATACAGACTGAGGTCTCTCTAAAATCAGATCTTTCTCTGTGCAGAAAAGGGGACCCCCTTGCATGGCTGGTAGGAACCCAAACTGGTGCAGCCACTGTGGGAAACAGTAGGGAGGTTCCTCCAAACGTTAAAGTAGAACTACTCTTCGATCTAGCAATTGCACTACTAGAATACAATACCAAAGAATATAAAACACTAAGTTGAAAGGATATATCCAGGGGTTCCTGGGTAGCTCAGTCGGTTAAGCGTCCGACTTCAGCTCAGGTCATGATCTCACGGTTCGTGGGTTTGAGCCCCATATTGGGCTCTGTGCTGACAGACAGCCAGAGCCTGAAGACTGCTTTGGATTTTGTGTCTCCCTCTCTCTCTGACCCTCCCCTGTTCACACTGTCTCTCTCAGAAATAAATAAAAACATTAAAAAAATTTTTAAAAAGTGATAGTGAAAGGATATATCCACCCCTATGTCTATTACAGCATTATTTATAATAGCCAAATTATGGAAGCAGTTCAAGTGTCCATTGAATGATGAATAGATTAAGAGAATGTGGTATATATACACAATGGGATATTACCCAGCCATGAAAAAGGATGACATCTTGCCATTTGCAATGACATGGATGGATCTAGATCATATAATGCTAAGCAGTCAGTCAGAGAAAGACAAGTACCATGTGGTTTCATTCATGTATGGAATTTAAGAAACAAATGAATAAAGGGGGGAAAAAGAGACAAACCAAGAAACAAACTCTAAACTATAAAGAACAAACTGATGGCTACCAGAAAGGACTGGGGTGGGGACATTGGGGAAATGGGTGATGGGGACTGAGGACTGTACTTGTGATGAGCACCGGACATTGTATGGAAGTGTTGAATCACTATACTGTACACCTGAAACTCACATAACACTGTATGTTAACTAACTGGAATTGAAATAAAAACTTAACAATAAAATGTGACCCTTCCCCTGAGAACTGAGGAACTAAAAACCACATGTGAGCCACACTGATTTGTACAATGAAAGAACTCCTACTTTTTCCAGGTGATGAATAAGAAACAATTTTACTACATTTTTGTGATGTTAAGTGACTAAAAGAGTCATAAAACATCATTTTACAGATTCTGGGGATTCCTAATTTTTTATAACCTTTCTTGAAATGTATATGCATATATACTGATGATGCAGATATGCTAAGCGTACAGTTCAGAGAATTTTGGCACCACGAACATCAGGTAACGGGCACCCAGATCAGAAACAGAACATTACGGTTCCCTGAGAACCACTCCACCCCCACCTTGAGCCCTTTCCACTTCTTTTATACTTTATAGAAATGCAATTGTATAGTGTGTACCTTTTTGTGTCTGATTCCTCTCTTTAATTAAAAAATGTTTAATTCTGAGAGAGAGCATGAATGGGGGACAAGCAGACAGAGGGAGAGAGGATATGGAGCAGGCTCTGTGCTGACAGCGAGGGCCCAATGCGAGGGTCGAACTCACGCACCGTGAGATCAAGACCTGAGCTCAAGCTGGATGCTTAACTGAGCCACCCGGGTGTCCCTGTGTCTGATTCCTCTTGCTGGCATGTTCTGTGACTTATCTGTATCACTGCACGTAGTTACAGATCGTTTATTCTCGTCACTATGAATTATTCCATTTGTGAATGTAACGCAATGCAATTTTCCTTTTTTTTTTTTTTTGCAGATTTAAAAAAATTTAAGTTTATTTATTTATTTTGAGAGAGAGGATGCAAGTAGGGGAGGGTCAGAGAGAAAGAGACAGAGAGAAAGAGGGAGAATCCTAAGCAGGCTCTGCACTGTCAGCGCAGAGCCCGATGTGGGGTTTGAACTCATGGACCGTGAGAGAGTGGCCTGAGCTGAAGCAGGATGTTTAACTGACTCTGAGCCACCTAGGTGTCCCTCAGTTTTCCATTTTTGACTCATTTCCTTATTCTTGCAATATTCTGCAAAAGCTCTGATAAAGCCACTACCATTTACCTGGCCTTTGCCACGGCCACAAATTGACTTATGGAGTCACTTACAATGCTACACACCAGGTATACTGATTGGCCACATGTCTTATAAGTGGCCAAGCTGCGATTCAAAACCAGGGTTTTAGGATTCCAGAGCATGAGAGATTAGGTTCTTTCCTCTTTGCCTGAAAGACTAAGTTAAGTTTCTAGTCGATTTTCTGGGATGATATAAACACTCCTTCTCTGCATTGCGCGGTAGTGTTGGAGAACACATGAGCGTGAAGATTCGCCGGGTTGTGCACTTCAGAGCCACACATAGCACTGTGTGTATTTTACATCTGATATCTAACTTTAAAAAAAAAAAAAGATAATTTCTGGGTTTCCTGGGTGGCCTAGTCCATTAAGTGTCTGATTCCTGATTTCAGTTCCTGACATGATTCTCATTGTTTGGGAGGTAGAGCCCCATGTTGGGTTCTGTGCTGACTGCACTGAGCCTGG
This sequence comes from Proteles cristata cristata, assembly GCA_017311185.1. Taxonomy (NCBI): domain Eukaryota; kingdom Metazoa; phylum Chordata; class Mammalia; order Carnivora; family Hyaenidae; genus Proteles; species Proteles cristata. Next base: position 54,758 of record JAESUZ010004443.1, on the reverse strand, counting down.
GTGGCTCTCTCCCTCTCTCCCTGTCCCTCCCCTGCTTGCATGCTCTCCCTCAAAATAAACATTTTTTAAAAATAAAAAGAAGAGGGGCGCCTGGGTGGCTTAGTCGGTTAAGAGTCTGAGCGTCCGACTTTCGCTTAGGTCGTGATCTCGCGGTTCGTGGGTTTGAGCCCCGCGTCGGGCTCTGTGCTGACTGCCAGCTCAGAGCCTGGAGCCTATTTCAGGATCTGTATCTCCCTCTCTCTCTGACCCTCCCCTGCTCTCTCTCTCTCGCTCTCTCTCCTAGAAATAAATAAATATATTTAAAAAAAATAATAAAAAAAAATAAAAAGAAGACTATTTCAAAAAGAAGACTATTTCATGCATGTGACCCTATCCATAATGTAACGATCATAAAGATACAAAATCTTAGGGACGCCTGGGTGGCTCAGTCAGTTAAGTGTCTCACTTCAGCTCAGGTTATGATCTCATGTTTTGTGAGTTCAGGCCCCTTGTTGGGCTCTGTGCTGACAGCTCAGAGCCTAGAGCCAGTTTCAGATTCTGTGTCTCCCTGTGTCTCTCTCTGCCCCTGCCCTGCTTGCGCTCAAGTCTCTCTTGCTCTCAAAAATAAATAAACATTAAAAAAAATACAAAATCTTAGAACATTCTACCTGGAATTTGAGTTTAATTTCTACTAACAAAAGGTACACACATCGAGGTGCTGATGTATCATTATGGTGCATCACGTTTCTGGATAGAAAGTACCTTTACTCTTGCGGTCCACTGCCCACACACCCAAGAAAGTGGATAAATGATGAGCTTCCCCAACCAACGGCTTGTCAAGTGAGATACATACGTTTGGAAGTGTGCATGCTTGCCTACTTTCTCTTCCAATTTCTCCAGGAAACTCAAGTCTGTAGCAGGACCAGGACGGATACATTCTTCATCCTTCCAGAGAAAAAGAGAAGCCTTGATCCACAGCATCTTACACCACCGATTCCAAGTTTACATGCTTTTGCCAGCTGTGGCAGAATGTACTGGACTAAAATGCCATCGCCTCAACACAAGTTCAGGTGAACCTTGGGGGTGGGAGGGCAGTGATCCCTCACGTGTGCTTAGCTTCTCAGAGGGATTGGAAATTCCATGAAAAGTCACCTCTCCCACCCTTCCGACCGCCATGTTTCCAAAGGCTTCCCAAGGACGCTCTGCGGCTCCCATGGCCAGCTTACTTGAACACGCCACCTTGTTTTCTCTTAACCGGACACTCTTGACCAAGACCATATCCCCTCTAACTAGGAGCAGAATCTTCGTGGAAAGAAAGTTATAAAGCCCTGGGTAGCTAACTTCTCACATTTCTCCAGCTGTGTCTTTCTACTTCTTATTTCGGGTCCTTCACATCGGTAACATTTAAGAGACCATCTTTAAAATCAACCCTTCAGCTTTTATTAAAACGACAAGAAAAAACCGGGGTTAAGGCTGGTGAGACAACTCTTCTGAAGGAGCATGTCTATCCTTTCAGATTCCATTTATGGAAAACCAGATAGAAACAAGTATTTATTTTTAAAAAATATTTAAAAACACTAGTCTAGCCATCCACGTGAGTATCGAGTGCACAGAGAAGAGCTCACACTAGTCTGTGCTTCCTGGAACTTGCTTCCCCAGATGTCCACACGGCCCTTCCCAGACCACCTTGGCTACAATCGAATCGTCCTCCCCAGCACATTGCATCTTTTGAGCTTTTTTCTTCATCGTACAACCTATTTATTCCGCCCATGAACCTCTTTGTGGCGCTAGAATTTAAAGCCTCACAAATGTAGTGGTTTTGACCTGTTTTGCCCACTACTGTGCCCCAAAGCACAGGGCACAATCGTTGGCACCAAGTAAGCATTTGGTAAATATTTGTTGAATGGATAGAGTCTGAATGCTGACCACATACCAGCATAATTCTAAGCCTTGTGCATGTACAATCTCAACCTGTCCTTACAGTTCCTCGAGATAAATGCTACAATCACTGTGTCCATCTAAAGACCAGGAGATTGGAGCTCAGAGAGGGTATGACACGCACCCAAGTTTACATAGCTAGCAAGCAATGGGGCTGGTGTCTGAATCTGGGTCGTGCTCATGTTCCTGGCAACCAGTTACCCTCCGTTCCCTGCTGTACTTTAGAACCTTGTTCACACAACAGTTCGGTGGGGGAGGGCAGCAGGCAGGAGAGAGACCAGTCATTTTCATTATAAGGGAAAAGATCCCAAAGGCAAAGAGATACTTTCTCATTCACTTTAGATTTTTAAAAAGTGATGTTTGGGGGTGCCGGGGGAGCTCAGTCAGTTAGGTGTCCGACTTCGGCTCAGGTCATGGTCTCGCGGTTCGTGGGCTCGAGCTCTGCGTTAGGCTCTGTGCTGACAGCTCTGAGCCCGGAGCTGCTGTGGATTCTGCGTTTCCTCTCTCTCTCTCTGCCCCTTCCCTGCTCCCTCTCTGTCTCTCTCAAAAATAAATAATCATTAAAAAAAACAGTGATGTTTGAACTGTAACAATTGGGCATAGATGTTCTCAGAAGTTCTAACAGGTCAAGATAAAGTCACAGGTGCACCCCAAGGAGTCTCAACTCTGGATCAATGCACATTCTTTGTAAAACCTCCCTTTGTAGTTTCTGGCTTTCGCTCATGCTAAGCAACCCATTTTAAGCCTGGGGGGAAAATTCTGCATGGTGGCGACACCATAGGAATGGACTCCAAGTCAACATTAATTTTCTCACCAGGATGGAAATTATCCCCTTGTGTGTCTCTTCCACCAAATCGCAGATGATCTTGTTGTTGAAATACTGAATTGGCTCCCACTAAAATGACAGAGAGAAAACAATTCTTCACGGGGGATTTAGGTGAAAATAGATCTCTTCTAAATTGATTTTTCCAACATTATTTTTCCAAAATCTGATTTTTTAATCTCTAACATTAAAAAACAAAAAGAAACTTTCTGAATGTCCAAGTAATTTCCCAGGAAAAAAGCTGGGAGGGAGTGAAAAATAATTCTTAGTACTAAGGAGGACAAAATTCTCCAGGGAAACATTATTTCTCAAGCAGATCTCTTTTGCTAGATTAAGAAATCAAATGAGGAGGGAACATTTAGACGTTTACCTCTATACCTTCCATTTCATATTCCGCCTGTTCCGCCTTAAGAGTTCTCTCAATTAACAGCTGCTGGAGTTTCTCATTGCAGTAATTGATGCAGAACTGTTCAAAACTAGAGAAGCCAAAAATTTAAATAACTAAAGCTACACGAGCAGACCAATTAAAAAATTGTATTTACTCAAAAAATTTTTTTAATGTTCATTTTTGAAAGAGAGACAGAGACAGCGTGAGTAGGGGAGGGGCAGAGAGAGCAGGAGATAGAATCCCAAGCAGGTTCTGTGCTGTCAGCATGGAGCCCAATGCAGGGCTTACTCACGAAACTGTGAGATCATGATCTGGACCAAAATCAATAGTTGACACTTAACTGGCTGAGCCACGCAGGCATCCCTGCATTTAGGTTTTTTTTTTTTTTTAAATTTTTAATGTTTTATTTATTTCTAGGAGAGAGAGACACAGCGTGAGCAGGGGAGGGTCAGAGAGAGAGGGAGTCACAGACTGAAACAGGCTCCAGGCTCTGAGCTGGCAGTCAGCACAGAGCCCAACGCGGGGCTTGAACCCACGAACCGCGAGATCATGACCTAAGCAAAAGTCGGACGCTTAACTGACTAAGCCACCCAGGTGCCCCGCATTTAGTTATTTTTTAAAGATGCTTTTTAATACAGAAAAAGGAAAGTCCTTATTAATCGCACAATTTACTAACTAGATCCCAAGAGCCAAGCTAGAAGATGTTTACATTGTTTAACGGTTATTTCGATTCTGGAATAGTCTATGAGTTAGTGACTACGGAAATTCAGAGAATTTCTAAAGATGGGAAAACCAATTCCAACAACATCAGAGATGCCTTAAGCCAGATGCACCCAATGTTCTTAAAGAAGAACAGAGGACCAGGAAGTAATGACGAACTCACCCATTCTTATCGAAGACCTCAAACCCGTAGATATCCAGCAATCCAATCACAGTCTTCTTGGTGAGATCCTAGGCAAAGTAATGCACACTGTTCATTGGTAGGTCTTTTACTTAATGACTCTTCAAACCTGGGAGCTGCCCCCAAAGCTGGGACTTGCTTATAAAGCTCACACCTTCTCTGTCTCCCACATTGGCTCACAGAGAAATCATAGGGTGGAAACAAATTTCCCAGCCCCCTCCTCTGGCCTGAAGCCCATTGGGATCCCATGGAAGGTTCCACAGCTATCACCTGAGAAGTGTGACTTTCCCCTTCTGATTCACTGCCCTCCTTCAAGCCTTCTCAGCCTCCCAAGCCCACATCAAAGGAGATGTTTATCCAGGAGAGAGGAGTGGGGATACAGATATTATTTTAAATAGAGGACACAGGTGCCTGGGTGGCTTAGTCAGTTAAGGATCTGACTTCAGCTCAGATCATGATCTAACAGTTCATGAATTCGAGCCCCGTGTCAGGCTCTGGGCTCACAGCTCAGAGCTTGGAGCCTGCTTAGGATTCTGTGTCTCCCTCTCTCTCTGCCCCTCCTGCACTCATGCTCTGTCTCTGTCTCTCTCTCTCAAAAATAAACATTTACAAAAATTAAAAAAAAAAAATTGAGGACCAATGCAGTCAGACAAAGATGACTATTTCAAGAGAAAATCTGTATTTTTTTTTGAAAGGGCCACACTTTAGCATTCCATACGGTGTCCTGGGCTGATGCCTTCCAAATTTGTCCTTCACATACTACCTCCTTGAGTTTTATGTCTACATATCTTGTACATTGGGGTCATTTCCTTACTTTCTAGCTTGGAGGAAACGCCCAGGGTGAATCTGAAGGATTTGTTGTATTTTTTTTTCTTATACATATTGAAACATGCTTACTGTTAAACCTAATTCCACGGACACTGAAAGCCACCCAGCATACTTCAATTACTGCGTCTCCCACACTTTGGGGCACACTGCAAAAATCACTCAGCATGCGTTTTTTGTGAGCCTACTGTGTGCAGGAAATGCGGATGTGGGAGGATATTGTCCCTGGGCATCAGGGGCCAACAGTCAATTCTCACAAGTTCTTTCAAATGACAAGTTTGGTTATAAAACGTCACCACGTTAGTGAGAGTGAGTCATCCAAAAACAGGTGGCCTCACCTTGTTCACTAAGGAGGAGTTGATTTTGTTGACCAGCCAAGTAAACGTTCGTCCGTACACGGCCTTCGCCATCGCATCTCTGGCATAGACGGAGAGCTCCAGTGTCAGTGGGCATATTACCTGAGAACAACAGGGGCATCATTAGAGAAGTTAAAAAACAAACAAACAAAAAGCCACGGGGCGCCTGGGTGGCTCAGTCGGTTAAGGGTCCAACTCTTGATTTTGGTTCAGGTCATAGTCTCATGCTTATGAGATTGAGCCCCGTGTCGAGCTCTGTACTGAACACAGAAGCTGCTTGGGATTCTCTCTCTCCTCTCTCTGCCGCATGCTGTCTCTCAAAAATAAATAAATAAATAAATAAATAAATAAATAAATAAATAAATAAATAAAAATTTAAAAAGCCCATTTCCTCCTGAGCTTTCAAATGAGCCTGTAAGGATGGCCAGTGAGGGCTATGTGCTGGGGGTTGACGCCACCCCCACCTGCACACGTTCAGGCAGTAGCTCTTTCTTGAGTGCCCGCTACATTCCAGGCACCACCTGGAGCTGCTGAGACACAGCCGTGACCAAGGCACACAGTTCCAGCCTCTGTGGGTTCAAGGTTGGGGGCCGGGACACTCACACATCACACAGTCGTGCTGTGGGCTGAGAGCGGTATGAGGGGATAGCTGTGGTGCGTTAGTATCGGGGTGCGATGGTCAGGGAGACTCTTTGAGGATGTGACCCCAGGAACTGAAGGCTGAGAAAGCATTAATTAGAGAAGCACAGGGAACAGTATTCCAGTAGAGGGAACAGCATGTGTGAAGACCTCAAGGGGGAAAGGCATGACGAGAGGGGAGGCGTGGAAAGCTAGTGATGGTGCAATGGTGGGGGTGGGGAGGGTGAGGCAGGAGACCCTGCAGGAGCTGGAAGGCGAAAGTCCGGCCTCCTCTAGGATCACCGCCCTGCTCTTCTATGAGGCAGGAAACAGCAGGGAGGGCAGGCCCATCTCCACCTCGTGTTATTTTTACCTCTTCAGTTTTGGCTTCGATCTTCCTATGGGTGAGAGCTTCCAGAAGGATGGGTGGGTGGACCCCCAGGAGCTGAACAAATGGAAACCAAAATGCCATTCAGCGAATCAGTTTTGATTTTTGCCGACTTGCAAAGAGTTGGCGCAATTTCCAGGCCCAGGATTATACACCCTGACTGATCAGCCTGCTTAAATGCGAAAAGGGGCCAAATCCGATTTTACCCATCTTACTTTTACCCACTCCCTCACCCGCCCCCATGCGCTTTAAATCTCCCAGCCAGTATCAGCCAGAAAGACATGATGTCAGCCGCTTGGGACCTGGACATCCAGCTACCCTGAGCTCGCCCCTCCCGCCCCTCCGCCTCCGAGAGGGGCTGGGCCTTCCCTGCGCCCTTCAAGAGTGAGCAGCACCTTGGCTATCCATTTGATCTCGTGGGTGTCCGGTATGGTGGCGCAGCCTTGGTGGTTCTCTTCGAAACAGATGTTCCCCAGGTGTAGGACGCTGGCAAGAATTTCAAAGAGATTCTAGAAACGTGGGAAAGGGTGAGGAGGACAGGGAGAGAAGGGCAGCCGCCAAACCGATGAATGTCGTCACGGGAGATGCCCAAGGAAAACCGCCCTCTTCCCAACTCCAGCCCCGAAGCTCACAGAGCCGAGCTTCCCCTTCCCCAGGAATCAGCTTCTCACCCCCCTCACATGTTAAGGGCAGAGGGATGAAAGAGCCTCCTTCAGTCTCCAGCGCAGGACACTTCTCTTTTTAGATCCTCCACACCCCCTTCCCACCAATAAAGCATTTCATATGCGAATGCCATGATCCTATATATATATATAGGATCATGGCATTCGCATATGAAAATTATATTTAATTTAATATAAATATATAATATTTTATTTTACTTTTTATGTATTATTTATTTTTGAGAGAGTGCAAGTGGGGGAGGGTCAGAGAGAGAGAGGGGGCCAGAGAATGCAGAGCAGGCTCCGTGCTGACAGCAGCGAACCCCACATGGGGCTCGAATCCACAAAGCATGAGATCACGACCCGAGCTGAAGTTAAATGCTCAACTGACTGAGCCACCCAGTCACCCCTAAATATGTAATATTTTATTTATTTATTTATTTATTTGTTTGTTTGTTTGTTTGTTTATAATATGTAATATTTTAAATTATAATTCTAGCCCTTGAAAAAGCAACAGTTTTAACCATCAAAAAGGGAAAAAAAAAAAAGATGTAAAAACACCATGTTCATAAATTCTACAGTTTTCTCCAGTTTGTTCAAAACAGAAGTGTAAATAAACAGTAATCCTGTAGTTCCAGAGCATGTAAATATTTGAGATTGGATGTGGGGCACCTGGATGGCTCAGTCGGTTAAGCGTCTGACTTCAGCTCAGGTCATGGTCTCACAGTTCAGAGTTCGAGCCCTGCATGGGTCTTTCTGCTGTCAGCACAGAAGCTGCTTCGGATCCTCTGTCCCTCTCTTTCTGTCCCTCCCCTGCTCTCTCTCAAAAATAAATAAAAATATTAAAAATATATTTGAGATTGGACTTGAGAGGAAGAAGAAACAAGATGTCCTCCTTGCTCACAGAGTTGGGAAATCTTAGCTGGATGAAATGCAGAATATGCCCAAGTAATATCTGAATTTCAGACAAGCAAGGACTAGTGTTTTGGTAGAAGTTTGTCTCATCAGGACACGCTTATCTGAAACTCCAAAATGACAGGCGTCCTGTACTTTTATTTTCGGGGTCTGGCAACCCTACCAGGTGGTCCCCAAGACACCAGATTTGTTTTGTCAATCCCAGACCACACCGGCAGTTGTGACCACAGGGCTCCTACCTCGAGGTCATCTTCGGTAAAATCGATGACAGAAAAGGCACTGGAAACAGTTTTCCAGTCGTTCTTGTCATTAATAGACGACCCTTTGGCACAATGGCCCTGTTAACACAGAATTGAGTTGCTTCGTGTCATTTTTACAGGGATTGTTAGGCACACCCAACCATTCTCGAATCGAAATGGTTTTCTCTACAAACACGCAACAGTGAGTTCTAGAATATTCTGAATTGTAAAGAGGCAGGTTTTAGCTTATCGTCTAGCAGAGGATGATTGGTCAACTGTTTCTTTCTTCAAATTTATTTGGAATTCGAGCTCTGCTCTGCGAAGACTTTCAAAGGAACGCATTAGTGGTATGTCTCTTCGAATGCGTTTTTTAAAAAATTGTTTTCCTTGTCATATTTGCCAAATAAACTGAAGACGTTTGTCTCAGTAACCATCTGCTAAAATATGTGGGGAGAGGACAGCCCTGAAATTCAGAAAACCGTCTCAACGCACTTATAGCCTCCAGAAGAAACTGCAGTGAGGGCCTGCGTAGGAGACCATCACACAAGAAAAGTTTGGCATTTAGAGAAATGAAGGTTATGTGGGTACAAGCACCAGCAGAGATGTGATGAGACTTCCCACTGACTCTAGAAGTTGTCTTCAAAAAATGTTTTTAAATGTTTTATTTATTCTTGAGAGAGAGCCAGAAAGACAGAGACAGAGCATGAGTGGGCAAGGGGCAGAGCGAGTCAGGGACACTGAATCCAAACCAGGTTCCAGGCTCTGAGCTGTCAGCACAGAGCCCGACAGGGGGCCTGAACTCACAAACTGTGAGATCACGACGCTTAACCGTCTGAGTCCCCCAGGAGTCCCTAGAAGTTGTCTTTTAAATAAGATACATACCACCAAAGGTCACAATTGAAAGGGAAGATAGTCTAGATGAAGGGCTTTTTTTTGTTTTTGCTTTTTGTTTTTATGATTTTGCTTTTGTAGTACAGGGTGTTCCTAGATTCCTGGCTATCTGAAGATCCATCACGTTAAAAGATTTCCTTGTTGCCTGGGGAAACAGAGGGGCTATACCAGGGAAAGATCCACTGGCAAACTGGCCAGTGTTCAATGTGCAACCTCCCAAATATCCCTCCCGTTTCAACCAATGACATCTGCTCCCACCCCCACCAAGGGTGGGGCCAGCTTAAGTCAGTCCTTCCAGAGCACCCAGAGGCTGGGACACAGTGCAGATAAACTGCAAAGTAAAGCCACAGAGTTTGCCACAGTTATGGGAGAACACGAAATTGAACAAAATAGTATGGGCGAACGGTTTGAACCACTGTGGCATGAAGATCCGGCCAGAACAAAAAATCTGCAAAGATAAAGACAAGATACATTCCAAAAGGGAATGATTTGAATTATCAAAGGGTTAGGAGAAGCCCTTGGGAAAAGGACTGAAGCTCTTTAATATTTTTATAAATCGACCCTCTCTGATCATGCCACGAGGAGCCAAATGTGAGGCTACCATACAGCTCTTTTGGAAAAACTCGGTTCTCTAAAAGGAAAAAGATATGTCATATTTAAATTACTCTCCATTCTCACAATTAGCACAAAGTTTGTAAAAGGCAATTGAGATTCTTTTACCTTCATTATTTAGCTTCAATTTCAAGATAAATTTCGGTCATGTCTACTCTTTCACCATGACTGTGAAATGATGGTCCTTCTCTTACAAGATTCACTTCCTAAGACCTCACTCTCTTTCTCAAATGATAGCCCGATTGCACTCTGCCAAGTGACCTCCATTCAAAGCCAGACCCAGCAGAGAAGTGAAAAATCTGAAAATCTTGGGGCGAAAAAAGGTGCTAGTGACCTCATATATTAATAGGTACTAGACAGTCTGGACCCTCTAGAACCTTAGTGCTGGCTGCAGAAAAACTAATGGTGGGGAGTCAAATTCTCCAAGTCCATTTTACAACACCGGTTGCTTATGGGAATGGCCTGAACTCTTTCTGTAAGGAGGTCCATTAATTTTGCAGTTAAACTGTCAGAATGGGAGGCAAGGTGAAGAGTCTTCTCCAAACTAGTTTTGGAAAACAGAAGGGAGCAGCACAGATTGTGGACACGGATGGACGCTGAGTTAATATCACACCCAGATCCGCAGTTCTCACTTCTGCTGTGCATTAGAATCACCAGGGATTCATTTAATTATCCAGAGTCACAGCGAGTGTGCAAGTGTTTAACACAGCCTTGATGTCCACCTCAGACCAACTAGATCTGAATCTTTAGATGGCATGTGCGTGCAAGTGTGTGTGTGTGTGTGTGTGTGTGTGTGTGTTTGTGTTGAAAAACCTCCTCAGGTGATTCTAATTTCAGCCAGGGCTGAGAACCACTCACCCAGAGATTGGTTACTTTACTGAGATGATCTGCCTGCCAGGCATAAAGAAAGGGGTTATAAGTGTCAAGAAGCCAGTCCATAGGATATCTCCAGAACGGTAATGAGGAAGTTCTTGGCCATCCCATAGAAGCCCCTACTAACACCCTTCATCCCTGCCCCCAAAGGGCCACCAAGCCAAGGGCTGATCCTTCCGACCTGTGAGAGGTATTTATACAGCTGGGGGTCCCGTTCAAGTCCAAGGTAAGCAAGGAGTTTCTCTTCGCCTCCCTCCAGCAGCTGGTAGAAGATGTGGAAGTTCCTCTCGCCCTGGTTTTGATAGACAACTCGAGACTTTTCTATCAGGTAACTGATGATATGCCCGCCTACGGGGATGCCCTTCAGAACAGAACAAAAAACACACAATGAGAACAGAGCCCCTCTCTTACTGGTGTCTTCTGAGGAACAGAAAAATCTGAATTCCAAATGATTCTTCTTCTACGCTTAGGGTCTTCTGTTTAAAAATATTTTTGCCTGCCCTGAGGTCATGAGAAGGATTTTCTATGCTTCTGCCTAGAAGCGTAATCATTTTGCCATTTACATTTAGGACTGTGGTCGATCACTATTGAATTTTTGGGTATGGAGGGAGGTAGGGGTTCAAAGGGCTTTTTAGTCACATGGATTTTAGATTGATCAGCACCATTTGCTAGAAAGGCAATCCTTTCCCTATTGGATCACAGTGGTGCTTTGGTCATAAGTCAGGCAATTCTATCATACTTGGAGGCCTTTGTAGACTCCATTCCGGTCCACTGGCCTGTTTCTATATCTTTGTGGCAGTATCACATGGTTTTATGTTTAAGAATAGAGCCAGTAAGGGATTTGCATTCCAGAACATATATAGAACTCCTGCAAATCAATATGAGAAAAACAGCCTAATTAAAAGTGGGTAAAAGGCTTTACCACAAACTTTTTAGTTGGCCAGTTATCAAGACTTCACTAATCCTCAGGGAAATACAAACATCAATCACAGTGGGAAACCACTCTAGTCCATCAGAATGCCTCAAACCTAAAAGGACTGACAATACCTGATGCTCTCAAGGGTGCAGAGAACCCTGCTGGTAACTGGAACCATCATTAGTTATCATAACATTCCTGATAAGAACCCAACAATGCCACTTCCGGGTGTGTGCCCAACATAAGTGGATGTTAATATCTACTCGAAGACATGTTACAAGGATGTTCAGAGCACTGTTTGCAACAGCCCCAAACTGGAAACCCAAATGTCCATCAACAGGAGAACAGAAAAATCATGATGAGGTCACATAAGCAAAAAATGACCAACATGGAGTGACATTAATGAATCTGACAGATAGAGTGTTGATTAAAGAGAGCCAGACAAAAAATTAGGACATATAATTCCATACATGAGGCCCAAGAACCAGCAAAATTAATCTGATTACAGAGGTATGAGCAGTTGGTAACCTTTGGGCAACGTACTGTCAGAGAAGGGCAGGAGAATCTTCTAGGTGCTAGAAATTGTTATATCTTGATCTGAGTGCCGGTTATCACAGGAAGATACACATGTAAAAATTCATTAAACTGGACTCATGTCATGCTACCTTTTCAGTAGATGTGTTGAATTTCAATAAGAAGTTTAAAAACAGACATAACTATTCAACTTTTCTTCAGAGTCTGTGCACACTTCGCCAGAAGTCCATGCACCAGTCTCTGGAAAACCCTGAGCCAGTCTGTTATCACTACACTCAACACTCAGCCAACAACTATTCTCTAGTCTAAGTGATACTTTGTCATCTGAAATTCTATATCCTTGAGAACTCTATCAATCCTTCCCACTTGCATTGGCCCCATTTAAATTCTGTAAACAGACAATACTCTTATATATTGTCTCCGGTCGCCTCCAGGGTCAGCGCTGAACAGTTGTGATGGAAACCATATGGTCCACAAAGTATAAAATATTGGCTATCTGTCCCTAACAACAACAACAAAAAGTTTGCCCACCCATGCCATATGATTATGTATACCCAAACAATCATTTCCATGTGATTGTTCTCAAGCTTTATAAGAAATGTCATCATACTGACCCACAGAACATTCCTTCCTAAGACTTGACCATGTTATGTGTTCGCTTCATTCACATGCTCTTGCTGTTATGTGACTTTTCATTGGGCGAACATCCCACCATTTAACCATTTTCCTGTCGATGGACACTCAGTCCTCTCCAGATGTTGACTGTTTCCAGACCTTTTACCATCATGAGCAGGGCTCTTGTGGGCAGCCTTGCAAGTCTCCAAGAGCAGAATGGCTCCACCTTAGATGCTGTGATTTCAACTTCACAAGATAATAATACCGTTTTCCAGGTGGGTTGCACCAGTGTGAGCTCTACCGGCAATGTGGAAGAGTTCCTAATTATCCACATCTTCACCAACAGCTGGTGTGATCAGACTTCTTAATTTTTGCTCACTCAGAAAGTATACAATGGTATCTCATTGTGGTCTTTGTTTGCATTTCCCAAAATGCCACTAATTCTCGGTTTTTTAATTATTTGAGCCAATAAAGCCCTTTCTCCCTTAAGGGAACTTGGGTCAGGTTTCTGTCACTGGCAGGCTGAGGGGTCCCCATGACCCAGTAATAGGAACTTCAGTGTACCTTATAGTCAAACTGGATGTCCATGTATTTTCCGAATCTGCTGGAGTTGTCATTCCGGAGTGTTTTGGCGTTTCCAAAAGCCTTGCAATACAAAGTGAGGGAGACAGGGACAGACTGAATCAAACTGTCGTGCCTGGTCATTTATGCTCATCAAATTCCTAACCCCAAATGCAATGATTATGAAAATGGAGGAGGGAGGGGAAGCCAGAGATGAAAGCCATACTTTATCTTCTTAAGAAGGAATGATGAAATTCAGAGGATTTGATACCAAATACCAAGGATGGAGCAAAAAAAAAGGAAAAATAGATCTCTCTAGCATCCAATCTAGGACTGACTAGGGAGAGCTATAGAGGCCCCTAGCCCCTTGCTGTTCTAGAGTTGATGGCACCCATTACCAGACCCCTTTTTCTATCAAAAAGGCAAACTGTTCAGCCCATAGGGCTACAGGGAAAATTCCTTCAACCACAAACACCTTTTACATAAAGGGCAACAAAAACACAGAATAAAATTACTTGTTCAAAATCATCCCACAAATCAGTGAATTGCAATAGCAGGGGTAATGATCAAAATAATTTCAATTAAATTAGAAAGGTAATTAAAAATAGAGCGTGACTTCAGTGCTTACTAATTCTGCTGTGTGCTTTTTATGCATTCATCTTGTTTTATCCTCAGAAACTCCTAAGAGGTAGGAACTATGAGTAGACCCATTCCACAGATAGGGAAACAGGATCTGGATCTGGAGTGATTTGCTAAAGCCTGCTGGCACGTGGCTGCCCTGGGATTAGTGTCCACGCCTGCTGGACTTCAAGGTTATCCCCTTAACCACAGTATCTCCCTTGAGTCCTTTCTGCTTAATGCCCAGATGGCGACCTGCCCATTTTGACCGCCCTCCCCGGCAGAAGTTTCTTCTTACTTAATGACCTCCCTAGAATTCCCCTCTACAGGTCCTCATGGATCACTTACCTCTAGCACTGGATTGGAGAGCAGCAGTCTGTCACGGGCTATTTGTAGTGACTCGCTCATTGGGCAGGTCACGGCAAAATACTGGAGAATCTTCTTGGAGGCCTCCGTCTTCCCTGCCCCGCTCTCTCCAGAAATGAGGATGAAGTGGTTAGTTAGCTCGGAGCACATCATGCGATAAGCGTTGTCAGCTATGGCGTAGCTGGAGGAGGAGTGGGAAGGGGCTGTACACAATGCCCACCGGAGCGGAAGGACCAAGTACCCCGCCTCCAGGAAACCATATCCAGGCTGTGGTACAAGGACACTGAGCTCAGGTGTCAAACTCTCACCAAGATCCATTGACTGATCACAGATAAAATGTACCAGAAATCAAAACTCAGATAACAGAGTTAAGGTGGACAAGTTGAGCAACAATGGACATTTTTTAAAGTTTATTTGAGAGAGACTGATAAAGAGCATGCACGTGCAGAGGGGCAGAGAGAGAGGGGGAGATTGAATCCCAAGCAGGCTCTGTGCTGTCAGCTCAGGGCCTGACTCGGGGTTCGATCCCACAAACCATGAGATCATGACCTGAGTCAAAATCAAGAGTTGGGTGCGCAACTGACTGAGTCAGCCAGACATGCCAATAATGGACATTTTTTTAATGTAACGAATTTATTTTGAAAAATCCATCAACATTTCTTTTTTCTTTCTCTTTCTTTCTTTCTTTCTTTCTTTCTTTCTTTCTTCCTTTTTTTAGTTTATTATTTTGAGAAAGGGAGAGCACATGTGTTTGTGAGCTGGGAAAGGGCAGAGAAAGAGGGAGAGAATCCCAAGCAGGCTCCAGGCTGTCACTGTAGAGCCCAACATGGGGCTTGTACCATGAACCCTGAGATCATGGACTGAGCCAAAATCATGAGTCAGATACTCAACCGACTAAGCCACCAAGGCACCCCCATCAACATTTCTTATGAGAATAAACCAGACACTAAATTATATCCCCAAGAGACATTCTATTAACTGTAGGTAGAAATAAAATCTTGTCTAAATATTTTAAGCACTTAATAGCTATAATAAGATCTCAAGTTTCCTCTTTCCTTCAAAACGTAGCCTAGTAAAAGTACCAAGATGAGAAAGCAAAAAAATCTTAAAAGCTCTGTGATATCTATAGGACACGAGGTAAAACTATTATAAGGGCTTTACCTTCAAGATCAGAAACCAAAGCATGAAAGTCTCCCAAGAGTATAATCTTCCTATGTGGCTGAGTTTGAAAGCTGGCTATTTTGGATACCACTAGTGGTAGTGGTAATGGTGCAGAAGGGTTTAGAAATGACTTAAAGGAGGTGAATAGATAAGTCACCAAGAAAAATGGAGGGAGAGCCTAAATATTAGCCCAGAAGTCAACCAGGGAGAACTGAGAAATTCAGCAGGCCCTAGTGACATATGGGTCACACAGGAAATTGCTGGTCCTACGGATCTTCAGTGCCACTACCAAAGGGATGCTCCTTTGCCGCCATGATACTCAGACACCAGTAGATGGCGCTATAGCAAACCTCTTCCCAGAAAAGACCCCTCTGGAGCCACACTCTTGGAGCTGTTAACAGTTATAAAAGATTCCACCTCTCCTGATATTTAAACTGAGCCTTGACAATGATCTGATTATTTCTATCGTGTTGAAAGAATTTACCAAGAAGGCAGAAGTTTAAGTGAGGTACAGAACCTAATAAGGATGCATCAAGGATTTGGATGGATGGATGGGGTGACCAGATGATGGATGGATGGATGGATGGATGGATGGATGGATGGATGGATGGATGGGTGGATGGGTGGATGGGTGGGTGGGTGGGTGGGAAAGAGGGAGAGAAGGAAGAGGAAAGAAGAGGGAGAGAGAAACACTACTGATGACCCCTCTACGTGCTACTTACAGATGTGGTGGCAGTTCAAAGAAATTGACCCCTTGATAAAGTCCCATCTGGCTCACAGTGTAGATTCCCAGCTCCTGGTACGGATTCACAGATACAAGGAGGGTCCCAATATAGGTCTAGAAGAATGGACCAAAGCACTAGTGAGGAACTGCAGGTGCAAATGGCTACAGTGAAAGAGCATCCCATGCTGTGATCTTCATGTGCTCATTTTGTGCTGGGGATATAAAACAGTAAATAAGATGGGCGGTGTATCTGCTGTCAGGGAGCTTACATGTGTGTGCACACGTCTGGGGAGAGGGGCAGACAACCAGCCCAAGGGTTCCAGACTGCTTCAATCAGAATGCTAAGAAAGGGGTACAAAAGGTAATGAGAGAGAGAGAGAGTGACCAAAGAAGGCCACCTTAGCCTGTGGGCTTAGGGAAGTCTTCTTTAAGGAGGAGGCTCTGAGCTGAGACTTGAATGATGAAAAAAAGTAGGCAGGAAAGGGCAGGTCAGGCGGAGAGGCCAAGTGTGGGCAGGGTGGCTGCCCTGGAGGCCAGCGAGGGAGGGGGAAGGGAAGATGGTAAGACACAAAGTCCTAGATGGAGGAAGTTCAGATTCCCCAGGACATGAAGAACCCAGGGTTTATTCCAAATGCAGTGCATGGTGGGGACACCACTGTCCCTGCTGGTAAGTAATATTTGCCTTAAACTGTAAATGTAAAATGGATAGCTTTAAGAAGGAAGCACCACAATCTGATTTACATTGATGTTTCATGGAGGTCTCTCCGGCCACTGGGTGAAAGCAGGGCAGGTGGGCATCCCAGCTGTCTCCAGCTGGGCGAACAGTCCCACCTGGATTTCCCTGGATTGGCATGTATTTCCCTGGATTGCAATGTTGGAATCTATCAGTGGCTGAGTTTCTCAAATACTTATGATTGTAACAGAACCGCTAATGGAAAAGCTTCTTGGAATAGGCTTATGAATAACCAAAGCTCTAACCCTCTTAAATAGAAGAAAAAAGAAATGTTTGGACTCCTTTGAAAATACATCTGGAATTCTCGAATTCTGAGTTTGTTACTGGTTTTCATTTCAGAGCCTCAATATCGGAGGTTCTCAAGTCACTGCTAAATTAGGCAAAAATCATTCTAATGAATGTTTCTAATCTCTAGAACAAAGTCAAACAGAGAACTAGAACAGATGATAACACCGTATTTTGTCTAAAATTCTGCAATGGCTTCCATTGCTAGAAATCTCCCAGGGTAGAAGAATATAGTTGCTGACATCTATCTGTTCAAACCAGAAATGGTTTATTCATGATTGTCCTATCATCGCACGTACACTGCTCCATACCACACTCTTTCTCCTTTGCTTATACATAAAGTCTATTTCCACAATTAAAAATAGATACTCTAAGAAGTATATTTACTTCTTATATGTTTATTTATCCTAGTAGCCTTGGTTTCAACAACCAGATTAAGTCATGGTACCGTTAAAAACAAAATAGCTATAAGATAAATATTGTTAGATGGCTTTTCATTGTCTAATCTACTCTTAGCAGTAGCGAATAAAATCTCAAGAAAGTTAATTTAATAGCACACAGAGACACTGTGGAGTTTACCCGAAAAGAATCTACCTGAAATGTGACCCATCAAATCAAGGTGGGCTGATAAACGGGGAACTTAACAAATACTAACCACCACTAGGAGCAAGCGGACCACCCTAAGAACAGTCTGGCCGTGTGTTGCAACCCTGCCCCTTGAAGATTCATGGGATGTGGTGGACATCCATTATGTTTGCCTGTCTGGCATCTGGATCCCCTTCTTCCAGCTGGTTCCTTTGAGGACCGCATTCCTATCAAATGGGAAGGTGCGCACTGGCCTAAATCCTTGCCTCCGGGGCGGGGCCTGGGTAAATAGCCTGGCCAATCAGAATATTCCTCATTTTAGCTATGGGGATTGGTTCAGAGGTAAGCACATGACCCAAGATGGGCCAATCAGAGCTAAACAACGGCTGTGTCTCCGGGATGAATTACTCTCTTGTCTACCAACACGGACCTCGCCACCTTGCCACCTTGCAAGTCCGCCCCAGAAAGAGACCTTTGCAAAATCGAGCAGAGAGGTGGGAAAGAGCCCTCAAGGCTCTGCGAGAATCATCACGCTAGACCCTAGATCTATTTCTGGGCCCTTAAGGGACATGGGTCAATAGATTCTGTCTTGGGTCTTATGCCCATTTAAGCTGGGTCTCTGTCCCTGGAAGCCAGAATTGGGGTACATCGGGCAGTGGTTCCATCACACCTCCCTTTAAAGGCTGACCTAACAGAGAGATAGTGTTCACCATCCTCAAGGCTGTGAAGGCAGGCAGGAGGGGAGCCACCCGCCAGGAAAACAGCCGAGGAACAGTTACGTTACATAGATGAGGTTCTCGTTGAAACGCTTTCGAAGGTTGTCCAGAAACGCAGATTCGCTGGTGTAGGCATCCAAGAGCACAAAATCCTGCACCCCGACCTTGTCCCGGGCGGTCAGCGTGCTTTCCATGTGCAGACGAATGTGCCTCCTCCTCACTTCTTCTTTCTGCAGCAAACAGAACATTACTCAGCAGCTCGCTTGCTCTGTAGTTCCTGTTGCTCATCTAGTATGGAAATAGCGAGGTACCCTGGGGACAGTGGAGTGCTGAGGTCAGATGATGTTCTCTTCATTAAGAGTCTACAATCTGGTTAGGGATACAAGGAGATGGTAATAAAAGCAGAAATAGTAACAGCAGCAACTGAGGGCAACTGAGCACTGACCGTGCCAGGTACTACGCTAAATACTTGACTTGTATTTTCTTTAGCCCTCGTTCTGATGCTAGGAAGCAAATGCTATTATCGTGCCCATTTACCAGACGAGGAACTAAGGACAGAGACATTATAAAACATGTCTGAATTCTGTCAAAGGGCAGAAGCAGGATATGAACCTAGACAGCCCATCCCCAGAGCCAGCTTTCTTGACCATCACTTACTAAACATTAGTTACCTAAACTTGCTGTGTAATTCCGAGATGAATGAGGAGTTTGGTTATAATGGGAATTTCTTGTTACAGAGGAATTCTCAAGGAAGGACATCTCTGGAGGGTCCTCTCTCCAAGACTGGGCTTCAGACCTCCCTGGAAAAGGAGTAGTTGCACTCCACTGGAAGGTGGAGAATCTCAGCGGGAAACCAGGGGCAGAGCTTGTCCACCGTCACTAGCCAGCAAAACGACCCTCATGGACACGGCTGAGCAAAGGGAGTCAGATGGGCGCTGGGCAGGAGACCTGGTGCAGCACCGTCTGAGTCAGGAGGGCTGTGGGGGACAGCTCTCCAGGTCTGGGCCAAGCTGAGGCTGGAGGCTGGAGCCTGTAGACAGAGTGGGGGGCACTGCCATGGGAGGTGGCCTGGAGAATGAGCTCTGTGGTGGGAGGATTGCCCCAGGGTGATTACCAGGCCCAGACTGAAGGACTGTGCTCTGAGCACACGGTTAGTGCACGTCCCACCACGTTCCACTGCGCAGGTGGCCGCAGCTGAAAAGAACAAGCAAAACCTAGCAAAGGGAGCCTGGAAGAGACACCTCTAGCTATTGCAGTGTCCCTCCAGCGCCCTCTAGTGACCAAGATTCAAGGAGGTCCGTTTGTTATCACAGAGCAGGTCCTGAAGGATGAATCCGGGTACAAGAGACAGTAAATTGACAACTGAGCCTTTGGACGTGCAGAGGCTCTAGAATAGCTGAAACAGGAAACGTGAAAAAGGCAAACAAAACTAGAGGACTCCAGCATTCTCGCTGGAAGTAATCAAGACCACGTGTCAATCGATTTTAACAAAGGTACCAAAAACAAGTCAGTGCCGAAAAGGAAAATCTTTTCAACTAATAGCGCAGGAATAACTAGGTATTATAATGAAGTAAGTCCATTTCAACCCCACTTCATAATATATATACTTATATATTATAAAATAATGTATTTTATGGGGCGCCTGGGTGGCTCAGTCGGTTGAGCATCCAACCTCAGCTCAGGTCATGATCTCGCAGTCTATAAGTTCAAGCCCCATGTCAGGCTCTGTGCTGACAGCTCAGAGCCTGGAGTCTGCTTCAGATTCTGTGTCTCCCTCGCTCTCTGCTCCTCCCCTCCTCATTGTCTCAAAAATAAACTTTAAAAAATGTAAAATAAAATAGTGTATTTTAATAACATTTATAAAACACATGTTCATATGTTAATAAATTTCTATCTATATATTAAACTTTTATATGTGTAAAACTTTTACATCTGTCTATATAGTATGTAAACTTTATGTATAAAACTTCTATATATCTATATGTTATACAGTATGCATTTATATATGACTATATACAAGACATATCTATATAATATATAAACATATATACAAGACTCTATATAAGTTTTTTTTTCATGTATCAGGGCACCTGGATGGCTCAGTCAGTTGAGTGCCCACCTCTTGATTTCAGCTCATGTCATGATCCCAGGTTCATGGGATCAAGCCCTGTGTAGGGCTCTGCACTGACAGCACAGAGTCTGCTTGAGATTCTCTCTCTCTCTCTCTCTCTCTCTCCCTCTGCTTGTCTCCCCTGCTTGTGTGCTCTTTCTCAAAAGAAATTAATTAAAAACAAACCTTTTAAATTCATCCATATGTTATATAAACTTACACATGAAACTACATAGAGTAAACTTTTATTATATATGAACCTTATATATAAACAGTCCTTATCTCATAATATATAAAGATATAAATTTATAAAAACATGATATGTTGTACCTATTATTTTATAACATTTAAATAATATATATAAAAAAGCTTGAAATGAACCTTAGACCTAACTGTAAATGCATCATCTGTAAAGCTACAGGGAGAAAACAGAAGAGAGAAAGGTAATGTTTCCTTATGACAAAGAAAGAAAGAACTATAAAAGAGAAAAAAATATGAGGCGACTGGTGGCTCAGTCGGTTGAACATCCGACCTCAGCTCAGGCCATGATCTCATGGTCCATGAGTCCCAGCCTTGCACTGGTCTCTGTGCTGACAGCTCAGAGCCTGGAGCCTGCTTCTGATTCTGTGTCTCCTGCTCTCTCTGCTTCTCCTCAACTCATGCTCTGCCTCACTCTCAAAAATGAATACATATTTTAAAAAATTAAAAAGAAAAAGAAAAAAAAAGAAATATGACTTCATCAAAAACTTCTTCAGAAGACACCATTAGGAAAACAAATAGGCAAGCCACATACTGGCAGAAAGTGTTCACAAAATATATACCTGCGAAGGATTTGTATCCAGGATAAAAGATTCACAGACCTCAGCAACGAAAAGCCAAACCCAGTAAAAATTGGGCAGAAGACTTGAATGGACACTTCACAAAGGAAGATAAAACAAACGGTCAATGAGCCCATAGGAAACCACTCAATGTCATTAGTCATCAGGGAAATGCAAGTTAGAATGGCGTCGAGATAGCCCCAGAGCAGCTCGAATGAAAAAGACTGACAGCATCAACCATGAGCGAGAACGTGGAACGGACGGATCGCTCCTGCGTTGCTGGGTGCAATGTGAAGTGATAGAATCACTTTGGGGAAAGGTCTGGCAGTTTCTAATAAAGTTAACCTCCGCTCTTTGGTCCCACAGCCCCCTTCCCAAGTATTTACATTGGAGAAGTGTAAACACATAGCCACAAAAGGACTCCAACATAAAGATTTATAGCAACTTTATTCATAATGGTCCCAAACTGGAAACAATCCAAATTTCCATCAGCCGGAGAATGGACGCGGAATCCATACAATAGAAAGGTTACAGCGACAGAAGAGAAAGGACTGGTGTGCACGACACGGATGACTCCCACAGACATTATGCTGAGTGAAAGAACTCAGACACAAAAGAGCGCATGCCCTATGATTCCATTTATCTGAAATTCTAGAAGCAAAACTAATCTGCAGTGAAAAAATCAGAACAATTGTTGCCCGGGTAGGGGGATTGTCTGGCAGAGGACATTTCTGGAGTGATGGAAACATTCTCTGCCTTGATAGGGCTGTGTGTTACGTGGGTGTATCTGTTTGTCGAGATACCTTGTTAAGATTTGGTAGATTTCCACATATGCAAATTTTATTCTAAAAAGAACCACCAAAAAAATAAGTCTGCAGGGGATGGAGAGAGGGTGGAGGCATACATGGAAACGGAGGGCAGAATGGTAATAATTGTTGAAGCTGGGTGATGCGCATAAGGGGGATTGATTATACTAATCTGTTTGTAATTATTTGTAATGTTGCATAATAAAATGTTTTAGAAACCAGAATGGCCACCAGGTGTCTCCCTACACTAGTCAAATGGAGCTAGAATACTGCTCTCCAAGGATGAAAGCCATGCATTTAAATTGTAAAAGAATCTTAAAAGAGTATTTTGGTGATTTCAAATATCCCCATTTTAAAGTGTGGGTGGGGCATCTGGGTGGCTCAGTCGATTAAGCACCTGACTCTTGATTTCGGCTCAGGTCGCGATCTTACGGTTGGTGGGTTCGACCCTGCACTGGGCTTTGCACAGACAGCTTGGAGCGTGCTTGGGATTCTGTCTCTCTCCCTGTCTTTCTCTGAGGCTCCCCTGCTCACCCTTTCTTCTCTCTCTCAAATATTATTTTAAAAAGTGTGTCTGTGTGTATAAGAGAGGCAGGCAGTCCGAGGACTCTGGAACACAAGCTTGCCCAAGTATAAATCCAGTCTCTGACAGTACAATCTTGGCAAAGTCTCCTTTGCTCTGCAGAGGACCTATTTCAGGTCTGTAAAATGAAACATGATTGTACCTACTTGGCAGGGTTGTTGGCTTGAACGGACCATGGAAAGCACTTGGCCCAGTGCCAGACACAATGTCAGCTCTGTGAGCACTTTCTTATATCCTCATTAGTATTACTGTATTAGTAATGATTAGAAACGAGAAAACAAAGCAGAAAATGGGCCGGTGTGTAGTCGGCGAGTCCCTGTTGAATTGGGAGGGGGCTGGAGTCTGAAATATCAGGAGCCGTGCCCACAAATGTCGCTGCAGTCAGATCTCTGCAGGTGGAGCGCGCAGAAATTACAAAGCTGCTTGTCCCCGTTCGATAGATGTGTGCTTACCGGAGTGAGCCTTGCAGTCAGTAGTACCTCGGGCTTTCTGTGACCGGCAGCCCGAACGGAATTTGCATAAACCTCAAAGATTAAGAGATGGGACGGTGATTTTAACTCACAAGGGCCACTTCGGACTGGAGTTCTCTTTGCTGCAATATTTCAGTTCCCATAGCTGGGTTCCTTTTATCGAGCTGATTTCCAAATATCTTGAAAGGGCATGAGCAAAGGAGAGTGTCCTAATCAGATTGATGCAAACAGTCAAAGGGATGGGTATCGGGGTAGAAGGGGACAGGGGAGTAAAGCAATTCAAGTAGTTTGGCTTGGCCCCAAAAGAAGAGGGCTGAAAGATTTTATCAGGAAGAGAATATCAAATCCGGAAATGACCAAATAAGAGGGAAGAAATTCAAGAGAGAAATTTGCAGGGCAGCTACGAATGAACATCTTTGGGGTGATAAAACTTTTGTAGAGGATGCTGCTGTGCAAACCCGCAGCGGAGGGATCACAAACCCCGCTGCCGGCAGGGACCTGGGCAGGTACTAGGGTTGAGTCAAGCTGATAGGTGGTGGGGACTCGTTCAGAGAAGGAACGGTCACCGAAGCTGGGCCACCCCGACTTGGCTCTGCTGACTCCAGGTGTGAATGTTTGCCTCGTGTTGCCAGACCTTCCAGTTGCTCAAGAAAAGTCAGAAACTTAGAATTTTATGGAAAGTCCTGTCGCACATACATAGCCTGCGGGCACTAGTCAAAAGAGAGCTGGTCACCCTTTGTCTTGAATGGTTTAGATAATTCACTTATCAGTAGGCAGGAGATTCAAGGAGGTGCCCCCACGAGGACCATGATTTTGGAAGCATCGACATATAATCAGCGCCGACCTGACCATATCACCTTCTACATAACCTCGTGCTGGACCCTGTGTGTGCGTCTAGGTGAGTGGGTGGGGGTAGGGGAGAGGCACAGGGTATATCAAGATGGCCAGATGCTGTGACAGAGACTGAAATGCCTGACACACATTCCATACATGTCCTGACATTTCCCCCTGCAGTTAGGTGGAGCCACATGACTATTTTGGGCCAACAGCCTGTGAATAGAAGTGACCGTTGTACCAGCTCCTCCACTGGGTTATCTGGACTCCTTCAAGGCCGCAGTGACTGGGAAGTTCTGGCTGAATGGATGAGTCACAAAATTGATAGAGCCTAGGTCCCTGAGTCCTCACAGGTAGGAGAGATGGTCTAAAGAATCATCTAGACCCACAGTACGCTTTGTGTAAGCAAGAATAAACTCCTGCTGTGGCCAACTTTTGAGGATTGGGACCTGTTTGTTACTGTAGCTGAAGGCTGTTCATGCTGACTCATACACCTGCAGAAAAGGGCTTTTCCACAGGGATAAAAACACTTTGAAAGTGAGTCACAGTTCTTGATTGTTAAGCTTCACCAACTGTCCTGGCTATAACTCTAAGGTTTGGAAGATGAGAAATGGGATTTAAAAAAAATTTTGTTTTTAATGTTTTATTTATTTCTGAGAGAGAGACACACAACATGAACAAGGGAGGGTCAGAGAGAGAGGGAGGCACAGAATCTGAAACAGGCTCCAGGCTCTGAGCTAGCTGTCAGCACAGAGCCCGATGCGGGGCTTGAACCCACAAACTGCGAGATCATGGCTGAGCCAAAGTTGGACACTTAACTGACAGAGCCACGCGGGTGCCCCAAGAAATGGGGCATTTTTTAAAAATGCTTATTTCTTTTTGAGAGAGAGAGAGAGCACGCACAAGGGAGCAAAAGTGAGTGGGGGATGGGCAGAGAGACAGACAGACAGAAGATATGAAGTGGGCTCCGTACTGTCAGCACAGAGCCCAACGTGGGGCTCGAACTCCCGAACGATGAGTGGTCCCTGTGTGTGAACATTTTTCATAATAAAAGCTATAACCATATATATTTGCAGGATAAAAAAAACTAAAGAAATTATGAAGTTAAATAATATGGGGTGATGCACAGGTACAACTATAAGTTTGAAGGAAGTACTTAAATACGGGAGCCTGGCGAACATGATTTAGGGGATAGAGAGGGTTTTACCAACTCTCCTCTGCCCTGAGAGTTCCCTGACTCTCTCCCACATGTCCGTGGGTAGCCTGGTGAGATCTTCCCTTAAATAGAAAGGCTTTGCTTTCCTTAATTTTATATATTGAGGTTTTTTTTTTTTTAGGACTTCCCTTGAGAAAAGTGTCCTGAAGCATAAAATTTTGAAAGCTGCAACTCTAGGGCTTATTTTCTCCCCTTAAAAAAAATCTCCCCCAGGGAGGGAGGCAAACCATGGGAGACTCTTGAATGCTGAGAACAAACAAAAGGGCTGATGGGGGTGGGGGAGCAGGGAAGGGGGTGATGGGCATGGAGGAGGGCACTTGTGGGGATGAGCACTGGGTGTTATATGGAAACCAACTTGACAATAACTATTAAAAAAACAAAACTCCCCTTTGGGGCACCAGGGTGACTCAGTCAGTTAAGCATCTGACTTTGGCTCAGGTCATGGTCTTGAGGTTCATGAGTTTGAGCCCCACATTGGGCTCACTGCTGTCAGCACAGAGCCCACCTCAAATCCTCTGCTCCCTCCTCTCTCTGCCCCTACCCCGCTTGCACTCTCGCCGTAATAAATATTTTTTAAAAGTGTTCACACACAGAAAGTATCAAAAGCACAACAAAGCCAATGTATCAAGTACCCAGCTTCAATAAATACCAACCTAGCACCTCTGATATTTTGTCTCCTCCCCATTTCTCCTCTCAACAACGGATTCGTTCAAAGTCACAAACCTCACATTGCTATATAAATATAAATATAAATATAAATATAGATATTTTAGAGTTCTAAAAGAATTATTTCAAAATATCTGTACAAAACATCAATGTCATACAGAAAGGACTTCACAAAACTCCTTAATTATCACACCCAGGGTTCAAATTTCTCTATTTTCTACTATTGGTTCACTCAAATCAGTATCCAAACAAGGTCCACATACTGCATTTAGTTGATGTGTCTGCCAAGTTTCTTGTTCTAGAGGGTCCCCTGGCCCCCTTGATTTTCTTGCCACTTGAAGGAATTAGAGAGTTTGTTCACATTCTGGATATTGATTGTCTTCTTCTGAGTTCATTTAAGATGTTCCTCTTTCTCCTGCATTTCCTGAAAACTGGTAGCCTAATCTGGGGGCCCAATCAGATACAGGACTCATTTGCTTTGGCAAAAGGACTTTATAGGCAGGGAATTGTACTTCCAGCATAAGATATATAAGGTCTGTTGTCTTTCTCAAGGAATCAGTGTTCCCATCCAGGTCATTAGTGTAGGAGTTTGCAAAAAATGGTAATATTCTAGTTCTGCTTCTTCTTCATTTATTAGTTCGATAAACTATTTGGATGTCCCGAGGTACCATTTAAATTGGAAAGGCAGGATAAAAGCTTGATTTATCAGTTTTCAGAATACTGAATCAGTTCTATAGTGTCCTCCAAAGGGGACAATTTTTAAGATCATTTTGAGCTCACAGATTTAACTGTATTTGAAATGTTTCATCCTATGGGAATTATTATCTTTATTGACGTTCAGAGTATCCTAGTTTTAGCTAATGGGAACCTAGTAAGTGGACTGGTGTGTCCTTTTGACATGGTCTTTGATAGCTCCCTTGCTTATCAGGATGCCAAGATGTGTCAGGTTTACCTTGTATGTTCTCAACCCTGACCTTGCATGGTTTCTTTGTGAGAAAGTGGTAGGTACCATAATCTGACATTAGGGGTGTTCACTGCAACTGGGTTGGTCATAATTTCTGTCTTCTCAGTAGAGAGCATGTGAAAGAATTTTTTTAAGCTTGTTTATTTATGTATTTATTTAGAGAGAGAGCAAGCGAGCAAGCACATAAGCAGGGAAGGGGCAGAGAGAGAGAGGGAGAGGGAGGATCACAAGCAGGCTCTGCACTGTCAGCACAGACCCTGAAGCAGGGCTCGAACTCATGAACCAGGAGATCATGACGACCTGAGCTGAAACCAAGAGTTGGACCTTAACAGACTGAGCCACCAGATGCCCCAAGAAGGTGTTCTTTATGGGATGGTTTTATTTCCCTTCCAGATAATTCACCAATCAGGTATAGAAACACTACTGATTTTCTGTGGGTCAACTGTGTATCCTGCCACTTTACAGGATTCACTGATTAGATCTAACAGTTTTTTAGGATTTTCTATATGTAAAATCATGCTACCTGCAAATAGAGCCCATTTTACTTCTTCCTTTCCAATCCTGATGCTTTTCTTTCTTCTTAGTGCCCAACTGCTCTGGCTAGAACTTCCAGTATCATGTTGAATATGAGTGGTGACAGTGGACACCTGGGCTTGTTCCCCATCTTAAAGGAAGCAACAAAGTGGGGCGCCTGGGTGGCTTAGTCGGTTGAGCGTCCGACTTTCGCTTAGGTCATGATCTCGCAGTTCATGGGTTCGAGCCCCACGTCGGGCTCTGTGCTGACTGCCAGCTCAGAGCCTGGAGCCTGTTTCGGAGTCTGTGTCTCCCTCTCTCTGACCCTCCCCTGCTCATGCTGCCTCTCTCTCTCTCCTAGAAATAAATAAAAACATTAAAAAAATTTAAAAAAAAAAGGAAGCAACAAAGTATTTCTCAAAATGCATGCAGAGTTGATTATAGCAATTCAAATATGTAACTAAGGGGTTTGTACTTCATCTTACCTTTCTTATATTACTTCCCCTTTTTTCTATCCAAAATCCTCATTCAAGGACACAATTTTTCACTGGCTTTTTTCCATAAAATGATTTGAAGCTTTTTCAGTTATTTGTGTTGGAATGTATTTTGCTGGGGTTGTACAGGCACATTACTGTGTTTTTAAGTCCCTTTGAAATAGCTGATCACTATGTGGCTATGCCAGCAATTAAATACACTCTTGGGTTTATTTCCTTTGTTTTATTCCTTGCTCGAGATTACTTTTTAAATGTTATTTTACTCTATAATTATGTAAACATGTTAATGGTTCCAAAGAACAAAATAAGGCATATCCACAGAACTAGCTCCTACCCCTGTGTCTTGAGCTCTATTCCTTTCTAGTTCCATAATGTCCATTTAAAAATTATTAGGGGCGCCTGGGTGGCTCAGTCGGTTAAGCATCTGACTTCAGCTCAGGTCATGATCTCACAGCTCGTGGGTTTGAGCCCCATGTCGGGCTCTGTGCTGACAGCTCAGAGCCTGGAGCCTGCTTCAGATTCTGTGTCTCCCTCTCTCTCTGACCCTCCCCTGCTCACGGTGTCTCTCTCTCTCTCTCAGAAATAAATAAAACGTTTTAAAAAAGAAACAATTTTAGCATTTTAATAATTTAAAAAGTTTTTAAAATGTTTGTTTTATTTTTGACAGAGAGAGAGACAATGTGCAAGCAGGGGAGGGGCAGAGAGAGGGAGACACAGGATCTGAAACACGCTCCAGGCTCTGAGCTAGCTGTCAGCACAGAGCCCGACGCGGGGCTTGAACCCACAAACCATGAGATCATGCCCTGAGCCGAAGTCGGATGCTTAACCAACTGAGCCACCCAGGTGCCCTGCTAAAATTGTTTCTTAAATATTAGCAAAGGTGTAAATTTGTTTCCCTTCTTTCTTAGGCGTATATTTGCAAATTCTATATTCTGTTTTTCCAACTTGTCTTTCTCTGGGAACTCTCTCCCACTTCAAAGCTGTTTATAATGACATTCCTCATTCCTTTTTTAGAGTTGCAAAGTACTCCACTGTGTGTGTGCTCCACTATATTCAAATAGTCACACAGAGAAAGATCGTAACTAATCATTCTCAGAAACTGAAGGAAAAGAATGGCCAAAAAATCAGTAGGACACAGAAAATCTAAACAGAATTAACGAACACAAGTAGAACACTGCAATCCACCATTGCAGAATATATGTTTTGTTTCAAAAGCACATAGAATATTTACAAGAAGTTGACCACATAAGGGTCATAAGGTCAAAGCTCATAAGGCAAATAAATCTCAAGGGATTTCCGTTATACCAAGCTGAGTCTGGTCAAGCATCTAGGTCAACACTCCCGTAGAACCTTCTGAGATGATGATAATGTTCTGTAGCTTCCTGGTCTCCTCCAGCAGTCCCTGGTCCCACCCCAGCATTTGAAATACGATGAGTAAGACTGAGGAATTGAAATTTTAATTTCAATTAACCTGAATAGGCAGCAAAGGCCTAGACTAACTTCCCATTTGAAGGATAACAAAGAATGAGAAACACTTTTTTTTTAAGTTTATTTATTTTGAGAGAGAGAGAAAGAAAGAGTGAGTGAGTGAGCAAGCACCAGCTGGGGAGAGGCAGAGAGAATCCCAAGCAATCTCTGAACTGTCAGAGCAGAGCCCGATGCGGGGCTTGAACCCACAAACCGTGAGATCCTGACCTGGCAGAAATCAAGAGCTGGATGCTTAACCGCTTGAGCCATCCAGGCGTCCCCAAGAATGAGAAACACTTTAAGCAATGCTGCCATGTACAATCACCTAAATCCGACTGGGAGATTCTACAGGACAAACTAACCAGTCTCTTCAACACTTTTTTCCAGAAAAGAGCAAGGGAAGCAGTGTATTAAAAGAGATGAAAGAGAGGGGATGAGGGGATGGGCAAAATGGGGGAGGGGGAGGGGGGGTCATGGGGCTCAAAGGCTCAGCACAGGGGATACAGTCAATGGTACCGAAATCGCGTTATATGCTGACAGATGGTATCGGCACTTGTGGTGAGCAGATCAGAATGTATAGACTTATCGAATCACTACGTCATATACCTTAAGCTAATGTGACAACGTGTTAACTGCAATTCCAGAAAAAATTTTAACTTTTTCTTTTTTTTGAGAGAGAGAGGGAACAAGTGAGCAATGGGCAGAGAGAGAGAGAGAGAGACTGGAAGTGGGGCTCATGGTTACTCTAAGTGGCACTCATGCTCATGAACTAGGAGATTATGACCCGAGCCAAAGTCAGATGCTTAATGACTGAGCCACCCAGGAGTACAATTAAAAAAAAAAAAGTTTAAATAAAAGAAGCGAAAGAGGAAAATGCAAGTCAAAACCGCCATATATTTTCATATACAAATTCACTTGAAACCTATCAATGAACGGAGGAGACAACAGGCATTTTGGCTCTCATTTTGTAGGTGGAGAAGCTGAGGTACAGAGAGATTAAATAACTCGCCAGATAACTAGTATAGGTCAATCAAGATTCAAACCTAGAGAGTCCGACTTCAAAATCCATGCTATTTTTAGCACCCTCCAGAAGGATGCCAAAGAAATAGAAATACACACCAAATCCCAGGCAGGAAGATTCAACAAAGATGTGTAATCCAATCATTATGCTGTACACAGCACTGAAAGTGAGCGAATCACCTCTATGCTCACCAACATGGTTTAAGCTCAAAACAAACCTTGTTCAAAGAAAGCAAGTCATATTAGAGTATATGTATGGGTTGATTCTATTTTAACAACTGTCCCAAACAAGCAAAATTAAGAACTATATTGTTTGAGGATGCATGCCCAGGTGGTAAAACTATCAGGAAAACCAAGGATTGTGTATCGTATCTTACACTGGATGGAGGCAAGCAGGTGTTTAATACTCCTTAACTTATCCATATATTGTATATTCCTTCTCAATGTTTATTTTCTAATGAAACTATAAAAGAAACTAGACCAACCTCACTTCGGTACATCAATATTAACTTCCCCAGTAAATGATTAGTAAACAAAATCTAATAAAATAATAAAGGAAGAGTAAAACATGACCCAGTGGAATTTAGCCCAGAAATTCAGTATTAATTTATTAATAAAATCAATTATCATAAGAACCAATATTAGAAAATCTATGAATAAAAAAGGTAATAGATTTATAATAGGTTATAGAGAAATTAAAAAGATATATAATAGATTTACCATATCAGTAGATCAAGAGTGAAAAATTACAGCTAATTAAAAAGAATGAAATCTTGGGGTGCCTGGGTGGCTCAGTTGGTTGAGTATCCAACTTCGGCTCAGGTCATGATCTCACACTCTGTGAGTTCGAGCCCTGCATCGAGCTCTGTGCTGACAGTTCAGAGCCTGGAGCTGCTTTGGATTCTGTGTCTCCCTCTCTCTCTGCCCCTCCCCCTCTCACACTCTGTCTCTCTCAAAAACAAACATTAAAAATTAAAAAAAAAAAAAAAAAAGAACGAATCCTGCCATTTGCAACAACGTGAATGGAACTAGAGGGTATTATGCTAAGCGAAATAAGTCAGTCACAGAGAGACAAATGTCATCTGGCTTCACTCATTAAACAGGGAGACAAAACATAGGAGACTCTTAGACACAGAGAACAAACTGAGGGTTGCTGGAGGGATTGTGAGTGGGGGATGGGCTAGATGGGTAAGGGGCATTAAGGAGGACACTTGCTGGGATGAGCACTGAGTGTTATACGTAGAGGGTGAATCACTGGATTCTACTCCTGAAATCAGTATTGCACTATATGCTAACTAACTGGAATGTAAATTTAAAAAATAAATACATTTTTAAAAAGTGAAAAATTATACTTATATAAAGATTTGGAAAAGACACCTGATGAAATTCAACTTTCATTTTTTATAGTTACATTTACCAAAAACAATAGATGGACTTTAAATAAAAACTTGGGAGAAAAATATAGATATTTAACATAAAAAAAAAAAGCTAGCACCATACATGATAATAAATGCAGAAGTGTACCTAAGTATAGAAGCATACCGATTAAAACAAGGAACAAGGGGCACCTAGGTGGCTCAGTTGGTTGGTGTCTTGACTCTTGATTTAGGCTCAGGTCATGATCCCAGGGTTATGAGATAGAGCCCTGCATTGGGCTCCACACTGAGCATGGAGCCTGTTTAAGATTTTCTCTCTCCCTCCGCCCCTTTCCCCAATTCATGCAAATGCCCACTCGCTCGCTCTCTCCAAATAAATAAATAAATAAATAAATAAATAAATAAATAAGGTATAAGACATGTGTGTCCTTTATCATCCTATTTAACATTGTTCTGGAAGTACCAGCCAGTGCAATTAGAAGCAAGAAGTAAATAAGAAATAGAAATATTGGGGAAAAAGAAATAAAAGCATTTGCAGATTGAGTGCTTCTATGGAAAATCCAAGAAAATCAACCAGAAATTATATATGATATTTAATTCAGGCCAAATACAAAGTTGATCATCAGAAATAAATAGGTTTAGATACCCAGATAATTATTAGAAGTTGTAACCAAAGGGGGCACCTGGGTGGCTCAGTTGGTTAAGCGTCCGACTTCGGCTCAGGTCATGATCTCATGGTTCCTGCGAGCCCCACATCAGGCTCTGTGCTGACAGCTCAGAGCCTGGAGCCTGCTTCAGATTCTGTGTCTCCTCTCTCTGCCCCTCCCCCACTCATGCTCTCTCTCTCTCTCTCTCAAAAATAAATTAACTTAAAAATAATAATAAAAAAAATTGTAACCAAAGAAGGAACTACTTAAAATATCACAAGAGAGATGAAATACAGAAATAATCAGGGGCGCCTGGGTGGCTTAGTCGGTTAAGCATCCGACTTTCTAGGTCATGATCTCGCGGTTCATGGGTTGAGCCCCGTCGGGCTCTGTGCTGACTGCCAGCTCAGAGCCTGGAGCCTGTTTCAGAGTCTGTGACTCCCTCTCTCTCTGACCCTCCCCTGCTCACGCTGTCTCTCTCTCTCTCTCCTAGAAATAAATAAAAAATATTAAAAAAAAAGAAATACAGAAATAATCTTACCAACAAATGTGTCAAGTTTATATAAAAATAATTTTAACACCCTCCTGAGAACCACAAAGGAAGATCTAAACAAATAGAAAAACACACCATGTTTTTGTACAGGAGGATTCAACATCATAGTATCAGTTCCACCAAGTTCATATAAAAAATAAGTAAATCCCATTTATTAAATAAATTTTTTAAATGTTTATTTTTGGAAGAAAGAGAGAGAAACAGAGCAGCATGAGTGGGAGAGGGGCAAGATAGAGGGAGACACAGAATCTAAAGCAGGCTCCAGGTTCTGAGCTGTCAGCACAGAGCCTGACACGGGGCTAGAACCCATGAACCATGAGATCATGACTTGAGCCAAAGCTGGATGCTTAACTGACTGAGCCACTCAGGCACCCCTAAATAAATCCCATTTAAATTACTGCTGAGGGGCACCTGGCTGGCTCAATCCGTAGAGCATGAGACTCTTGATCTCGGGGTCATGAGTTCAAGTCCTATATTGGGCATAGAGATTATTTAAAAATTTCTGCCATGATTTTTTGGGCACTAAATTTGAGTCTAAAGTTCATCTTGAAAAAGTGAGACTATCCAGAAAATTTCTGAAATAAACAAAAGATCAATGGGAAGGTACCAGCCTAAACAGATATTAAAACACAAAGCTACCTTAATCCAATGGTGTATGACTGCGCATGAACGGACAACCAATTCAACGTCACTGAGTAGAGAAGTAGAGCTTGTCCCAGACTGATAGGTGAGCTTATTAAATGATTAAGGTAGCATTAGCTTTGTGGTGAGAAAATGAATTATTCAATAAATGGCATTTTACAATTGTGAAAACTCAGAGAGCTGCTCATCTAAGAAGGATGAATTTTACTCTACATAAATCATACCTTTATTAGTCTAACTTTCAAAATTAGCATTAGGGCATTGAATAGTTCTATTTAACAAAAAAGTTTGGATATCTGTCTCATACTTTATGCCAAAACAAATTCCAGATGAGTTAAAGATTCAAACGTTAAAAACTAAAATTAAAAAGGAAAGTACTAGAAGAAAATATAGGTAAAGTAAGAAATATTCTTCTAAGTATGATTTTTAAAAACTCAGGAAGCAGTCAGAGTGGCTAACATTAGCAACTCAGTCCATAACAGATGTTAGTGAGATTGCAGAGAAAGGGGGTCTCTTTTGCACTGCTGGAGGGAATGCAAACGGGTGCAGCCACTCTGGAAAACGGTATGGAGGTTCCTCAAAAAATTAAAAATAGAGCTATTCTACGACCCAGCAATTGTACTACTAGGTGTTTATCCCAGGGACACAGGTGTGCTGTTTCAAAGGTGCACATGCTCCCCAATGTTTATAGCAGCACTATCGACAATAGCCAAAGTATGGAAAGAGCCCAAATGTCCATTGATGGATGAGTGGATAAAGAAGATGTGATATGTATATACAGTGAAGTAGTACTTAGCAATCAAAAAGAATGAAATCTTGCCATTTGCAACAACATGGATAGAACTAATGTGTATTATGCTAAGCGAAGTTAGTCAGAGAAAGAAAAATACCATATGACTTCACTCATCTGAGGAATTTAAGATACAAAACAAGTGAACATAAGGGAAGGAAAGCAAAGATAAGATAAAAACAAGGAGGGGGACAAAACATAAGAGATTCTTAAATACAGAGAACAAACTGAGGGTTGCCGGGGTATTGTGGGTGGGCGGATGGGCTAAATGCATGATGGGCATTAAGGAGGACGTCTGTTGGGATGAGCACTGGGTGTTCTATGTAGGGGACGGATCCCTGGAATCCACTCCTGAAATCATTATGGCACTGTGTGCTAACTAACTTGCATGTAAATTTTAAAATAACTTTAAAAAATCATAATGAAGAAAAGCTTTCTGAGGAAAAAAATTCCAGTAAGCTACACACACACACACACACACACACACAGAAAAAAAATCATCAGTTCAAGTACACAGAAAAATGTCTGCCTAGAAAAAAAATGTAAGCAAAATTAAACGGCAAAAAGAATTTTGGGGAAAAAATATTTGCAACTCACATTCTAGACCAATGACTGCATTCCTTAATATATAAAGAGCTTCTATAAATCAATAAGAAAAGTCCAACACCCCTACTTATATACACACCAAAAGTAGACAAAGCTTAAAAAACAATTCACCGCAAAGAAAATGAAGATTTATCTTTCTTTTTTTTTTTTTTTAAATATTTTTATTTATTTCTAGGAGAGAGAGAGAGAGAGACAGGGTAAGCAGGGGAGGGTCAGAGAGAGAGGGAGACACAGATTCTGAAACAGGCTCCAGGCTCTGAGCTGGCAGTCAGCACAGACCCTGACATGGGGCTCAAACCCACGAGCCACGAGATCATGACCTAAGGGAAAGTCGGACGCTTAACCGACTAAGCCACCCAGGTGC
Source organism: Proteles cristata cristata (assembly GCA_017311185.1). Classification (NCBI taxonomy): domain Eukaryota; kingdom Metazoa; phylum Chordata; class Mammalia; order Carnivora; family Hyaenidae; genus Proteles; species Proteles cristata. Next base: position 19,597 of record JAESUZ010004443.1, on the reverse strand, counting down.
CCCGAAGATTTATCTTTCAAACACAAGAAAAATTCTCAGCTTTCAAGAAAAATGCTCCTAAAGTACATTGGGCTACTGTTTTTCATTTTTGGCAGTCTGACAAATAAAAGTTTGAGAACATACTTGGTAAGAATATGGCAAAGAAGTACTGGCATTTATTGTGAGAGGTTATATACATTATTGAAACTCTATGAAATATAATTTGATAATATATTTTTAAATCTATTCTTTAAGGCAATATTTCAGTTCTAGATATTTATCCTATAGATATGCTCTCTAACCTTTTCATTAGATAGCATATAAGTATCCACTAATAAGGAACAAGTAAATTAAATTATGATACAGGCTATACAATAAGATACTATAGAAGTAAACAATCTTCTGAAAAGGTTGCTACCACTTTAAGAAATATACATGCACATACATCCATACTTACACATTCATGACATCTCCCTGAAAGAGCCTAAGAAATTGGCCACAATGGCTGCTTCTGGGACACAGTTTTAAGAAGTTTTGGCAAAGGAAGCGAAATGAAAAGAAAAAGCCTGAGAAGTTCTGGGGAAGGCACATCTGGGTGACGGGGGGCTCACAGAGAAGCAGCTCACCCTCTTTCGATCATGGCTGATGGGCCACAGATGCACCCCGTGTGTTGGTCTCAATTATGTCTCATTTCATTTAATCCTCATTAAATCCTCAGAAAGCCCCTGTGAGGTAATGACTATCACCTTGATTTTTTAAAAAGGAAAACTTGTGCTAAACTCTCCAAGATGCAGAGGAGGTGAGTGAGGGAGGCAGGATTCATGCCCACAGCCGGACTCCTGGACCCCCTGCACCCAGCTCCAAGCTCACCATCTCCAGGGAGGCTCCGGATGCCTCAGGGACAGAAGAGTTGGAAGAAAAGGACTCTGGAGAAAATCCTGAAGCCCGTTTTCTATCTAGAGACTTGATCTAGGGGTGCCTGTGTGGCTCAGTCAGTTGAGTGTCTGACTTCGGCCCAGGTCATGATCTCCAGGTCCGTGAGTTCAAGCCCCGCGTCAGGCTCTGTGCTGACAGCTCAGAGCCCGAAGCCTGTTTTGGGTTCTGTGTCTCCCTCTCTCTGCCCCTCTGCCACTCATACTCTGTCTCTCTCTGTCGCAAAAATAATAAACTATAAAAAATTAAAAAAAAAAAAAGAAACTTGATCTACTTTGGTTTTGCCTATATACCACCACCTGCCTTGAGAAATAGCTTCAGTTTTGCAATAAAATTAGAACAAGGGAGCATATCCCCTGTTGAGCTGTATTATTGCTCCTGCCAGTTCAGCTCCCGGCCTGCTGGCCAAAGATTGCCTTTTGGTCTCAACATCGGCATCAATTACGTGCCTACAGAGCAAAACTCCAACAGCACCATGTTTATTACCATAAAATGACAAGAAAGGGAAAGAATAATACACAATGCTGGCAAGGCTGAGGTGAGATTGCAACCGAATGTACAAATAGCCTTATACATTTCGGCCATCCCTTAGAAAGGCAACATTGTCATAAGTTGGAATAATGCCCATGAGGGTTATATGACCAATGCTTCTCCCTTTTAAGTGAGGCCAACAGAATACAAATGGGCCTGTGCCTTTTGAGTACAAAATATGTCTGCATATGGATGCTTGTAGACCCAGACTGGACCGGGACGTGGGCCAGATGCAGTTACAGGAGTGACAGGTGCAGATACTGGACTCCTGTTTCTAGCATCTACTTTCCCCAGTGACTGAGCAGACACTGGGCCCGAGAGAATCCTTAGTTCCTTTTCCCACTGTGGTGCTCGATAGCTGTGTTTGTCCTCCCAGCACCTGTATCTCCTCCCCGGACTCCCCCCTGGAGGTCTGTCCTCCTATCGACTTGGAAGGTCTCAGGTGGGACAGTCCAACGAGATGTCCCCATCTCTAGCCAGGAGGAGGTGGAAGACAGCTCAGACTTCCCATTTCTGCTCTCCAGGCACTTAGATCTTAATCACAGGCGTGTGAAGGAGGAAAAGAACCATTGCCAACATCTTGGTTCGGAAGCAACTTCAGGATCTACGGCTAGGGACCAGGCAGGGGAGAGGCACCCTGGGGGACAGTGTCACAGCATCGTGGTGAGAGGTCAGGTGCATTATGAAGGAAAAAGAAACGTGCCCGTTAACTCACGTGCAGTTATTTCCCCCGCAAAATGAAGCTACATGTTGCAAATGGATGTAGCCGTAGTTAAGGATGCATACGAAACGCACTGGGGCTGGGGAATCTCTAAATGGGGAGGTGAATAAAGTGAAACAAACCAGGAGAGCAGTTTTACAAAGACCACAGTGACTGTGTGATGTGAACCGGGGACACACCATCTTCACCGCCTGCATCCAACATCAAAAGGAAAAAAAAGTAATTCTTTTTCGGAATGAGTAAGGGTCGTTTCTATTGTTTGCAACCAATGAAATCAAACACAGCATAGTGGATACAGGGTTTGTTTGTTTTCTTAATAATAAAATTTAAATTCAGAAGAAAAAAGGATGTTTTGGCTTTAACTAGAGCTCAGACTGTAAAACCATACTTTTAGTATAGGGATAGGTCTGTTTGGTAAATCTTACAATAGAGCCCCACCCTCCCTCCACCAAATAACCAAAGACACCACTTACCCTGATGTTCCCCAAAGATTATTTCACAACTTGCACTTTGTGGGCAAAAGCTCTCATGTTTGCTGACGGAATTACAAAGTCTTTGGTAGCTGAGCAATAAACGCCATCGGATGACTGCTTTCTCTTTCCAAACTCAAACGGAAAGCAATCCAACATGCACCCCCCCAAAAAAAAACCCTCCACAATTACTAGTGAATCTTGTATGTTTCAGTTGTGATATTTGCTGTGTCCAAGTCTCACCTTTTCTATTTTCATTCCAGTTTGGATTTTTGCTTGTGTGGATGCACTGAGCCAGGATTAAGAACAGAGTCTACTTTTATCTTGTCCTAAGTGATTGTATCTAAACAGTGATGCACTGGGTTTGCTGGTTATTTTTTATAATACACACTAAGACATAACTACATTAATCTCTGTGCCAGCTAGATTCATCTAGAGGCTTTTGCTTTGTAAAACCGGTCTGAATTTTTTTTAAAGCTGTCATTTTTTTTGCAAGTGCTCAGCAAACGATTCAAAAGCAAATCAGGAAAATCCCAGTGTTGCTTATCTTTAGTGGGTATGAAGGAAATTGAGTGAAAGAGGCACGTGAAGGGTTTCTGGAGTGCTAGCGTGCTCTAGGTCTTGACCCAGGCGGTGGTTGCCTAGGTTTGTACCTTATAATAATTAAGCTGCACGTTTATGCTTTGCACGTTTCAGTATGTGGGTTATTTCCCACAAGAAAAAGCCTTTTTCAAACCTCACACGTCCTAATTCTGCTGTTTCCTCTCAAGAAAAAGAATACGACATAGCAGTCTCTATGATGAACTCCATGCTTTCACTTATTCTTTTTTTTTTTTAATGTTTTTATTTATTTCTAGGAGAGAGAGAGAGAGAGAGACAGCGTGAGCAGGGGAGGGAGAGGGAATCACAGACTGAAACAGGCTCTAGGCTCTGAGCTGGCAGTCAGCACAGAGCCCGACGCGGGGCTCGAACCCACGAACCGCGAGATCATGACCTAAGCGAAAGTCGGACGCTTAACCGACTAAGCCACCCAGGCGCCCCTGCTTTCACTTATTCTTTAAAAATTTGTAGGTGGGGAAGCCAAATTGCTGAGAGGTCTTGTTTCATATGGAAATTCATTTAAGCTTGTGGAGATGGCAAATAGGAGAAATCGAAAGAGGACACCTCGGGGACCGGAATTGCATTCGTGTGTTGGAAAAGAGAATCTATCTGCTCTCTGTGGTACTTTCCAGAAGCGATGGCTTTTGTTTCTATTTCTCCTCTAACATGGAGCCCTGTGGTAGTTCCATGTCGAAAGTTCAACAATCAACAAGGATGTGAGGCAGTCTTTTGGCATTAAGACCTTCTTCTGTTGACGTCTGTAACTCACAGAAGAGGAATGTTTGTTTCTTTCCTCCGATGATACTTCATTATGATCATTCCCATGGAGGAAAGCTACATGGTGGCTACATGAGCTCCCGTGACTTTAAATACTAAATGTGTTTCATGGCCGCCATCTTGAAAAACACTGGTTTGCCAAAAGCGGCCTTTGATTCCCATTTGGGATGGGAATGCTTCCAGATAATCCACTCAAACCGATGTTTTCGGCCACACTTCACACGTCCTCCATGAGGGCCAAGCAGACATTTTCTGGCGAACACACACATCGACTCTCTCTCCTATAAAGGCTGATAACCACAGAGTTGGGAAACTATACCTTTCACAGAAGTTGAGTCTGCCGGCATCAGCAAACCACGGCTGTTCTGTCTTTAGCTCCCTCACTATTAGTAAAGTCCCAGAGACAGAGTCAGGCACAGAGAAGACCCTCACCACGGAGGTTGGCTCACTGGCAACTTAAGAGCAGTGAAACTCTGAAGCTGACGTTACACAGATTCAAGAAGCACAGACAGTCCCATTAGTTTTGTCATCAACCGATCAGAGCTGGTGCACAAACCCAAGCGTCTCTGTAGTGAGACACCGAAGAGCCACTGAGATCCCGACCATTTTCCCAGTGAAACCCACCGGGAACTTCTCAAGTTCACAACAAGGTGTCATTTGAAACTCCCTGCAGTCTCCTATTTATCCACGCCCATCCAGAAGAAGAAGAAGAGGGAAAAAAGATATGAAGTTTAGCCGCAGAGAAAGCACCCACCACCCATTCCTGGGACCTCTTGCTTGTCTCCAAGAAATAGGCTCCGAGAATCTTGTAAAGGCTGACCATTCGGCCGCCAGAACAGGACAGAGGTCGGGGGGAGCCGCTTCACTTTCTCAAATCAAAAGGGGGGAAAGTAAGTGAGAAAATCTCTTGAGTTCAAACATTCCTTTAAAACCCGCAACTTTAAATACTAAATGTGTTTCATGGCTGCCATCTTGAAAAACATTAGTTTGCCAAAGGCGGCCTTTGATTCCCATTTGGGATGGAAACGCTTGCAGATAATCCATTGAAACAGGTCCGTCACAAAGGCCTTTTGGCAACAATCGTGGTGCTTGTGAAGGACAACATTTTTGTGCGCCAAATAAAACATTTTAATGCGCTACAATCCATTACACATATAGTCCTCCATTTCCTTTCAGGAATTATTCATTAGAAAACATTTAACGTCACTGTGGATTTCACACTGGGCAGTCTGGACACAAAGAAGAAGAGATGGCCCATTTATAAGGGGCTGGGGCCTTCTTTTCTAATCTGAGAAACTCCAAGGAGGTGGGGCCCACAGGACACAACGGGCCGGCTAAATTGTGCGGTTAACGGTCAAAGCCCCCCTGCCTACTTTGACACTCATTTAAAGATGACAGGGAACAAAAGAGATTTGTTCTGTGCGACCCTTTCTTGTGACACAGTCTACATCAGCTCCACACATGAAACCACCCGATATTTTATTCCACCTGCCATCCCCCACCCGCCTTCACCAACCTTCTAACTCTGCTCCTTTGCTTGTCCCCACTTTAACACAAGGAGACAGGTAAAGAATATCGTTAAAAGCGGGCCATTCAGCACGTCAGCTTTCATAATACAATTGCCTGTCAGGTTCCCCATGAGCTATGAGGCGCTCAAACGTCTGGGTTCAGGCCAGAAATCCGGCCTGCAGTTCGGTTAGTCAGCAGGGCCACCCCCGTCGTGAAGGGCCATCTCCCAGGCGGCCACCAAAAGCCATCTTTAATAACCTCAGTTTCAAACATGTGCTCCATCACGGAGGGATCACGTGCCAACCCTTGACGGGCGAGGTGCATATTCTCGTAATATCCATATTTACAAATGTAACTGTAAACTCAGGCCAAAAGACCTAGAAGCCTGTTAGTGGAAAAGGTTGGGAAATCTCCACCTCAGAGCCATTTTTTAAAAAGACATTCTCGATGGGGCAAAATAGTTTAACACCAGAGGATCCTTTCCTAAAACGGTGGGGGTGGAATTCTAGCTCTCTGGAAACTCTCATCATATTAACGGATGTAGCTAATCGTACGGGGATACGTACAGACCTAAACATCACTACTATGGTTTCTAAGCTGCTGCTTATGGGGTATACAAGACCTACTGATGTTTCCAGAGAGTAGGGGCTCTACCACCTTTTCCTATTCTTATTGTGGGTTTCTGTAAGGAAAGAGCAGGCACAAATAGGCACTGGCTTTCCTAGATCATCACAAATGACTCTGGTCACTGTATCGTTCTTCTGCCTATCAAAGTAATCCTGATGTTTGAACATACACTTGCTTCTGATCATCATGACGTGCTTTAGAAACTGCCGCTGGCCACAGTCCAACAGCAAAAACGTGACGGATATTATCAGTGGGGACTTAGGGAGAAAGCAAAATTCATAATGAAGCCGGTTGTAGAAGCTTGGCCAGTGGTCAATGAAATCCTAAAAACAAAACGGTTTTGGGGGCTCTAGGTCAGGCAATAGCAAACTATGTCCTGTGGGCCAAATTCGGACAGCTGCCTATTTTTGTCACGCGCTGTGGATGGTTTTTACATGTTTAAATGATCGGGGGATGGGTGATGGGGAATCAAGAGGATAATACTTCATGACCTGAGAAAACTGTATGAAATTCAAATCTCAGTGTCATTTATTGGCCACGCTTATTGTTTATGTAGGTCTGTGGCTGGTTTGACACCACAACAGGAATGAGCAGTTGCTACAGAGGCTGTGTCCATGAAACCTAAAGTATTTACCATCTGGATCTTCCCCGAATAAGCTTATGGATCCCCACTCTGCATCTTGGTTAGTCCACATTCCTTTTTTCCTTAGGAACCAGACTTCTGAATCAACAGTAGTTTAAAAAGGTGGAAAAATTCTTAAAAAGACAAGCCAAGTGGAATTTCAAATATAACGTTTTCCAAAAAAGCGTTCAATGGTTTGTTGATACCTCCCTCAAATTTGGAGGCGTGATACTTCTTAGTTCAGCTTTTCTGTACTCCCAGCGCCTAACAATCTTGGCAAATTAACATCACTTAGAACTCTGAAGGGGAGACTGTTACCTTCCCAGACCCATTGGTCTCTTACTTGTCCAAACGGGAACCAGAAATTAACGGCAAACGGCAGGTAGCAATTTCAAGCATAGAACTCAACGGTGTCTGTTCCACCACCAGAAACTTACCTCTGGCTCTCAAAGAAACCCTTCAGAAGGTGCCGTCCCCACTTCTGAATGGTCGTTCTCAGTGGCAGCTAAAATTTAAATCAGACGTACATCAAGAGAGCATGGTCTGATATTTTGATTCAAAGGATCTTAGCTGTGGGACTGACAAGGATCGAACCTGAGCGATGAAAGCACTGTAATACTGCCGGTTTTTATGTATCTGATTTGCTCAACAATGACAGCTCAGCGGTTGAAATGAGGGACCATCTTTTCATCTCACAACAAGGGGACTGTTGGTGTTTTATTATCCAGCTACAGCCTCTTAATCACTACTGAATGAGTATAATTATGAATATCAGCAAAAAGAAGAGTGCTCCAAAATTACCTTAGGGATTAGATGGTCCCCTCGTGTTAAAAAAAAATAGAGCAGTTCATGGGTTCTTATTTGTCCTGTGGGAGTCGCAGGTGGAAAAAACATTTGCAGGTACAGTATATGGCTGTATTTTTCAGCCTAAGCAGGAAATAAAAAAATATCAAATGCAAGACCTAAAGGTAACTCACTAACTTCCAACTCTACATTAAATACATGTTCAAAAAAGAAAAAAGATCTTGGGAAATTCGTTGATTCATAGCAGTCTTTTTCCTTTACACACATTTCTTTTTTTTTTTTTTAATATTTTTATTTATTTTTAGGAGAGAGAGAGAGACAGCGTGAGCAGGGAAGGGTCAGAGAGAGAGGGAGACACAGAATCCGAAACAGGCTCCAGGCTCTGAGCTGGCAGTCAGCACAGAGCCCGACGGGGGGCTCGAACCCACGAACCGAGAGATCATGACCTAAGCAAAAGTCGGATGCTTAACTGACTAAGCCACCCAGGCACCCCTCCTTTGCACACATTTCTTAATTGAGATGTAATGGACATGTAACATTATAGTAAACTCAAATGTAGTTCAATATTTGTATACCCTATGAAAGGATCATGGAAAGTCTAGTTAATATCTATCACCACAGTTACAAAGTTTTCTTTTTTTGTGTGATGAGAATTTTTAAAGATTTGCTCTCTTAGCGACTTTCAAATGTACAAGATTATTAACCATAGTCGGCATGCTTGTATATTACATCTGCAGGATCTATTTATTTTACCACAGCAAGTCTATATGTTTTGACCCCATTCACCCATTTTGCCTACCCTCCTCCTCTGGCAATCAACAATATGTTCTCTGTATCTATATGCTTGTTTTCTGTTGTTTTGTGGTTGTTATAAGAGTCTACATCAGACAGTATTTGCCTTTCTTTGGCTTGTTTCACTTGGCGTAATGCTGTCAGTGTTGTCATAAATGGTAAAACCTCCTTCTTATGGTTGAATAATTACACACACACACACACACACACACACTATCCATTCATGCATCGATCAACACTTAGGTTGCTTCCACATTTTGGCTATTGTTAATGCTGCAGTGAACACAGGGGTTCATTAGGGCAGTTTTAAGTGGAGGACATTTTTCTGAGTTATTTTCTGCCTTTCCGGAAGTCCATGGAAATTCCCAGAAATCCTGTTCCCTTGAGATTATAGATGATATTGTACAAGAGGCATTGTCTTGCCTTAAGGAGGATCTTCCCGGCATCCTCAGCTAGCTTTCCCTGGAACAGAAAATATTTCATGGTCTGGGAGCCTTACAAACACTCAGGAGAAATTTGATATTGACCATGGATTACACTGAAACCTATTTGGATCAACAAATACAAAAGTGTGGCTTGGAACTTTCCCAGGATTTCCTTCCCCCTCCTTCTCAGTCTATGACACTTTGGGGACAATAGAGAAATTAATAGATGTCACACAGTAGACAGCTTTCTACGTGGCTTTTTAACTATTCCCCATTCAGACACCTGTGCTTAAGTAACACTCTGGTGAAAACAGCTAAGACTTCTGGCAGATTTAGAAACCACTGGAGACAGTGGTTCTCAAACTTGAATATGGCAGCGGATCACCTGGAGAAGTCTGGGAAATTGCAGAGTATGGGCCCAGGAATCTAGGTGGTTCTCAGGTACCCCAGGCCATTCCAATGAATAGGTCCGGGTAGCCCAGGGCCATACTTGAAACCCCATTCTTCAAAACCAGTTGGTAGGCCTGCAGTGTCAACGTCACCTGAGAATCTTATTTCAGCCTATGCAGATTTCAAGTTCAACAGTCTCTCTTTGGCTGCGCCTGGAATTCATTCGAGATTTTCTAATCCTTTTTCCTCGATGCCAGCCAGGTTATTTTTCCTTTTGTGATATTACCAGGACTTGCCAGGCATGCCAGACTGCACCCCAACCCTTTATTTTCTTCTGGGGAGGGGGAAGGTCTAAAAGGTCTCATCTCAAATCTCTAAAAGGGTAGGTAGACCCCAAACCAAAGAGATACCTCCGGTCTCTCAGATTCCTCTTTCTGAAGAAACATACCTTTTCTGTCCCAAATTTTTTTAATTCTTTTTTTTTTTAAATATTTAAGAGAGAAAGAGCGCGTGAGTGGAGGATGGACAGAGAGAGAGAGAGATTGAGAGCCAAACACACACAGAATCTGAAGCAGGCTGCAGGCTCTGAGCTCTCAGCACAGAACGTAACGCAAGGCTTGAACCCATGAACCGTGAAATCATGACCTGAGCTGAAGTCAGACGTTCAACCGACCGAACAACTCACCCCTAACTTTTAATGAGAAAACATAATGTACAAGCCCTTCAGCATGGGCTGGATAAATTTCTGGAAATGTTCATTCCACAAAGGATAGAATTCTTACACACATACCCCAAAAACTTATACCCTGGGCATCTTGAGCTGGGATTTCTGGGGCTTCTGGGAAGGGAGGAGAAAGACACCATGGAACAGGATCCCTTGAGGACAAATATGTGTGAAATAAAGACAAATATATACAGTTTTTTAAAAATTTACTTTTCTGGAGAGATGCAGGCTTCCAGTTATGGAATGAATCAATCAGGGGAAGAAAAGATGCAGCGTAAGGAATATAGTCAATGATATTGTGATGGTGATATATAGGACAGATAGTAGCGGTGCATGGTGAGCAGAGCGTAATATATACACTTGTCCAACCACTATGTCCTACACCTGAAACTAATGTAACACTGTGTGAGCTATACTAAATGAAAAAAAAAAAAGACTTTTCTGGATTTTGCTGTCAACCCCGGTTTATGATGAGATTAAAGAAGGAAAGGAGAAGGACAAGTATGTTAAATAAATACCTACTAAAGCCCCCCATGGAAAATGCTTCTCGGCCTTTTGGCTAAGATCAAGTGTAAAAGCCCCCCATGGAGATCAGCTTTTTAAAATGGTATCTTGTCGCTGTCTGATTATTAAAGAAGTACATATTCATTTTAGACACTTTGGAAAAACACAATAAAGAGAGTAAAAATCATCACCATTTAGGGGCGTCCGGGTGGCCCAGTCAGTTGAGCACCCGACTCTTGATTTTGGCTCAGGTCATGATCTCATGGTTCTGAGATGGAGCCCATTTGAGACTGTGCGATGGGCATGCAGCCTCCTTGGGGTTCTCTCTCTCCCTCTTCCCTCTGCTCTTCCCCCCCACCCAGCATGCTCTCTCTTTCTCTCTCTCTCTCAAAAAAAAAATCATCACCATTCAGAAATTACCACTGTTTTCATTTTGAAATGCTCCTTTCTAGTCTTCCTCATCCCAGGCATAGGTGTATGTAAAAATACTGGGATAATGTTTTTAAGTTATTTTCATGTTTAATCATTTATTTTGAGAAAGAGAGAGAGAGAGCAAGAGAGAGTGTGCACACATGCACATAAGTGGGAGAGGGGCAGAAAGAGAGAGAGAGAATCCCCTCCATGCTGTCGGGGCATAGCCTGATGCAGGGCTTGTGCCATAAACTGTGAGATCATGACCTGAGCTGAAATCAAGAGTCAGTCACTTAACCGACTTAGCACCCCAGGTGCCCCACTGGGATAATGTTTTATATCTTTTAAGAATAACATGGTTGAGGGGTGCCTGGGTGGCTAAGTAGGTTAAGCGTCCGACTTTTGCTTAGGTCATGATCTCGCAGTTCGTGGGTTCGAACCCCTGTCGGGCTCTGTGCTGACTGCCAGCTCAGAGCCTGGAGTCTATTTCAGAGTCTGTATTTCCCTCTCTCTCTGACCCTCCCTTGCTCATGCTGTCTCTCTCCTAGAAATAAAAAAAAAAAAATTAAAAATAAAAGAATAACATGGTTGATCCTTATACATTAAGAATAACATGGTTGAAACACCATGTAGTGTGAAGTGATCTGGATTTGAAGCAGTGAGAATGACAACACTGGAATCAAAATTCAGGCAACAGTTAATTTCCTGATTGTTCTCCATAGAATTTATGGTATTATTTATGAGTCTTCTGGTCAAGTACCCAATATTAATAACTAGCCTTATTCTAATCAAGAAGTATAATCTTTTAAAGACTCAAAGTGGAATAATGAACAGAGCCAGGCTTCTGTAACAAGAGATACACTCCTGAGAAGATGAAAAAAAGAACCCTTCATTTCCTGTAACATATGGAGAGAACCTTCTTGTTCCTTCAGTAGTAAAACAAATTCTTCACCAAAGAAAGAGAGCAAAGCTCATCTGCACAGAATCCTAAGTATCTAGGAAACTGTATGAGAGGGAAAACAGAGTTTCACCTTCTCTGACAGTGATGAAAACATCATAATTAGAACAAGCTTATCTGACCACCATGGGATACTCTGCATTAAATGATGTGTGAGTCAAGCAGAGACAAAATGAAATAACTTTCTTGAACCAGCTAAAACGATTGGAGATGTTGCATATAGAATCTGTATTGTCAACTTAAGAAGTCAATGAGTGGTTTTGTACCTTTACAAATGGTTTTGTATCTTTCTAATCTGAAAGTTAGATTAGATTAGTTGAGTGGTTAGAAAGTTGAGAGGTTTATGTTTTAAGATTTTCATTATAAGTAATCTCTACATCCAGTGTGGGGCTTGAATTTACAATCCTGAGATCAAGAATCTCATGCTTTACTGACCAAGCCAGCCAGGCACACCAAAAGTTGGTTCTACTACATAGGAACTAGGAGCACAATCAAAATCCTAACTATGTGAACACGGCACCTGATCAACCACTTTCTGAGCAGCTTATGTGTGTCAGGCATCATGGGAAGGACTTGGTCCCCAGGAACTTACAATCTCTTTAGAAATAAAAACACAATTATAGGAACAGTGAAGGCAACAACCCTGGGGACGCCTGGGTGGCTCAGTTGGTTAAGTGACCGACTTTGGCTCAGGTCATGATCTCACATTCCCAAGTTCGAACCCAGTCCAGGCTCTGTGCTGACAGCTCAGAACCTGAAGCCTGATTCGGATTCTGTGGCTCCCTCTCTCTCTGCCCCACTCTTGCTTGTGTTCTCTCTCTCTCTCAAAAATAAAATAAAGTAAAATAAATAAATAATTTTATATTATTGAAAAAAGACAACAACACTACAGACTGATTATCTAGTCTTTTAAATGGCCCTTACTCAGCTTCCAATAAAAATTGGCTAATTAGGAAGTTACTTAAAATAGTATAAGTTCCTGCTGTCAAACTGTGTGTGAATTTGCTTTTCTTCAAGATTTCAATATAAAAGCTTACTTTGTTAATCAAAAAATAAGATATGGGATAGTGGGAGTTGATGGAAGGCAAATGTTCAAAAGAGTTTTTATAGTAATACAGACACAGACGTATACACAGAAATACACCACCACCACCATTCTGGTTTAGATGAAGCTTTGCTTTAAAGATACGCCATAGCTGATGGGGTGGGGGAGCAGGGAAGGGGGGTGATGGGCATGGAGGAGGGCACTTGTGGGGATAAACACTGGGTGTTACATGGAAACCAACTTGACAACAAACTATTTAAAAAAATACACCACACCAACATGAGTTGCGATTTAAATGAAAGCATCAGAAATATGAGGAAAGAGCTTCCTGAACCCAATTACTCTCTGAATTCAACGTATTACTTGGATATCACTTCACCTGCTTTCTAATGAAACTGCCTCCTACCCAGACAGGAAAATGAGTCCACCAAAGGCATAAGGAGCTTATCGAATCAGGACGTAAGATAATCAGGGCAACGATCGTGGTGGTAGATGTTCCACAAATCTCCAGATGTGTTAGAACGGCGAGCCACTCCTCACACCCCTCATGCCAACACCACTTGTCCCGGTTTAAAATCGCATGGCAGTTATGTAAGACGTAACCACTGAGGGACACAGGACCTCCATGTGCTACGTTTGCAACTTTGGGAGTCTGTTATTATTTTAAAACAAAGTTTAAAAAAAAATTATTTGACTCTGATGGGGCTACAAAGTCATAAAAATATACAGTCACAAAAATATATTTGAACTATGGCAAAGTACTTAGTATTTGAAAGGTGGTGTGTCAAAAAGGGGGGACATTTTATAATCAAAAAGAAGACAATCAAGGGGCACCTGGGTGGCTCAGTGGGTTAAGCGTCTGACTTCAGCTCAGGTCATGATCTCACGGTTTGTGGGTTCGAGCCCCGTGTCGGGTTCTGTGCTGACAGCTCAGAGCCTGGAGCCTGTTTCAGATTCTGTGTCTCCCTCTCTCTCTCTGCCCTCCCTGCTCATGCTTTCTCTCTCTCTCTCTCTCTCTCTCTCAGAAATAAATAAAACATTAAAAATCAAAAAAAAAAAAAGAAAACATTACATGACACTTTGCGTAAGGACAGGCCTACTCCATTTCTTCTGCAAGACCTGCCCCACGGGAAATAATCCTCTCCAATGAACCAAGTCACTCTTCCCCTCGAATCGTGCTTCCTCGAGTTACTATTCTGAGACACGATGTGGGAATGTTAAGTAAAGCCTGGACCTTCTGGAAGTTCAGATACACTTTTGGTCAAGGACAGTGCCATTTTGAGTTACCAGTTGCCAAGGCGACAGTATTAGGTGCAATAGAAATGGATCATTGACTGAATGGATCGGTGACAGGCTAGAGTTTCTTCGTTGGGCGTGAGGATTATGTGGCTGGCTACTAAATTATTCCCACTACATACATAAATGCTTCCGTCACCTTTCCGGCTGTCTAGAGAAGGAGAAATTATCCTCCAACAGATCCTGTTTTCTAAACAGACATGGTCATGCAAGAGAAAAGAGAGAGGCCAGGAAAAAAGAATTGTCCTTCTAAACCTTTATACTTTTACTGGACTCCTGGAAAAAGCCAGTAGGTCTGACGCTCGAATTCTAGCTTGCCCTGCGCCAGGAGAATTGTCGCCATTGTCTACGTGCCTCAGAACGTAGCTCAGTTTTAACTTCTTAAGGTGATCTTTCCCTGGGACAATTTGGCATTACCACATCTAAAAGTATAAACATGGTGCATGTGGGATAAATTTACAAATGGTCTCGAATGTGAGGGCAATCGCTACCCACAATTTTCTTCAAGATGAGGTACTTGCCTATTACTTAAGGTCCTACTCATGTTGCCCAACACAGCAACCTGTCCCCCCATGTGGCTCCTCTAATTAATTAAAAGTAAAATCGACAGTTCAGTTCCCAGGCACCAGCCACATTGCAGGCACCCCGTAGTCACGTAAGGCCAGCAGCTCCTGTATTGGACATGGAGACTATAGACCATTTCCCTAATCGCAGAAAGGTTGGTCGGCAGCGCGCCTCTAGGACAATCCAACATGCACTGGTAACACGCCACAACTTCTGTCCCAAAGGATCACATCCCCCAACGAATAAAAGGGAGAGGGGCATCAAACAATCATCTCAAATAAAACTTTCACCAAATACATGCGGAATCTTATCCGGGACCCCAGTTCTTGCTCCATCCCTCCCGGAGGCCCAGCTGTTACTGTTGGTTAAACAGCTCCTGATAGAAGAGAAGGTGCCAGAATGAGGCCACGTCGCAGTCACATTACCTTGGGTGCCATGCTGCGGGGAGAGGGCACTGGTGTTAACAGCTATTCTGCTGAGCCATTCAAAACTTGCTCCCCGTTGCTGTATGATCCTTGAGCCCGAGATGCATAGCAGTGAGGTCTGATGCGATTCTAGCTCACAGGGCAGGGCGGTATTAATAATTCATTCCGGGAGGCGGTGACTGCACCCTATGGCCGCCCACCTGTGGCACACGGGGCTGCTTGCGACCGATAAGAACTGGAAACCGGACCTCCCTCAAGATTACGTTACAGCCACTGCTGATCTCTGATTAGTCACCTACATTCCTGACCAGTCCCCGAATATCAAAGTCAGGACCCTCAGTGAGTGGTACTAAAGGAAAAGTAAAGATACTCCTGACTTCTCAGCTGATCCGGCTTCTGTCCTCAGCCAACAGAAGCTGTCACCAGAGAATCAACTAGACAGAGACGAACTCCCAACTCCCACTCCACCCCTTAGTTTCACAGACCTTTTTTTTTTTTTAGTTTAATTTATTTTGAGAGAGAGAGATAGAGAGCAAGAGGGGGAGGGCCAGAGAGAGAGGGAGACAGGATCCCAATGCAGTGCTCGAACTCACGAACTTGAGATCATGACCTGAGCCAAAGTCAAGAGTCAGACGTTTAACTGACTGAGCCACCCAGGCGCCCCTTCCTAGACATCTTGAAAGAGTCATTTGAACAATGTCTTCTATGATCTTCCCAAGTTGGGTCATGCTCGAATATGCGTGTATACGGAAGTGCGTGCATCACTTAAAATACACAAGCAGGAGCATACGGTGTATGCACACTGTACTCCTTCCTTTTGGGGTTCTCCTTCCTCGCACCTGGTGATCACTCCGTGGTGTTGGTACACTTCCAGAGGCATACTGGTGGGGCACTGGGAATGGCAGGGGCACCCAGCTGTCTGTAGAGAATTTACAAATCATAAGAAGACCCAACTAGGGGTGTTTGGGTGGCTCAATGGGTTAAGCAGCCGACTTCAGCTCAGCTCATGATCTCATGGTTCGTGAGTCTGAGCCCCGTGTTGGGCTCTGGAGCTGTTCCAGCTCGGAACCTGGAACCTGCTTCTAATTCTTCTCTCTCTGCCCCTCCCTGCTTGCGCGCGCTCGCTCACTCTCTCTCCCTCAAAAATAAACATTAAAAAAAAAAAAAAGGACCAACTACAAGTCAGTCTGCTTTATATCATCATCGGGCACCAGCAATTCCAGACAGTGTCAGGGGTAAAATACTCCACCAGGACAGGAATCTTTTGTTCATCAAAGTGTTAAATGATTATAGCTCAACTATTTCTATTGCGTTTCAATAATGAATGCGTAAGCTTCCAATTAGCACGTTTTGTGGACTCTCTTTTAGAAGGCATTGAATTCTATATAGAACTTGGGGATTTCCTAGTTACGTGGTCTTCCTAGATCACACAGGCTCCGCCACCTGTGTTCCTATTCACAGTAAGATCATGTTGAATTAGGGTTGTGCTCACTTTGGGCACTGGTCTGTGTGTCCAGCCTCTGTCGTATTTTGTACCTGTTTCTGGACTTAAACAATAGATTGGAAATAATGGTAGCTATATGTATTTTTTTTCCTTTTCGGAGTTCTTTTTCTCATAGAAGTTTTAAATGAAGTTCATCAATCATAAAAAAAAAAAATATTAAGAGCCAGAATCAGCCTTTACAACTGTCCCTTGAAAATCCCTCCCAGAGGGGCACCTGGTAGCTCAGTCAGTTAAGTGTCTGATTTCAGCTCAGGTCATGATCTCACAGTTTGTGAGTTCAAGCCCCGTGTCGGTTTCTGTGCTGACAGCTCAGAGCCTGGAGCCTACTTCGGATTCTGTGTCTCCCTCTCTCTCTGACCCTCCCCTGCTCATGCTGTATCTCTCTCTCTCTCAGAAATAAATAAAACATTAAAAAAAAATTTTAAAAGAAGAAAGATGCTGGTTTTGCTGGTAGAAATCAAAATGATAGGGTTTAAATGCCTCTACCATTTTCACCAACTAGAGGCTTGTTTTAAAGCAAAGGATGTCAAAATCTATAAAGAAGTTACCAAACTCAACACTTGAAAAATAATCCAATGAAGATGTGGGCAGAAGACTGAAATAGACACTTCTCCAAAGAGGACATCCAGATGGCTTATAGACACATGAAAAGATGCTCAACATCGCTCATCATCAGGGAAATACAAATCAAAACCACATTGAGATATCACCTCACACCGGTCAGAGTGGCTAAAATTAACAACTCAGTAAACAACAGATGCTGGTGAGGATGTGGAGAAAGGGGAACCCTCTTACACTGTTGGTGGGAATGCAAACTGGTGCAGACCCTCTGGAAAACAATGTGGAGGTTCCTCAAAAAATTAACAATAGAACTCCCTTATGACCCAGCAATAGCTCTGCTAGGAATTTACCCAAGGGATATAGGAGTGCTGATGCATAGGGGCACATGTACCCCAATGTTCATTGCAGCACTCTCAACAATAGCCAAAACATGGAAAGAGCCTAAGTGTCCATCAACTGATGAACAGATAAAGAAGATGTGGTTTATTTATACAATGGAATACTACTAGCCTTGAGAACGAATAAAATCTTGTCATTTGCAACAATATGGATGGAACAGGAGGGTATTATGCTAAGTGAAATAAGGCAGTCAGAGAAAGACAGAGGTCATGTTTTCATTCATATGTGGAATTTGAGAAACTTATCAGAAGACCATGGGGGAAGGGAAGGGGGGGAAATATAGTTTGAAACAGAGAGGGAGGCAAACCCTAAGAGACTCTTAAATACAGAGAACAAACTGAGGGTTGTTGGGGGAACGGGGGAGAAATGGGTGATGGGCATAGAGGAGGGCATAGAGTTGGGATGAGCATTGGGTGTTGTATGGAAGTGATGAATCATGGGAATCTACTCCCGAAGCCAAGAGCACACAGTATATACTGTATGTTAGCTGACTTGACAATAAATTATATTTTAAAAAAATAAAATGAAGCAAAGGATGTAATAAGGTATCATGAGAGACTGACCTACACAGACAATGACTGGCTCGTATATAAAAACAGAGCCCTGACCTACAACCGTGCAGCCATCCGCCCAGGAAATGGACTAATCTGCAGCCCAGGAAGCCGGCCTGCTGCGTCAGACCTGCCAGGAGCCAGACCACTATCCATCTCCAGTAACAATCCAGGAAAGCCAAGCAACCACCCCCTGGCACCATCGGCACAAAACGGCCAGGACTAGATTCACAGCTGCCAAGCTTCTCTCATTTTCGTTCTCATTTCCAACTGAGGACCAGCCAGAGAAAGTCAGATAAGCCCCCTAACCGATCACATGGAAGGTCCTGCTTCTAGTTAGCTCACTCCAGCTTCTGGTGCCACTAGCCTCCACTCTGAGCTTACCCGAAGCCCTCCTTTCTCCCCACCCGCCCTACAAAGCTTTCCCACTTCTCTGTCTGCCTTAGATTCTCTGCCTCGACATGGGTGATGGAGGCAGATGCCCTTGTTACATCCAGCAAGCCTTGAATGAACAGCCTTTGATTGGAAAGATACAAAGACCAACAAAATGGAAACCATCAGCCGTAAACTAATTTTGTTCGAAGAAAAACTTGAGCAATGCTTACTTAATGTAGTGAACTCTCAAATGAAGTTGTTTCAGTGGAAATTTTCGGCTATGGAGACATCTGAAAGCTCCAAGAATTAATCTGAAGATAGAAAAACATGAAGAACAATACTGCCATTTCTGGAATGTGCTGCAAAAAGGAATTTTTGTGAGTCTCTACCAAATTTATCCTGTTATTTAAGACTTCTCCTACTTTAGGGCACTCGTGGGCTCGTGACTGTGGATCTTGGCTTGTGAGTTTGAGCCCCATGTTGGGTGTAGAGATTACTCAAAAATAAAATAAAATAAAGACTTTTCTTGCTTGTATATCTATTGCTTCACGTCTATTCAACATACATATGCCAAAATAAAAAAGGATCATTATTGGAGTCACTGACACATTATGCAGAAGGCTTAAAGACATATCAAGTTTTTGTTGACGCTGTGACAGATAAATGTGCAAGCAGAACATTTTCCCCCTTTGGTCAAAAGGTATAGTAATGTAATTATAAAGGACCAGCCACTACTCCTTTCCCTATTTTGTGCTATAATATTTAATTATATAACTATCTTATATAATTAAGTAAATTACATTATAATAATTATTTTATAGTTATATACATTTAATATGATATAATTATAATATTATAATTTTGAAATGTTTTCCTGGCATGATTTTATATATACAAAGTTCAACAAAACAAATTGCACTGCATTTATTTTCCGACAACTCTTTGTAATTTGTTTCGTTTCATGATTATTACAGAAAATAATTTTGTCGTGTAGAAAAGGACGATGTTAAAAGTGACCCCTGTAGGTGCCAGATACTCCAGGAGTGTGCTTAGATTGTCTAGTGTTTTTTTTTTTAATGTATATTTATTTTTGAAAGAGA